>OVBI01000061.1:0-191540 GCA_900406495.1 Sisymbrium altissimum | reverse complement strand
TATATATATATATATATATATATATATATATATATATATATATATAAAACTTCTTTTCTGAATACTATTTATCAAGTTATTATGCATATTGCTTTAACTTCTGTGGTTTTTTGTAGTGCTGCACCAGCTGCAAGAATGGCTATGACCAGGAGGGTGCATCCGCTTGTGTCGTTGAACCCGTACCAAGGAAGTTGGACCATTAAAGTCCGTGTTACAAACAAAGGTGTCATGAGAACTTACAAAAATGCTAGGGGAGAAGGATGTGTCTTTAATGTGGAACTTACTGATGAGGAAGTAAGGCTGCTTTGATGAATTCTCTATGGTTCTGATTATTCTCTTAGACTTATGTGGTGATTGATTTGATTTTTAAATGGAAATCCAGGGAACACAGATTCAGGCAACGATGTTTAACGCAGCTGCAAAGAAGTTTTATGACACATTCCAGATGGGAAAAGTCTATTACATATCGAGGGGATCACTTAAGCTTGCTAATAAGCAGTTCAAGACGGTTCAGAACGATTATGAGATGACTCTGAATGAGAATTCAGAGGTTGAAGAAGCTAGGAACGAAGAAATGTTTATCCCTGAAACAAAATTCAACTTTGTACCCATTGATGAGTTGGGTGCATACGTGAATCAGAAGGAGCTTATTGGTAAGAGCCGTTTTTTAAATAGAACTTTTCTTGTTTGTAAACATTGCTTTCGTATGATAACCAGCCACTTGAATGTTCTTATTTCATTTTCAGATGTTATCGGCGTTGTCCAAAGTGTTTCTCCTACGATGAGCATTAGAAGAAAGAATGACAATGAGATGATCCCAAAGAGGGATATAATTTTAGCTGATGAGACAAATAAAACTGTTGTGGTGTCCCTATGGAACGATCTAGCAACTCGCTTAGGACAGGAACTTCTAGACATGGCTGATGAGTACCCTGTCATCGCAATTAAGTCTCTCAAAGTTGGAGATTTTCAAGGTAACTCTTTGAATTTTCATTAAGTGAAAATAGGCACTTTGTCCAATTGGGTGCTAATAGAAACCGATTTTTTTAGGTGTGTCATTATCCACTATCAGCAGAAGCAATGTGGTGATAAATCCTGATGTACCAGAAGCCACAAAGTTGAAATCTTGGTATGATTCTGAAGGTAAAGAGACATCTCTCTCTGCTATTGGCTCGGGGATGAGCCCTTCTGCCAATAATGGATCAAGATCCATGTATTCTGACAGAGTCTGTCTTTCTCACTTCACAAGCAACTCGTCTTTAGGCGAGGAGAAGGTACTTCAAAGACTTTTTATATATTAAGATATGGGAGAAAGAAAAGTTGGCTTATGGGTCTTGTATTTGTATTGCAGCCTGTATTTTTCAGTACTAGAGCTTACATAAGCTTCATCAAGCCAGACCAGGCAATGTGGTACCGTGCTTGCAAGACCTGTAACAAGAAAGTAACTGAAGCAATGGACTCTGGTTATTGGTGTGAAGGTTGTCAGAAAAAGGATGAAGAATGCAGCTTAAGGTGAGACGATACTCAGATTCATAAGTTCCCCACTCAAGAATAGAGATTGGATCTTGTTTGCTTTAATTGTGTTACTTAATGGTGTTGATTAGGTATATAATGGCGGTGAAAGTCTCTGATGCAACCGGTGAAGCCTGGTTTTCTGCATTCAACGATGAAGCAGAGAAGATTATTGGATGCACAGCTGATGAACTCAATCAACTAAGATCAGAGGTAAGAAAACTAAAACCATATAAAAGATTTGGAACATTCCTTGACTCTCCAGGTTCTGATCTAAAACGTGATGTTATTTTGGTTTTCTCCAGGAAGGCGAAGTGAATGAGTTTCAGACAAAACTGAAAGAAGCTACTTGGTCATCTCATCTCTTCCGGGTTAGTGTTTCTCAACAAGAGTATAACAGCGAGAAGAGACAGAGGATAACCGTAAAAGGTGTTTCACCGATTGATTTTGCTGCTGAAACAAGATTATTGCTCCAAGACATTTCCAAGAACAAGATGACATCTCAGTAACTCTAACCTTACCATGTTTTGTCTAGCTTTTGCTAAACTAAAAGTCAAAAGCTTTGTATTATATCTGCGGTCAGTTTAATTAGGTCTAGATTGATTCAAGCCGAAGTGTTCGTTGAATTATCAGTTGATTGGGTGTTATTATTCTAAAAGGCATTGGGAACAAAAGAGAAGCAGTTTCCTTTTTATTAAATTGACGAGAATGAAAAGTCCCAAGGATTCTACAAAAAAATTCCTAATAGAAGATTAACTAAGCTTAAGAAGGCAAAAGAAAAAGAGCCTAAATCCATGGGAGAATCACTGAAGCTTAGGCAAAGGAGAACTCAATTCCTGGAAATTGTGAAGACTCCCAGTGAAATCAGTGAACAAACCATCAACACCAATCTTGTTGATCCAATAATCATACTCCAAATACGCATCTTGATAAAACCCGAAATGCAGAAACTGGTTCTCGTTACGGTATGTGTATGGATGGACCTAGCAACAACATTATTCAAAGTGTGAAGCTTACAGAAAATAACTCCCAATGATTATAAAGCTGGAGACATAAGTTTGAGTTCTACACACAAACCTGAAGGTTACGCGAATGCGCTCTTGCAACCAAATCCGTTGGTGTCGTGAGACGGTTATTGCTCACAGGAACAATTGTGTCTTTCCACGGACCAATCCCAACCACATATGGTTTAATGTAATCCAAATACGCGTCTGATGTAATCTCCGCGTATGTCTACACTCACACATTTGATTCATGTTACATATATAAGCAACTTCGATTCATTTGAAAACATAAATTTGAACGGAAGAAAGCAATGTAAAGACCTTATTAGTGTCTTCGGTTAGGATAGTGATATCGTCGATCAAGAACACTTTTGGTGAGTCTGTCATGTTTGAAATGTAAACAAGCGAAGTTGCAGCAAAAGACTGGATGAATATTGGCTGTTTTAGCCAATCTTCAGACATATATGAGCCTTTGTATCCATATTTCTCCAAAGTTTCCACAATTTTATCCTCAAACTTTTTACCATTAGACCATTTCACCTGTAGAAGTTTTCAAAAAACAATTTAGCAACCGCTCTATTTGTTATCATTAAATTAATGACCAAAAGTTAAGTTTTGATTTGTGCTCACTTGCTGATTGATGAAAACCGGGTTCTTGATCTCTGGATATATCCCAACAACCCTAGGTGCATCCAGTGCTATCGCAATATACTCGTCGAAAGTAATAATCGGGAACTTACCTGATAATACAACATTTTCATTTATAATTTGCGCTATAATTTTCATTGCGCAAAAGTAGTTTTCCAGGGTATATAAAGAAGAGAAAGAGTAACATATTTACCATTGTACTGTTGATCCCTGAAAGGATACCTCTGCTTAGCGCCAAGTGTTTTCAGCTCGTCAAGAGTAAAATCAACTGTTCTTGGAATGTTTGGTCAAACTTTGAATAACAAAAGCTCGAAAAAGAAAATGAATTGGTTTTTTGAGTGTTTTTAGTTTTACCAGTGAAGAAGCCGGTTAAGTTCATCCCTTGGACTTCATAAGTTCTCTTACGGTCTGCAAACTCCTTGTGGTCCGCAACATCGGTTGTATCATCGAGATTAACATCGTGATGACATATCAGAACACCGTCTTTTGAAGATAGAATATCTGATTCTATGAAATCTGCACCCTCCTCAATGGCCCTCTGCAATAAAAACAAACCACAGATACAGAAATCTTAATGAAACAGGACAAAGTCGAGTGTAAACGTAGAAACTTTTAAAGAGAGATGCAATACCATATATGCAGGAGCAGTCTCTTCAGGGAACTCTCCGTTTGATCCTCTATGTGCAACATTGAATGGACGAGAAGTCTGAAGCGGTTTCTTAGTTCCATCTTTTGCTATACTTGGGAGAGGATACATTGGCCTTGAGGCACATTCAGCAATCAACAATGACAGTAAAAGCAACGGTAGAAAATCTGCAAAAGAATATAAAGATTGCTTAAACTAAAAAGCTGAGAACTTTGTTTTCTATCTTAATCACACTTACACTTGAAGCCCATGACTGAATTGCGCATGAGATTCCTCCAAAGACCTCTCCAAAGACCTCTCCAAAGACCTCTCCAAAGACCTTAAATTGACTCAGAACTCCCTTAATAGACAATATACAACGAGCACTGTATATATATCCAACAATATATACGATATTATCTAAAGAACTAATAAAAAAATTTTGCAGAAAAAACGTAACAAACCCATCAGCATAAGAATATTCCACTGAGAGATGCATAAGAATATTCCACTGAGAGATGCATTTTTAAATACCAGATATGCTTATGCTTATCGTCGTTTGAAAGAATAGTAAGTATTTTCACTTGGAATTTATGATTATAAATCCTGGTTAAATCAATAGTTTGAATTTACATATCAATGTGAAACGAAGATATCATAAAACAGATATCATAAAAGCATGGTGAGGAGATGAAGACGCAATTTGGAGGTGGTTGTGAATGAAAAAGAAATTCTTTATATAATAAAATTCCCAGTCACTGAAAACAAGAAACAAATCTTGACATTGGTGAAATCAGAAACTAGACCATCAATTCTAGCCAGAGATATAGAAGAGACACTTGAAGAAAAAATACAAAAGTGAAAAGTAAATGATGCTCCTCCATCTTTCCATCTTTATCAGGTTTCTTCAGACTGCCATGAGATCACCATAGCTACGCATGAGGAAGATTCCTCCTGCAAAGACTCCAAGTGCTCGCACAAGTTTCTGCACCAAGAAGAGACACAACCAAAAAAAGTTTGTCGTGTCAGAGTGTGACAGGTTTCGATGGTATGAATCGATCAGCAAAAGTAAAGCATCACAAAAGCAAGAACCAAATACTTATGGACTTTGATTCATAAACCCTCAATCTATAATCGACCAAACAATCCCAAATTCGGATTAAAACAATTGCTCAAGACACCGTGAAACATAAAACTGAGAATTGCTGGAAAAGGTACACTCAACTGAATCAATACGGGATTAAACAATTCAAGATTAAACGAAGCAAAATAAAACCCTAAAACCTCAAAGTACACAATCGCTGTAATTACCCCACAAAAAAAAAAAAAATAAATCGAAGGCATAGAGTAAGTGGATGATCTAGTCATAAGACATCCAAGAGAAACGACACCGATGCTCAATTCAGAATCAATTCGGGAATCAAACGAAACAAGAGAAATTACCATGTTAGCGGCCCATTTTTGTTCATTGTGGACCTCAGAGTGCCACAGAGCTTTGAGCTGATCCATTGAGATAACACTCTTCACCATTGTTGCCTGCTAAAGATCGGAACTTTGATCGTCTGCTTTTTCCGGAGACGAGAAATTATAAAAGGGTTTTAAAAGTCGATTTGAGATCGAGAATTAGTCGGTCCCTTCATAGCGTCGGATCTTTATGGGTTTAGGGTTTATTAAATTACGAAACTAACCTTTACTAATTCCCTTCCTTTTTGGTACCAAAAAAAAAAATGGAGTGATTTGGAGTGATTTAAACCAAACGAGTTGACCAACCACAGACGTACACGTGTACAAAACAATCCCAGCAATCTCAAAACTCGTGATCTACATACAACCTCTCGTTCCCCCATTCAAGAAAAAAGCGAAAGAGAAAGAGAAAGAGAGAGGATTACAGAATGGCGGCTAAATCAATCTGTTCCTCTTTATCGGTGCATTCTATGGCGAACAAGAAGCCTTCACCTTCTGTTACAAGAACAACAATATCCTCCAAGAAGGTGAAACACAATCCACAATTTTTTGATTTTGTCCTCTCTTTTTCATTCATATAGATTTCCTGAGACCTTTTTTGGTTACACCAGGGCACAGCGAATCCACAGGTTAAGCTACTGACAAGAGTTGAGCAGCTCAAGCTTTTGACCAAAGCCGAAAAAGCCGGACTTTTGTCCTTAGCTGAGAAGTCAGGTTTCTCTCTATCCACCATCGAGCGTCTTGGGTTGCTCACTAAAGCAGAGGAATTCGGCGTTTTGTCTGCCGCCACAAATCCCGAAACGCCTGGAACGCTTTTCACTCTCAGCCTTGGTTTACTCATTCTTGGACCGGTTTTTGTCTACTTGGTCCCTGAAGATTACCCTTGGGAAGTGGTGGTTCAGCTCGTGGTGGCTCTGGTCTCTGTTCTTGGTGGATCTGCCGCTTTTGCCGCTTCTGGTTTTGTCTCCAATTTGCAGAAATCCGACTAGTCCAATTCTTCTGGTTTCGATAAACCGGTCGGTTTTTGTTTCGAATTTACTCGTGTATGCACGACCTAGCAAGAGACTTTTATGCATTTAAGATGAAAACTTCGTAATGGTATGGAACTGAACTCTCGTATATTTGATCTAAATTGTTTCAAACTCATTTCGCTATTTCTATGTAAATGGTTTCATATAGAGAAAACGGTTTAAATTTGAATAAGTTCACCGTTAGTGGAAGCTTTTCTCATTGGGACTCGTTATGCATTTGTATATTTATCAACAAAAACTAATTACACTATTTGTATAGTAGGTTGATTAACAAAAATCACCCATGAAAGAATTATGTGTTGCCAAAATATATGTATGATATGGATCGGTGACGACATGATGTGTCACTGTCACCATTCCATATTCCAACTCCGTTGTTGATACCTCTATATTTATCATGGATTTAGCCATTTTGGGGCTATTTTAAATCATCAACTCAGAATGTCAAAATAATCTAGCCCGTTCTGAGGCCCATGAATCTCGACTATTTAACCAAACCGGTAATCGTTCGTCTAGGGAGGTTAAGTGTCGAACCAATCAAGAAAATCAGACCGGTTTTTATAATCCATCGGGTTTAATCTGAATTACGTTTTTCCCGATTTCTTCTTGGCCAAATCTGTGTGTTCTCGCTCGAAGCGAAGCTCTCTCAATCAATGGCGAAATCAGTGGCGACGGCGGCTTCCTCGCTCGTGCAAAACCTGAGGCGGTACATAAAGAAGCCATGGGAGATTACTGGACCTTGCGCTCACCCGGAGTACCTGGAATCTGTTCCGAAGGCGACGGAGTATCGTATCCGATGCCCCGGCACGATTGATCAAGAGGCGATCGTACCTACCTCAGATCCCGAGACGGTGTACAACATCGTATACCACGGCAGAGATCAGCGCCGAAACCGCCCGCCCATCCGGCGCTACGTTTTGAAGAAGGACGACGTGGTTCAGATGATGAATGAGAAGAAGACGTTCGAGGAGTCGGACTTCCCTAGGGTGTACCTGACAACCACCGTCGAGGAGGATGAGAACGCGCGTGGCGGAGGCTACGAGTAACAAACAGGTGAGGCTTGAGATTTGTTTGATTGCTAAAGCTCATTGAGATTTAATCCAATTTGGAGGTTTATGTTATTGTGGAATGAGCTCGATAGAATGGAATTTATAGACTAGGATTGAACCGTTGTGGACATTGAATGTTTCGACTTTTGATTAGGGTTCTTATCTAATTTCTAAGCCTGAAGAGATAACTTCTCGTTGGGGGGATTTTAGATTATAAATGGTTCCGATTAAAGTTTCTTAATTGGCAAATGGATTGTTGATTTGTGTAAGGTTATATATGTCCAAGTGCATCATTGGCTTCTCGTTTGATTTCTCAAGTTTACACTTCTCTTTCCCTGTGGCTGTTTGATTTTTCTATTGGGAAACTATTGAGTCAAAATCCTCGCCGTAAGACTAGTCCATTTCCTTCGATTTATGGGGGGTTAGCTTTACCCAAAATGGTCTGTATAAGGATAGTTCTGGTGTTCATTAGTTAGCTGCTGAATTTGGTTGAAACGTCATAAACTGAACCTTGTGATCCGAGAGTCGACTTAACCATCCTGAGGCCATTTCGATTCTACCTAACTTTTATTGAGAGCCAAGGTCCAAGGAAAACTCCGAGTATAGTGAGCTTTTTCCGGTCTTCACAGTAGTTTTTGGAGTATCTTTCTCTCCGTAGAGTTTTGATTGAAGCAGTTGAAAATTAAATCTCTGAAGTGGAGAAAGAATATGATGACATCTGCATGGACATGTCGGCGCAATTAGGTGGAATAGATTTAGAGGTAAAGTTAGGTTGAATATGATGGTTTTTGTTGATACAGCGCATTGTGTCCTTGACGTTATGGTTGTTGTAGGTTTTTAATTCCTTACTCCTTGCTGCTTCTAAGAGAGCCTGACTTGTCATTTTGGTCTTGACGAGTTGAATTTTGTGATGATCAATTAGTTTGGTTACTGGAATATTTTTGTAGTAGTATCAAAGGAATTGGAAGTTAGACAATCATACTCCTCAGCTTCTCACAATTTGCAAATCGTTATTTACCTGTTGAATGGATTTAACTAGCTCCTGAGTTCTGACCACTTGGAATGATCCCTCGGTTTGTGCTTTAGCCTACAGTTTATTACTACTGTAACAGTTTTAGTCATTCAAACGTTCATGATTGGTATTACCTGGTACAAGTTTACTACATAAACACAAGAAAATCTCCATCGTCAAAAATCCATTTAGATAGCTGTTTTTATCTGAGTTTCCATTTCTCCAGACTGAATACTTTTTTCCTTCTTTGTAGGTTTTTTCTAATCTTTGTCTTTTCTCCTGTAATCTCTGGTGGGCGAAGGACTACGTCTGATATCTCACTACCGAGAAAGAAATTCTCAGTGCTTTGCATTGTCTAATAAGGTTTGTAGTAGCTTGTGTACTACAAAACACTTCATGTTCCTCCATAAGAACCGGATTGTTGTTCAGTTTTATTCCCTATGTTTACGCACATAACAATATTGTTTTTTTCCTATGGTGAACTCATCATTGTTTCAAGTCTGTAGTTTTATTAGACATGTTTGCTAATGTATCACAGAGAGAAACAGGTAGTAGTCTGTGTTCTTGCCTTCTTGGGATCCTTTGTCTAATGCATCAGTGATAAAAACAATAAAAAAGACGAAACAGAAACTGTGAAAAGCCATTATATGCCATCGAACTCTATGTCAACATCAATGTATGTATGTGTGTTCTAAGAATTTACCCTTAGACTACTGTTTCTTTCGCCTCTTTGCTTCAATCTCTTACAAGAAATGTCACCGTCGGTCTCTCGGCATGTGCCTTTTGCATTTATTGCCGTACAGACAGAGAACGACGCCTCAGGAATAAAGAAAAAACAGGACTCTGTTTTGCAATTTGGGTCCAAATCGTTTCTGTCTATGCGTTAGTCATTAAACCCTGTTCAGACGGAACTCTGGTTAACTTTGATATGGAAAAAAATCGGAAACTCGATCATTGATTTATTTAAAAAAGCCTTTCGTCATTGTTCGGAAATGTATTTTTTTTTTTCTGTCAAATGGTTTTTGTTCTGAAAAGTATATTCAAAAGAATTCTTATATGAAATATGATAGTTTTTTAGCGATATGAAACGTGATATTGTGATAAACTAATAGAGTATGGTTAACATATACGCTAGAATTGAATTCGTTAAAAATATCACTGCCAAGAACATAGTGGTCCATGAATTTCTTTGTGTATCATTTAAGCATATAATAAGATGCCTTTAACAAAAACATGTACGCTTTAATTTGGTCCATCCCATCCTCTATCTTATATAAGGCCAACACATCTTATACTATGTCTACTATGATATGTGCATCTTATACTATGTCTACTATGATATGTGCATATATGAGCATATATATCATTATAGTAAATTAATTGGGATCATCGTCTCAGACAGATAATCAAAAGGAAACCCTAATTTCAACAAGTTTAGGGTCTCAACATTTAGGGTACATGTAAAGTTGAATTTCCACTGTTCCAAATGTAAGAGTTATGGTTCCTAGTTAACTTTGGCTTATGAAATCAAGAAAAGAAAGTACTAAGTGGAATGGAGTCAAAGATATCTTTCAAAAGAACTTTTTTTTTTTCTTTCGTGGTTTTTTTTTGTAAAGAACGTCTTGTGGAGTTTATAAATGGTATATGGTAACAAAGAGATTGGGAAGCTCTTAAGAACAGTTGGAAGCTCCACTGACGTGAGTTGCCAAGAGATTTCTGATGTTATATTTTAGAAGCCTAAACTTTCTTTTTTTGGAACAACTTTAGAAGCCTTCACTAAAACACAATTATAAGTAAGTACGTGTTTTCTAGAAACCAGAATTATTAGATCGTATGTAATGTGTCATCGAGACAACACATTCTAAAGAATAAAAAGATACACTAACCTGCAGACTCTAAAGAATTAGCTAGATTGATAAACAGTTAGATAACCTGCAGTCTATTATGTTTTAACTAATAATATGTTACTATGCTAGTTTGGGTAAACCGCAGCATCTTTGTTTCCGTCAACAACATTTCGATAAAAGTGTCTATATATATATATATATATATATATATATATATATACATACGGTACACTACATAAATAGCTACTTTTTTATCCTTGTCTTTCATACCCAAGTAAAACCCTAGGAACCGGATATATATATATTTCATTTCTTGGTCAGCCTCAATTATATAATATAAACTTTTATAGTTTTGTAGAAAACGAGAGAAACAACTTTCAGTTGTTCATCACATCATCTAGGTTCGTTTCCTTTTCTTCAATCTATCTGACTGGATTCACTCGATCCCAGAGAATTCATGTTTACCTTTTCGGTGTAATTAAGGTGTATCATCTTTTTTTTTGCTGCAATAATATAGTTTAAATTCTTTAATTCCTCTTTTGGATACTCAGATCTTTGATTGTTTCAATTGTATCACTTAAATGAGATATTTTTAAAGTCATATAGCTAGCAAACTGAATTATTGTGCAGCTCGAATAACCGACGTACTGAAAGTTTTGTTCTCCTACTAATTCATTTCTTGATCTTAAATTGTTGTTTATACTATTCAAACTGTTTTCACTTCCTAACATGTCCATATTGATTTTTATGGTGTTTTCGTTTCAGCTCGATCAAATATATAAATCAACGGAGATGAGGCTGAACCCAAGAGAGGAGACTGGAATAAAACAAGAAGGGGATAATCATTATCAAGCGAGTTCTTTGTCTTCGATGAGGCAAAATCCGAGGATCGTGCGAGTCTCGAGAATATTCGGAGGCAAAGACAGACACAGCAAAGTGTGCACAGTTCGTGGTCTTCGAGACAGGAGGATAAGATTGTCGGCGATGACAGCGATTCAGCTTTACGACCTTCAAGATCGGTTAGGGCTTAGTCAGCCTAGTAAAGTCATTGATTGGCTCTTAGAAGCTGCACAAAACGACGTCGATATGCTTCCCCCTTTGCAATTCCCACCCGGTTTTCACCCTAATCTCACCGCCGGCGCCGGAGAACCTTTTCCAAAAGGGATCTTCGAAAGTTTCGATCTTGGAGGCTGCTCTTCGAGAGCCGATGCGATCCAGAGAGAATGTTTGGATCTTGAGAAAAGAAAATGGGTTAAACTCGATGAAAGCAGCAATCTTGAACATGGGTTCGACATCGATCATCACTTTTTTCCGAACTCAAGCCAAAGCAACAAGCTTTATTTCCCTACTTCGTCGACGTACAATGGCAGCAGCTCTTATCATTACAACCTCGGACATCTCCAACAGTCATTAGTGGAACAGTCCGGTAACGTTACCGTCGCATTCTCCAACAACAATCTCAATCCGCCGGCAGCGGAAAGTATGAGCTCTCTATTTCCGAGGTACCCTTCGTTTCTCGAGGGTGGTCAACTTCAACTCTTTAGCTCAAACTCCAACTCCTCGAAGCAAACAGATCATGTCGAGTAATTTCAGCTGCTTGGTATATGACTAGCTCTTTTCATAAGTTGATGCATACGAACCATGTGGCAGATGGAAGGCGTATACTATATATATAGATAGATATGCTTCAATGGTCATTGTTGCTTTGACGGTGTGTATAATATATATAGCTAGTTTTATTAATCATTATCCACGTCAAATCCGATATGAGCAACGGATTCATGATGCGATCGATGTTGTGGAATATTAGTCATTTCTTATTTTTGGTAATGTTTGGAAATTATGAAGGGTTTTGTGTGAGAGATCTAAATTTCTTGTAGATATAATAAAATAAATGTTACTGTTAAAGATATGTTTGAAGTGCCGTGACACATGACCTCGTTGCATGCAAAAGCCTAGATCGTTCGTATGTTCAAAACTACTAGTGCAAGTGTTAATATATATACACACCATACATACATATATACAGATGATATATCCATTGAAATAGAAATAAACATATGTTTGGTTCTGTTAAGATAAAAATGTACGCAAGCATTTTTATATTTAGGGCTTAGTCTATAAAGCGGACCGTATCGAGCGCACACCCTTTCTAACTTTTAATTCATCATACATGGAGTATTCCCCATTACCATATCCGTTGCAAAGCATTCTGACCGGCAAGGTTTTACGACAAACAAAAAAGTCTTATCTCGAATTTTATAACGGTCAATGATTTGCTGTCGTATCTAACCGGTTTGGTTAATCTATTGGGACTTGTTGGGATTGGCAAATGAGAGAAGGAAAATGAGAAGAAGACGAGGCAGTTAAGACAGCAAGCAACTGGAACTTGCAGTCAAGCACTGATCCCTATCTATCTTCTTTTAATTATTGCTTTCTTTTCTTTTCTCTTTTGTCTCTTCTTTTCATTTTCCATTAGCTCTTTTGTCTCTTCTTTTCATTTCTTTTGTCTCTCACACACATTATTTATATACAACGGTAAATTAGAAAACAGTTAACTTTTTTCCTTTGATTCTACTTCGCCGCAACAAAATGCCTTGGATTGTTTTCTTAGACATACTTGCGCGACTACAATACCCTTTTTTGTGTAGAATCTTTTCATAGTAAGAGAATGTTTTATATAAAATAATTGGAAATAAATGGTCCATATGACCATAAACTTTGCTTTCATCACCGGCATGCTTCAACCTTATTAGAGGAACAAGATAATAGAAACACAAAAGAAGTTGCACGTTGTTTCATTTTCACATAATTCACCCACTTAGCTTAGGCATGCAAATTCTTCTTCTTTCTCTTTCTTTTTTCCCCCAACCTATCTTCTCTTTCCTGCTGCTACTAACTTTTCTTCTTCTCAAAGCATTTCCAATTCAAATATCAAAACCAAAACAATGTATATATAGTTAAATATATTATATTATCAAAACATCAAAATTAAATTAATGTTAAATTTGGCCAAGAAATACTTCTAAGTTTTAATCTACTTTTTGTCCCGTATACTCTCAGATCTCGTTCACCTATTCTAAGGACATTACATATAATATTTTAATTTAAAAACTTTTAACCTCCGACTTGAACAAATGCATGAATCTAAAAATATTTTAATAATATTAAATACCAAGTTACCAATTATTCTTTAATCATTACTATATTAGTTCTTTTTGTTTTGATTTTGGTAAGAGATCGGGAAAAAAAAGGGAAGAATCATGCCGGACAAATTTTTCATGACAGGATGTCGCACGCGTATAATAAATCTTACACGTAACTGGCCAACGAATAATTAACTAGAAAAAGACGGCAATTAATCTAATATCAAATTAGGCCTAAAAAAATAATTGGAGGTGCGGGGAATCGAACCCCGTGCCTCTCGCATGCGAAGCGAGCGCTCTACCATATGAGCTACACCCCCAATTTGACGATAACAATCGCTGATGTATGTTTCATAACAAAACTATGTAGAGAATATCCGCCGTTAATTCAAATGGGACCCACATGTAAAGAATGTTCGGTATTTCAATCGACTGTTCAAATTCCTTAGGTGTACCGACGGTCAGTGCACATGCGTCGCATAAGATTGATAACTTTTCTACTAGAAATGACGTAACTACCCTTTATAATTTTCTTCTTACAATATTTTTCAGGCACACCGAAAGGAGTTGTCTTTAGCTGGACAAGGACGGCATGTCGGAAACATCCATCTGTCTGTATACCAAACCGAACCGGTTAAAAAGAATAGTTTCTGTCTACACAGATAAAAATCTGTTTGTAAATATGTAGTCGAATCTCGGTTCGATTTCGGTTATGAATACAAAAAACCGATCGATTTGGAATAAAATTAAAATCCCTAGATACTATACTTACTCTATTCTCTCCTACCATTGATTGAGCCAGATCCCGTTCCTCCTTCACTTCTTCTCTCGAAGATCGACACTTTCCCGGCGTTTCGGTTTTAACATTTGGACTCACGTCTTCTTCTCGCCGTCTTCCCACAGCAATCCAAGTCGTGTTCTTCTTCCTTCTTTGGTGTAAACCATAACCAAACCTGAGTCTCTTCGCACTATACGATGAACGATCTTCTTAAGGTGAGGTTTTTTGTTTTGTTTTTTAACTTTGCAAGTGTTTCTTCTTTTCATCCTTCTAAGACTCATAAGGGTTTTGTTGTTTGGGTTTGATTATCGAATGTGGATGCTGATTTCCAAAATTAGGACTTTTTTATATTTTTGGTTCTTGAGGTTGGCAATTGCAATTGATCATTGTAATGAAATTAAAATGTCGCCCCGTCCACTTTAGTTTTCCAGAATAGTTTTCGTATGGTTTGACCATCATATAACTTTACTTTGTGAGCAGAATCTTTATGCTGGATGGAATGTGAATATTTAGCTTTTGAAAAACGTTGACTTGTCATGAGTCTATCTGATCATTTGATCTTAATTTTAGCCCTTTTCTGCTTTTTTTTTTCACTTGTGAGACTCGAAGGGTATGTGTGCTAATCGACTTTTGTGGTTAATTCTTATGGCTTTCTCTTGTAGGGTTCGTTTGAGCTTCCCCGAGGTCAATCTTCTAGAGAAGGGGATGTCGAACTTGGGGAACAAGGAGGAGATCAAGGATTAGAAGATTTCTTCAAAAAGGTCAGCTTCGATTCAATAATACTCTACTCACGATAAGATTGCTATAATTTTACCTTACCACTTGCTCTTACCCAAGTGTTTCCTCTTTGTCATCTTAGGTTCAAGATATTGACAAACAATATGAAAAGCTAAACAAGCTTCTAAAGAAACTTCAGGTATTTTCTTTTTTTTTTTTTTCTACTTTATACTATTAGCTGTCTGCTTTTAAAGATTTACGATATTTTTGGCTTATCATTTGTTCTGTATTATTTTCATGCCAAAACATATGGCTCAGTATTACTGGCGAGATTACCCATTTGTTAACCCTGTAGGCTGCCCATGAGGAGTCCAAGGCTGTGACCAAAGCTCCTGCCATGAAGGGTAAAGTTTGGACCTCTTTTTATGAAGCATGTCCCTCGAGAAATATTACAAGCCAGCGAAAGTTATAATAGAAATGTTTCTGGAATTTATTGATTGAAGCACTACGTTTCGATGATTATTTAAAAGCTTGGCACTAGCAGTTTTGAAAATTTTGATCATTAGATGGAATGAAGTTTAGCTTAAGCATGTGTTCCACTGGAAGTAAGAACCAAGCCACAGAGAATAGATCCTAACTTAGATGAACTCCCAAGCAGCCGAATATCTTGGTTCTCATTAGCTCGAAACTTTAGCGTTAAGGTTAGTGTTAATGGTTTGCCTCGACCATACATATAATTTGGTGTTTTGTGTGTTGCTCCTTATGTAATGGTCAGCAATAAAGAAGAAAATGGAAAAGGACGTTGATGAAGTCGGCAGTATTGCCCGTTTCATAAAAGGGAAACTCGAGGAGTTGGACAGAGAGGTACGGTCGTTGGCTCTCTATCTTCTAGTTTTAGAGTTGTTGAATTTATCGGTATCGTTTATATGAATATTCATTCAAATGTTGTAGAACTTGGCAAATAGACAAAAACCTGGTTGTGCGAAGGGATCTGGCGTGGATCGATCAAGAACAGCAACAACACTGTGAGTAGATCATATATGTTGACCTCTTTGGTTTTAGCTTAGTGTTCAGCTGTTATTAATTCAGATGTAGACATGTAGTAGAACTTGGCAAGCAGATGCTGGGAATAGTGTTAGGTTATATTTCATGAAACCCATCTTCTGCTTTTTAAGAGTTTCCAAGGCCATAATAGTCTTGAAACCTTCGATAGGGAAATTTCAATCAGGTCAGGCAATGGCTCTCCATCCTCGTGCGTTCAGTTCTATCTGTCTGATTAAGAATAAAAATTGATCTGAATGTTTAGAATGTGATTTCTATAGCAAATAGGGTACTGTAATTGACTCAATAGTTAGTGTTTAATGTAAATTTTCGTTGGTATGACCTTTATGATGAGCTTTCATTATGTGCAACAGTTCCTTGAAGAAGAAGTTTAAAGACAAGATGGCCGAATTTCAGGTGGGCTAGGATGAAAAAAATAACTTTATCATAATTATATGGAAACTGTTAATTTCCACAATTTAATATTGTGACTTGTTCTAGGTTCTGAGAGAGAACATCCAACAAGAGTATCGGGAGGTTGTTGATAGGCGTATTTTTACGGGTATGTACGTTGATGTTATGTGATTGCTTCATCTATTCCCTTCTACTTTTTCTTCTCTCTTATTATTTCTCTGTGTTTTCCTTGCATTAGTAACTGGGCAGCGGGCGGATGAAGATGTAAGTGAAGTAGACATTAAATTTTATTATGATCTCACAAAATTTGAATAAAACTAACGCCTTTGCCGTTTCTTGGATTTTTCAGACAATTGATGAATTGATTGAAACTGGAAACAGCGAACAGATCTTCCAGAAAGCGATTCAGGAGCAAGGAAGAGGACAGGTTTGAGCTTTTCCATCTATTTCATAAACGCGTGCAGCGTTCTTTGGAGATTTTGACATTGATCTTATGTGTTAAAATGTATTAAAATAATCCAAGATTTTAAACATGCAAGGATGTTTTATTTAATTTCCCTCCCAGGTAATGGACACCTTGGCGGAAATCCAAGAACGTCATGATGCTGTCAGAGACTTGGAAAAGAAACTTCTTGACTTGCAACAAGTATGTTATGTTGGATTTCATATTCTCTTACACGAGACGAACATCGTTGAACTGAGTTTGTTGCAATCTATTAATGAAACTCTTTTTCTTTGTGTGACTCCTCATTGTGTGGAGTCATTTGTGTAAAGGGATATTTATCAAGGTTCCCCCTTTTTGCAGATTTTCATGGACATGGCAGTTTTGGTTGATGCACAAGGAGAAATGCTTGACAACATAGAATCTCAGGTGAATTGGTTTTATTTTTTTGCTTCTATTGGTGCACTCATAAAAGAGTAATAACCTCAAAAAACTTTATGTTGACCTTAAGTTAGTACACTCTTAACATGAAGGCTTTAATAGTAAGTAATGATGAGTTTGTGGCAATTATAGGTGTCAAGTGCAGTAGATCACGTACAGTCGGGAAACACGGCTCTTCAAAGAGCAAAGAGCTTACAGAAGAACTCAAGAAAATGGATGTGTATTGCAATCATCATCCTTCTCATTGTCGTTGCAGTGATCGTTGTTGGTGTTCTCAAGCCTTGGCAAAACAAGAATGCTTGAGGAAAGTGTAAACAAATAAACCATCCATTACGTACGTCTTTTATTGAGTGAGTGTTTATGAAATGTGTGAAGTTTGTGTTTTTAACAAGAAACGAGAACAAAACAAAATTCTATATTCTTTTTAATTGGATCAAAGAAACCAATTACTCTATTACTTGGATGCATATTGTTTAGTCTTATCGTGTGTGGCTGTAAAAAGAAAAAGAGTAAAAATAGCAGATTTCTGAAAATTTGGATGAACTATATGGGCTATTCAACAAGCGAGAGAAGGTAATTACTGTATTCAGTAACTAATTACGTGAGAGTGAGACCCCCTGTTATAAGCAAGAGCTGCTGGATTCTAAAACAGAAAACAGAGTAAGAGGACACTATAAGCCACTCGTCCATCTACTGATTTCAATTCTTTGGCCAGATTGCGATCTCAGTGTAACCATCTTCGGTGGCACAAGCTCTGAACATCCCAGTGGTGTTAAATGGCATTGCAACTTCACCATTGGCAGAGACAGCAACGAGTCCACAGGTTCCTCTGGGTCCGGATTGGTCGACCGCATAAGCCGCTGCCTCGGTTAAAGACAAGCCTTTATATTCCATGAGTGCAGCCACGTCTCTAGCCACGGTTCCACGGATGATCTCCTCTCCTTTACCTGTGGCTGAGACGGCACAAAGGTGGTTAGCGTATGTTCCTGCGCCAATGAGCGGTGTGTCTCCGATTCTGCCAACCATCTTGTTGACATAACCCCCAGTCGATGTCGCTGAAGCTAGATTTCCAGCGCTGTCCACCGCGACACATCCGACCGTTCCTATTTGGCTGTCGCCACAAATTTCCGGTTCTTTCGGGGTAGGCACTGTGTAATCCAACTGTTTTCAAGAAAAAGTAAAAAAAGTTTATTCTAGAAGCACACGAAAAAAGGGCATTTTGATGAAATGAAAAAAGTCAGAATATGCCTCAAGAAGACACTGAAGCAAACACAAACCTCAGTTACCGTATTACCTGGACTCGATTGAATTCTTTGGCCTGTTTTAGCCTTGCAATGTTTTCAGGAGTTATGAAATGGCTTGGTTCAACTGTTTCAACGCCCTATCAAAAACAGAAATTCAGAGAAAGCTTTAACAGAAGAGTACAAAACCGAGTGGAGTCAATGAAGATAAAAAGAGAGTAGAAGAATGAATCATTTGACACTGACATGTGCTCTAGCGAAAGCTTCTGCGGCATCAAATGCAAGATAGATATGAGGAGTTTTGTCCATGACGAGTCGAGCTAAAGAGATGGGATTAACGACAGTGGTGAGGCCAGAGACCGCTCCACATGTTTTGGTTTTGCCGTCCATTATGGAAGCTTCCATTTCAACAGTGCCTTGCGTAGTTAAGACAGATCCTTTACCCGCATTGAAGTCTGGGTGGTTCTCAAGTTCACGAACCTTAACAACAAGAGAGGAAATCAACCAAGAGAAGACAACTCATCAAAACAAATGGCTCACTGTATCGATCACTCATAGAAGCAAAAACCCCAAAAGACAGTAACTCAGAATGATCAAGCTTTAACTGATCACCAGGGTTTTAAGAAGTGTAATATAGCTTTCATGAATTAATAATTTCAGATTAAGCACTGTCTTGCAGGTGTCTCTCACACAATGATTCTGAAGCTAAAATTAGTTGACTTTTTTTTGTCTCAGTTTCCTCATCGATTGTTACAAACTAAACGATTAAACGAATCACAACGAGAGAGAGAGAGCGAGACGTACGACGAGTTCAGTGACGTCCAAGGGAGACTTGCCGGATTTGAGGGCGGAAACGCCGAGATCGAGGCAGTGACGGAGGGCGGTCTCGCGAGGGATACGTCGCTCGTCCGGGAGATCGACCGGAATGTCTCCCGCGCCGCCGTGTAGCGCTATCGCCCACCCCACCATCGCTCGCCGGAGAACTAAAACACTCTCTCTCACCTTCGCAAACTCTTAAAAAGCTTTTTGCTTTGGTTTAGTCGCTACATCCCTCTCTCTCTCTCTCTCTCTCATATCTTTCTTTTCTCTCCTTTTTTTCACAGTAGGCATTTTTTTCAGTTGCAAGTAAAATAACGGACTTCTCATATAAACTCTTTAAATTTATTGAAAGATTACACTATTTTGTATATAAAAAAAAAACCTTTTTCATTCGTTAACTGATCATTAAATCTTCTGTTTATTCTACAATTAGCAGCTCTCTATCAAATCTATTTACACTTGAATTGGAAAAAAAAATGAGACACTTTCCTTGCGAAGTAAACAATAGTAGAAGAATCAACTACTGAAAGCTCAAGTCTGGTCGCATCAGCAGCTTTTTGAGACGTCTCATACGCTTCAAGTTTCATTCTTGAAAATATAAAATTTCAGCTTCCAAAATACCCTAAAATCATTCGCATTAGATATATGGTCCCTTCTCTATGTATAAAAAGATTTTTTTAAAAAGTTTTTTGTTTTTACCTCAATGATCGTGATGGCTGCATCCTTATGTACGAGCTCATTGTGGCAAGCAAAATTCTGAACGCAACTGGGACACCCACTTTCAGCTGAGCAGCAGCAAGACTTTAAGAGATCAAGCGAAGCTTTTAGAAGCTCTGTGAAGAAAGGACGGATCTGCCAACAAAAAACATTATCCATAATTCAAAAAACAGAATAGTTGAGAATTACTTTCACATTTTCAAATGTGAGGTTTTTTCATTTGCCTGGGCGGATATCCCGGTTCCTCCAGGATGACGATCATATAGTAAGATTCTTTCTGGAAAATAGCCTTCTTCACTCGAATTTGCACATTCCGGAGCTAAGTCTGAATAGTTGCAACGCACGTATCTAGCGAGAAAGGCCCGCCCAACAACAAGAAGAAACAAAAAAAAAAAAAACGAAAGGTTATAATATTGCAGTGCAGAGGAGAAAACAAGAAGGAAAAAAACAGTAATGCATACAGTGGAACAACATGGAGAAGAGCGTGACAAGCAGCGTGTAAACCAGAACGGAAGTTATTCTTGTCCAGTGCTGATTTTACTGACTCGGGGACTTGAATCCAAACAGCCTATTACAGCGGAAAGAGATAAGTATAAGTGAGAGTATGAGTACAAGTGCCCAATCTGCGTAACCGATTTAATAATCCAAAGAGATTTCATAAACCGTAATATCGAAAGACAAAAAAACCGGATTGGGAACCCTTTAATGTGTGTGTGTGTGAGGCTGCAGGTTTAAAAGAAACCTGTGATTGGTACGAGTAACTTGGGAGTGAGAGATCAACAACATCAAATGCTGCATTGGTTTTTTTCCGGATACGGTAAAATCCAAACCAGTTTGTTGCCACTCTACAGGTATGAGCTTGTGCTGTTGTCTTATCAAGTTGATTCTTTGGAACCTTGAATGCGTAAGCCTGAAACATGAACACGGTAATGAAAGAAAAACTATAACAAAAGAGAGCCACAGATAGGTTAAGCCAAAATACTTACAGTTTCACCACCAGTTACATGGATACTAGTGTGATCCCGAGGACGGGTGTAGTAATCCACGTTTGCTAATTTACAGAAAGCTATCTTTTCCTTTGTATTCAAAGTCTCGACCAGATAAGTCCTTCCTTGGTTCATATAAATAGCTCCTTCATAGACCTGGAAAAAGGCTTTGCTTTCCTCGATTTCTTCGAGGACAATGTTACTTCTTTTTTCCACTACTCTGTATCTTTCTGTCTCTATGGCCCGGATAGAGACTCTCTGCGTAGGTTTTTTCTGAGAAAACGTTGTCCAGCAAAAGGTTTTCAGAGCAACGAAAAGTAGATTTCGAGTGGTAAATTTCAATGTAATGCCGGATATACCTCTCGACCAATATAGTTCCATGTTCTAGCAGAAGAATCACGGGACGGATCAAAACTTAAGAATCCTCTATTCTTGAGCAATTCAACACTGTTGCCCAGGCCAGAACCAAAGTGTTTTCCATCGTACTGCAAACTCAATGGGTGCTCAAGAGCAGCACAAGCCAAATGCTGCGAAAGGACCTGCAAGAAGCAAAGTAGAAAAGCATGTCGGTAATGACAGTCCGCACAAGAATCCTAACAGAATAGAACTAAAGACCACAGATTATTAACCTGTTCATTTTGAGAATCAAGATGGCAACACTCAATTGGGCCACGGAAGAGCTTGTTTGGGAATTTCATGAAGTATTGGTCAAGGGGACCGTCAAAGGCAACATATACGGCAAGAGAGGGCCTTTCTCGTCTTCCAGACCGACCCGCTTGCTGCCAAAGACTGACAACTCAAAAGAGATCAGTCGTTGCCAGCTGCAGCTTATAGAATTTCAGTAGTTAGAGTTAAAAGAAAAGAGCCAATCAGACTGATTTACCTGGCTATACTGCCGGGAAAACCTAGATGCAAAGTTACGTCTATGTGACCGACATCAATCCCCAACTCAAGTGCGTTTGTTGCAGCAATACCACAAAGCTTTCCACCGAATAGGTCACTCTCTATTTTCCTTCGATCCTGCAAAATACCAACTTCTTGATCGAGTAAAAACAATCCATCTACAACAACACTTATGTTCATAAACATAAATAAGAAGCGAAGATGTACCTCAGCTATGTAACCTCCGCGATATGAAGATATGGCTTCAACCAGGTGAGGAGCAGTCTTAGCGAGAATTTCACGCCTACAGCATATTTGCAGATCTCAAACTCTATCAACGTTTTTATAGTCAAAGAATCAAAGCTTAGAGTGAGAATCTAAAGGGCGATTTGCAAGAGGACGTACGTAAAACACAGGACAAGTTCACAAAATTTGCGAGATCGACAGAAAGCAATGCAGCGTAGGCCATGCTGAACCATCTCTGCGAATAGGTGTGAAACTTCAGAAAGTGGGCTGAAAAGAAATGAAATAATATCTTATGTTAGCTACAGATTGATGACCAGAAATTTTTATTTCTGTAAAACAGCAAGTGACTAGAAATACCTTGATGATTTATCTGCACCGTCTCCATTACTACTCATGGCTTTTGAACTTTCTTCAGCTTTCTGTAATACAACAGATAAAAGAAATAAGGAGTAAATAAAGTCTCAGAATTGGTTCAAATAAATCCAGAATTCTGAACCATACACTTCTTGGGAAGATTGTGGGATTCCACAGGACAAAAAGCTTTTTGGAGGAAGGACTTCCATCTTTTTCTATCACCTCAAGCTCAGATAGGTTTGCAAGCTCCTGCACCATCACCAAGCCATGTTTTGATCCCGTAGCATGGATTTTCATAAGCGGATTAATATCCATATAATCAGTAATGTACGCCTACCATGCAATGTTCTCGAGGATTAGCAGAGGTTGCAGTACAAAATATGAATGAGGGATTGGCGCCATATACTGGAAATAAGACATGCTTGGTTAACTTAAAGTGTACATGTACAAAAGTTGTAATGGAGACTACTGTTTTGACCATGTGATTAGTATTGTCACCATGAGAACACAGGCGGCGTAGTCTTCTTAATATAAGCGCTGTATGGCAGCCAAATGCTCCCTTGTACGTATGGGCTTCATCAATTACAATGTACCTAATATATTCAACGTAGACTCGACTTAAGTTATGGATTATAAGCAGGCCTTGTTACCCTCTAAACCAACCATTTCTTGCAAAGATTCTAATGTAGTTAGTCAAACTTTTAATGAGAGGAGGATTTTATTTCTTTTAACAATTTTAGAAGTACTTGAATTTCCTTCGTAGGAAGATGTGTTACCTAAGGTTTGATAAAATCCGTCTGAATTGTCCATGGAGAGGCAAGATTGACATATGTAACATATCAGGATTTGTGATCAGCTACATTCATATATTTTAATAACTATAGTTAGTGAAATATGTATTTGGGAAGTACGATTGGACTGTGTATTAAGTCACTATTTTGTTGGAAAAAGATAAACAGTAAGAAATTACCAGTCTACCGTTATTCCTCAGCCTTGTCCTATCCTTATGAGGAGTATCACCATCATAAACCCCCATATGTATGCTAGCTTCATATCCTTTTATTAAATCAGACAACGCTCTAAATTGATCCTGAGCTAAGGCCTATACAAACAAAAAGTGTCGCGTTCTATTTTAGGAATATCCAAAATCATTGAATTTACAAAATAGAAAAAAATATAATTAGAAAAGAGACAAGTTGAGTAACCTTGGTCGGAAATAAGTACAAGGCACAGGCATCTGTATCTTTGGTCAGTTCCTCAAAGACTGGCACGTTATAGCAAAGAGATTTTCCGCTAGAAGTCATAGTTGCAACGACAACATTCTTCCCAGACAAGGCTGCCGAAATCGATTCAGCCTAATAAAAAGGGGAAAGGAATGGAGCCAAAAGTTTGAAACTGATCGACTAAGAACTACATTACAAGATAAGGTACCTGATGGCTGTATAATGTATTAATTCCAATTCGTTTCAAGGCAGACTTCGTGATTTCTGAGAGCTCATCTGGTATTTCGACGTAGACAGCTTTTCTAGCATTGATATCTTCAACGTGAACTATCTGCAACAGAAAAAAAATGAAATGAAAAGTAAAGCTTCGTGCAAAGCTCTTTAACTAACGATTTTCTTAAGAAACAGACCCAGAATTCGAGGAAGAACAGAGTAAGAGAGTGAAAGGGATAGACTAAATTACCTGTCCTTTAGCTCCAAAACCATTCCTGAGATGTTCAACCATCTCCAATGGTAGCAATGAATTTGTGTCCTATCAAATTGAACGAAAGTATTTTAAAAGTATACAACATGTCTACCAATAAACAATCAGTTGTTACGCATCAAAATAGAGTAACAACTGCATCAAAATAGAGGACAAACATTCAAATACGAATACTACAAATACTGACTGCTGTTGCACATGTGGGCTTGTATACAAACAAAAAGCTTGTATATAGAACTTCTATTTCCAACTGAAACTCAAGCATAACAGAACAATTACAGCGTCAATATTGGAGCAGATGCTTACATGACACGAAGTCCCGGATGAATGAGAGCCAGAAGGAGGAAAACTGTCCAATCCTGTCTGTGTAGCTTCGTTTCCACCGAGACTATTACATTCCCTGGCGAATATAAGAATGTCCTCCAAGGAAATAGTTATTCCCGTCTTACATCGATTTTTCAACTGTAAAGCAAAAATACTTCAGAAATTCAATATCCAAAATTCATGCTACAACCGAAGTACTGGAATAATGCNGCCCCCCCCCCCCCCCCCCCTCTCTTAGTTTTGATAGGTTTACACGAAAGAAAAGGTTGGAGAGATAAACATACCAGCAGGGATTTGATGGACTCCCACAATTCAGCCTTAAAAGAAGTCTCCCGCTTTTTCATAGAACTAAATATCTTTGAAAGTGGAGTCTTTTTCAGACCTATATAACCATATGATTTGAAACAAAAGCTAGTAGTCATCAGTCTTAGAAGATAACTCACAATAACTCGGGATAAAGGAAGTAAGTATGTTCATCAGATATGGTACCTGGTTTTTTATTTTTTTCACCTTCATCTGTCTTCATAAAATCAGCTATAACTATAGCATTCTCATAGTTAGCAGCCTCAAAGTCATCAGTGACAACCTTTACAACCTACAACAACTACTGTGGTTACAAACAAAACAACCGACAAAAAATATACGGAAAAAGTCACTGACTAAGTAGGAGTGTCTAGAAATAACCTTGGGGCATAAAATGGAAAGATTCTTAACGTCTTGTATACCGACACGAACTCCAGACTTTGCTAACCGGGCAAGCGATTCCTCCAAGCGGGTAAGGAATACTTTTTCACCAAGTGATTGAATAAGAGATGAAAAGAGGTTCAAAAAAGTGAATGCCTCCATTAACAATTTCAACCAATCTGGACAAGAACACGAATAGCTACTTGTTTCCCTCGACATCAAGCACTTTGCAAAACCTGGAGATGTCAAGCAATTCCTAGACTTCAAAACCTCAGAAAGCTTTTCAGTGTTATGACCCTTGAATCCATCTTTACAATCAGACTCCAAAACACCCTTTAAGAATTCAACTGGACATGTTTCTTCACCCCGTTTTCGTTTTACCCCAACAGAATGATTCTCAGCTCTATTAGCGTTTTCGGATCTGGAGGTAGAAGAATCTCGAATCATTGCAGAATAGGCAGAATTTGAGAAGCTTGAACTCAATGAAGGCTCTGATAAATCGGGTTTTGGGGTTTGTGGACGTTCCTTCTTAACAAAAGGAACCAAAACCAAGAATTCACCGCCATTAATGGCAGTAGCAGCCACTCTACTCTTCAGACTCAATTTCGCACCCTAACAACGCAAAAAAAAAAGAACTATTGATGGTAAGAACACGAGAGCCCACACAATTCGTCCCGAGAAGGGATATAATACAAACAACGTTACTTGAAATCAGTGACAAAGTATATCAGGAAACTCGAACTTTCAAAAGATAAAATGTGGAAACCTGAACAACCAACCACACACAAAATAATATAAGCATTACCTGGAAGAAGAGATTGAAATTGGGAGACAAAGAAGCGGGAGCGAAAGAGGATTTTAGGGCAATCTTGACGTCGTGAATCGTCCCGTCCGAGGAAACCTGAACAATCGTCGATTCTCCGGAGAGTGTACGGACGCAGATCGCAACGGAGTTTCCGCCGCAACGACTCTCCTCCGCCATTATCGAATTTACTTCCATCAATGAAGAATGCTTTTATAAACGTTTTATTATGCTTCACTGGGACATCCGACGTCGTCGTATTGGTGCGCTTTGGCGCGGAATTTGACACGGATAATTGATTCCGTACGTGCGAGCTATTTAAGATTCACGTAATATTCAAATGTGAGCCCACTCTATTTTTGTTTTCACTTGTTAAGCCCAATTTCAATCATTTCGTCCCCTCACGATTTATATGTTTTCTGATTTCTCAAATTCTTTTCCTTTTTCTTGAGATTTGCATGATAACTGACGACTGTGGCATTGTACAATTCAAGTTCAGACAATTCTTTTTGTTTGTTTCTTCTTAGTTTATCTTAAAGTATATATATATATTATGCTGTTTCCACTATTTTAATTGGAGTTTCCACGAAGAATTATCAGACCCACAAATTCAAGTTATATAAGTGCGCACACTTTTTATTTAAAATTCGCCGCATTAGGTTCCAAAGTTTCCAGATTCCTAGGTTCCAAATACATAAATACAATCTGCTTAATGTTCCCGAGATACTTCGAAGATCATATAACAAACAAACCATATAGATACAAGCTCAATGAGTAACAAGACCTCGAAATTGCATTCTTGGTTTAGTAGAAACCATTACTTTCTGTTTTGTTTTTTCTCCAATTTTTTCATGGTACAAATCTACATACACCTAAAAAAAACAACGACAGAAAATCCTAAAAAGAAAGTACCCGAAGACGATTAGTATTTAAAGGCTAGTGATTGCAAGTAGGCTCGAGCTTTAGCAGCCATGGCTAGAGATTCCTCATCTTCTCGTTCCTTTGCAGTAGTCACAGCTGCAACATAAGCTAATCGTGCGTCTTCCATTTTCCTCAGTTCAGTTTCATCCACATCGTCCTGGTTTTCATGTAGTTGCAACACCTTTAGATATGACACCCAAAAGAAAGGAAAAAAAAAGAAACATGGTCGTCGTTGTTTCTTGACTTACGAGATATGGAAGATGATCAAATTCATATGGGGTTGCATCATAATCCCTGTCGAGTTTCTTGGATTCTGTTTTCGCCAAAGTTTCAAATACCCGTGCGAACGAAGAGATTTCTCCTTCAACAGCATCTAGCTGTTCTTGAAGCTTGATTGCTTTCGTTCCTGTTGTCTTTGCTTCCCATTGAGTCTTCTCAAGTGCGGCTTGCCTGTCTGCAAGTTTGATCTGTGTAGACAGCGGAAAAAAGCTATTAACATTTGAAGATGGTATGATAAAAAGAGGAATCTTTAGACATGTATGCCTCCACAAAACGGTGTCAAAGCATTAGCAACATATGTTCTCTATTTTCTTCAAAACGAGATTCAAAAGAAGCAACGGTCTGTGAAACACAAAGGAGACACAAGAGAAAAGGGTGTACCTTTGTGTCTGATAATTGTAACTGCATAGACTTGATCAACATCTCCTTTTCAGCAACCAATCGTTTCGTTTGTTCAAGCTTCTCCTGTATCTCGTTTACCTGATTCTTTGATATTTCCATAGACTTTAAAACCTCCTCTTTCTCCGATAATTTTGTTTGCAAGTCATTCACTTGCTCTCGAAGTTTTAGTAGTTCTTCCTTTTCCGCACCAGCCAAAGCCTTTGCGTTTTCACCATCGTCCCTAGTATCGTGCACAAGATCGCTATTTCCCTCTGCCTCTCTCTTCTTTCTTCCTGGGACTGTTTGAGAAGCATTTCTTCCCTTCAAATCAAGTACATGCAAATACAAGTTAACAAGTGATACAGCCGAGCCTTAAGCAAACAAGTCACCTTGATAAATGATAGAAATTGAAATCCCAGACACCCTATGTCTGTATATAAAAGAATTTATCAAGCCATTAAGCGAAGCTGATACCAGCTCATACCCGAAAAGGAAAGAGAAGAAAAACTAGTTCAATCTTAGTAACTAGCAGTAAAATTCCAAGTTGGAACATAACTAAAAAACCTTGTACTTATGCAACGAAACCAAGGAATGGTTCGTGCTAAAAGAGAGATGATAGATGGAAAGAAACAACTCACCCTTCTGGACAAGGAATCTCTGGAAGGCATCTTGGTGTAAATCATGGAACCTCGCCGCTTAAAGGAACTCCTTTCTTTCTGTTCCTAATCGGTTCAATGAGAAGAAAGATATTCAATTTCAGCCTAAAATGTGAAACCTACACTCTTTATCTCCAAAATACCATCAGCTGAAATGAATCTACCGAAAGGTCATAAATTGATGCAAATTTCTCAACACCAACATAAAATCTGAAATTCCGTCTAATTAATCGCCCAATCTTCAAGCTCCAAACATATTAACTCAGCCGAGAGAGTTGAGAGACAATTACCATGTAATGCTCGAAGAGGGGAACTATCTCAACGAGATCTTTCAAAAGACGCCGATCGAGATTCTCGTTGCTGGAATTCGTAGCGGCTGCAGATTGGTGAGGAGAGAGTCGGAGATCGTCATCACCGGCGAGCCACGAGCTATCATCCCCAAATCCAGAATCGCTTTGCAAATCCACGAAATGCTGCTGCTGCTGCTGCTGCTGCTGCTCATACATCTTCTCCTTCTTTGCTGAATAGATCTGCTTCAGTTATTAGTCTTCTACACCAGAGTTTGAGCAGAGAGAGAGACAAAGGTAAGACTTTAATTTTTTATCCTCAAAATTGTTCTTCTTCAAGTCCGACGAGCTTTTGGATCTCAATTTTTTCTCCAACGTTCATTTGAAACTACCGACTCCACATGACCAAAATACCCTCGTCTCCTCACACTTTTCCCTTGATGTACCCGTGATTTTTGAATTATTTCCTTTTAAACCCCATTTCCCTTCTTTTTCTTCCCTTACGTCTACCTTATTATATATTCTTTATTTAGTTTCCAGAATGAGAAATTAATTTGGAATCATGTATTAAGATTTCGAAATATTCCTATGATGTCTCATTTTTATAATTTCGATATTAATTAATTAATAAAGCTAGTTGTTTCAAAAAAAAAACTCGTCGAGGGGTTTTCCAGTAATTCTGATTGAAAACGAAACACAGGCACCATAGTCATATATATATTTAGATAATACAAGGTCATTACGAGATTTTCTACCGCCGTCCCTAAAATGGACGTTTCTATTAACGTGTCAGCCGTTCATTCAATAATGAATACAAAAAAAAAAAAAAAATACTATATCACTTTTGAGTTTTGATAACCAATAACAAAAAAAAAACACAAAGTATTACATATGAAAAAGAAAGAAGTAAGAAAAAATCTTAACAATGTGTGAAATGATGATTCATAGATGAATAAGAAAAATTAACTTCACTAAACACGGGAAGCTTACGATAAACATTTGAAAGCCTTCCTCTTAATGATATTCCTTAAAAGAAACCCCAAAACAAATTTGAGATTACAGTCTAAAATGCGGTTAGCATAACCGGGTCTCACTAGTCTTAGGTCTCAAAAGATTATGGACCCACGTGATAAAACATTAAAAGATTATAGTTTCGAATGTACAAAAGAAAAAAAAATTAAGATTGAATATATCTATAACCCTTTTTGAGATCAAGAAGAAAAAAACAGAGGAATCAACTTTGGTGTTATACCCGATTGTGTGCTGCTTCTTTTTCATTTAACTTCTATTGCTTGTCTTGAGCCGTTTTGGTTTCCGAATTTCCTTGACGTCATCGTTTCCGGTTCGAGAAACCGGTTCACGGATTTCATGATCCTATCAGTAGTAAACAAAAGTAAAGACTATCAGGGACCAATAGAAAAAGAAAAACCATTTCAATGTGTTTGAATTGAATCAAATCGTAACGAAACGAACCTTGAAGGAAGAGGATTGTTTAGCAAGCTCGATTTCGACGGAGATGCTTGCTTTCGTTAAGTCCACTCCTGAATTCTCCAACGCTTCTCTTAGTGTTTTCACTAATCTGCTCCACAAACAAAACCAAAAGTTTTTAATTTTTTCACTTTTCAACTGTTACAAGATCAAAAGAGTTTGATGAGAGGAGTGACTTTAATTTTACCCTTGTGAGTAAACACTTGATATACTGATGTTACCCTCATGCACTTCCTCATCATCACCTTCTTCCTCTTCTTCTTTCAATGGCTGAGTATGACTCCTAGAACTCGGGCATGGCTCTAAGGTCTCTGATGATGCGACTCTTGTGTGCAACTGAGTTACGGGATTTCCCGCAATTACAGGAGAGAAAAAACTGTTGCTTTGAACTGACAAAGGAAATGGCGCGGTCGTTGGCGTTGCTCGGTTCAGTGTTTCTAGATGATCGATAACAACGCCTTGTGCTGTTGCAAGGACCGGAACCGGAATGTTGTTCTTCTCTTCTTCCAATTTTGGAGCAAAAGCAACGGTTCCTTCAGGTACTAGCTGCTGGTTGTTTCTCTGCTGTAATGTAAATGGATCCACACAGCATAAGATTACATGATTTGTTTTTTTCACTTTTCAGTTTAGAAACCGGGAAAAAAAAAAGATTAAAGGTATGGTTGGGAAAAGTGATTATATCTACCCAGTTCAATAGCTTCGCAGGTTCGTGAGTCCATCCTTGGTAAGGGGTCTCATACTTGTTCGTTTTCTCCTGTAAGAACTGAATATACTCGATAACCTGTGTGAAGTTTCGAAAAGAATCTTTTGGAGGTTAGAAAAAGATAGGAAAAAATGAGAATGAATCTGTTACAAGATATTTGGTGAAAGAATGCTATTCATACCTCTAGCAAGAAGGAGGCCTTGTCCCGCTTTTGGTCGCTGTTAGGTATTAGTTGTCTCAACATTTGAAATCTGCAGAGAGATCCATTAACAATGTTACTCGTCTTCGCTATATTCTATAAACCAATTCTGGATTTTGCTACATTTTGAGTACTTACCTATCATTGATTTTGCTCCTCCTCCGTTGTTCAGTAGCAGAATGTTTAGACCTAGGCGTGTTCAGCTTTTGATCGTTACCAGCGCCTCTCGCGTCTGCTTTTACTCTCAAGTCTACTATAACGAACAAAATCAATAAGATCTTAAGCTGTAACGGTTTAGAAAATGTAACGTTGATGATATCTGAGAGAATACAAACCTCTATGGAGCTGGCTAGTGGAGGAGCTTTCTTTCTTCATGATGAAATCTTCTTCATCATCCAAATCATCATCCTGTGAATTTCCTTTCGCTGATCTTATCATGTCCATGAAGCTTTGGCTCTTAAGTCCAGACCCTCTGCAACCAAAGTAAAACTTCATTTAATAAGCCTTTTCAGTCCATAGACCGAGTAATAGAGAAAAGAGAAGAGATGAGGCTCACTGAGAGGAAGAACGAGAACTGAAACCGCTCATGGGGTTGTTTGTCAAAGACTGCGACCTTCTTTCCACCACTGGCCATTGTCCCATAGTTGTTGCAACATCAGCTAAACATTAAAAGATAACTTGTGTCATGTGGTTTCTAAAGCACTTGGAAACTAATCTAATTAATATCAAGATTCAATTTGTCTTATTACCTCTGATGCTTGCTCTCTCCCCAGCATTATTCTCCTTCCTTGTCTGTCCCTTCTTCCCAGAAGCAGATTCATCCCACAGAGTGAATCCGCTTGCTGCAGCAGCGTACGAGCTGCAATTAGAGTTCGAATTCTCGTCCACAACGTTTCTCTCATTACCACCACCCGCTTGTGCAGCAGCAGTGAACATCATTGGTGGTGACAGCTCCGGCTTAGGAATTCTCTGATGATTATGGAAATAAGGAATGGGACTTATCGTGTACGTTCCGATTCCACCGGGAAGCACGTGTTGCAGTGGTGGAGGCGGTGCAGGCGGCGGTGGCTTCTCAGAGGCTGTCCTGGTTGTGTCAATCCTACTTGTCTCTTCTTTAGCACCAACACATTCTAACGGTTGTAGAAAATCATGTGTTTTCAAGTGGCTACCTGCTCCACGTTTCATCAAAAATTTCTACAAACCGTAAGTACATTCATAGGGCACATTGTTTTACCATAGTTTAACATGTGACAGTTATAGTTAGTTAACAAACTTATGACATTTGTTTCATATTTCATGAGGATCTAAAAAATGATGGAAATAAAAACCAAAATGCAAAACGAAAATGACATGTTTTAGAAAACATATTTTGATCAGAAATATTATTTTTTATTCTGTATTCTAAATCACACCCCTTGATCGATCGTCTAGTGATTCCACAAACCCCATGTTATTAATTCACGTAGAAAGATATTTTTTAGACAAATTAATTTGGAATGCGAGGGCTTTACGACATGTGTAACCCCATAAACGGTCCCTTATTTCCCTGGGCTTTAAACAGAATAGGGACCATAAGGGCCCAATCAGATAGCAACATTTTGATCCATGATTCGTCTTTAAAGGGGGTCAGATCAGATGCACGCGCGGAAAAAACGTGACGCCTTTAAGAGAATCTTTAAATCATTAATTAAATAAAATAAAATAAAAGAAGTGAAAAGGGTAAAACGGTAAATACCTTGAGAAGAAGGTGTTGGCTTTGGATCTGGCTGGAGAGTTGAATGACTGCAGAGCGATAAAAAATCATGTGTTGGTTTTCTCCCTGTGGAAATTCTTCTAAAAATCAAAATTAAAAACGAAAAAACAAAAAAAAAAAGAAAGAAAAAGAACTAATCCTTTATAATTTGATAAATAAATTAAACTCTCCTTCATACTACTTTAAAAAAATAGGTAAAATATAAATATATCTGATATTATAATAGTGTTACCTTGGGCTTTGAAGGGACGAGGTTGAGGAAGCTCCATGAACAACAAACAAGAGCTTCGACGGTTCTTAAATATGTCTTGTTTATTTTTTTGAATTATGCTATAAAACCTCTGAGCGCGGGGAATTATCACGATTCTGCGATTAAATCGGATATTTATTGGCAAAATTGGCGAGAATTCACTGAAATTGGACGGAATTGTGGAGCCAGCAACTCAGATCTGCTACTTTGTAGTGACCAAGTGAAGAGATGTTGCCTTCTCCGACGCTTGAAGAAGAGAATTGGGCTCTAAAGTCGCTGAATTGCGATCAAATTATACTCGGTTATATCCAAAAATCAGCCTCTGCTCCAAGTTTTACTCGTCCGACGAGATTTACCGAAGAAATCACCAAAATTCTTGGATTCGATAGATCTGTCAAACAGAATTGTAGAGATATTCGTGAGTTTAACCATAATTCAGCAGAATTCAAGTTCAAACCAACCGAATTTCGCATAATTCAAGTCAACAAGTGAGCATGGAGACCAAAAAACCTCGAATCTAAATCAACTACGTATTCGGTTTGCGCTAAGATTTAAAACTAATAGAAACAAAAAAAAAAAAAAAAGCGTACCCCTTGTCGAAAATGGAACAAGGACGACTACTATGTGAAGCTGTGGATCTCTTTGTCAGAGCAACCAAACAAAAGGTTCGAATTCCGAGATGAAAACTCTTCGATCTGATCGGGAAAAAAAAAAGATCAGCCAGAGAGCTCTCTCACTCCTCCCTCTCTCTTCTCTCTCTTTCTCTCTCTCTCTCTGTTTTGAGAGGAAATGAGAAGGCGGAAATCTTTTATACAGTCATTATAACGCTCCCCGTTTAACAGCAGTAGACTCCGTTTAAACGACGTTAGTTCTAACGGAGTCACGTGGTGGATGGATGTCTAGTTAGTTTGCTTTTCCAGTGTAAGGGTAACACAGGTTTATCCGTTTAGCGGCGCTATAAAAGTAACAAAATAATACACACACGCACAAATATTGTTATTTTTTTTGTTTTGTTTTCGTTTGGTTTGGTTTAATCGATGTTCGCTTTTGTTTTTATCGTGTTCGACGATCCCCATTCAATTATTTATTGTTTTATACCCAGTACGAGTACTACTATTATTATTCTACTACTATAACTCACTGCGATTAATTGAAGCCATAACTAGTTTAAAGAAATGACTATTGCTTGAATGTAAGTTTATATTTGTTTTTAGGTTTCTTTCAAAATACTTATTTATTTTTGTACTTTGTATACATCATTACACCGGGCCTTCTAATGAGTTTCGTTATGACATAGTAATATTGAATTGCTGAAATATACGACATGTTATCATCTACTCATCTTGTATCACAAGATCAAAGCTCTACATTTTGTAGAGTATGTTAAAACAAAATTTCATCGTCCATATAAATGGAATGTAAATAAATTTTCTTCGCTTATATAGTTATACCGCATTTATTTCTTTTTTTTGATAAAAATATAGCATTTATTTTCGTCGACTGTACCAATTGATGGACATTTTCAATATTAGTTGTCGGCAAATGAAACTCACATGCAGCTATTTAATTTAATTTTTATAGGCATGCATACGCAGACATATATGTTCATAAGATGCAACAATCATGGCGATAGCGAACATTAAATCTTCACGAATTCATATTTTAATATTTCAATCTGATAGCTTGTAGTTGTTGGTGCATTTTCTCTATATTTTCAATTCATTATATGCTTTTGCGTGTCAATGCACTCTTTTTATTTCACTATAGATTATAGAAATTAGGTCGACTATTATTCGTCGAAGTAAATGCAACCAAACGAAAATCAATAAAACTACGAACTCAATGTATTTGATATTCAATTCTTCGTATTTTCTCGTATTTCATAATCTAAATACCACCAAAACTTAAATGAAGAGAGAATATTATGATCATTCGATGAAATCACGTGTCTCTTCGTCATTTTCTGGTTATTTATATGTAACAATTAAAATCGTATCTTAATAATTCGAAGAAAAATTTAAATGTTTTTACACAACCATTATAATAACAAGGGGATATTTTGTGTACTTACAATAATAACAAAATTTGTATAGAATCTTGATATAACCAGAGTATATACTGTGTGATCATTGAAGCTCATAAGAACCATAAGAGGGACTATTGTGCTGTTTGCGAAACATTGTTATGCAGATTCGTCTGCAATTTTGGGTATTAATATTCCGGAAACATATAGTTGGGATCATTGATCCTATCTTCACCTGAAAACGGAAAAATGAAAGGTAATAAGTCTAAACCGCCGATGTCTTATCCCTTCAAAAGTAATTATAATCTTCTCAAACTTAAGATGAGTTATGGCACTCGCGTTCTATCAAACACTAGACAATTGTTGGTTGAGCGAGCTTGAATGCTTGAGGTCATTTGATCCTTCATTGACGAGTGTTCTCCGTACCTGATCATTTGATTATGGAAGGATTCGAAGAAAATAAGTTGGGTGTAGCCTTATCTATCAACTTATTCAGATTTCTAGGGGTCATCTTAAAAAACTCCTAGGACCGTTATGGGGATTACAAAATTAACAAGTGTTTTGAGATCCACGATTTTCCTAAACTAAACTAGCTACATGTTGCGATAAACAGGTTGCTTAATCAAAACTATACATGGTGTTTAGGGATTTTACCAAAATCTGTGTGACAGTTGAGCTGCATAACATATACACGTATATATGCTATCTAGGTTAGCTGAAAATGATTCAGTTGAGAGTTCGTTAATAAACGGTGTAATGATGCTTGTCAAATTCTAGTAGAAACCATGCTGTAAACTGATGGTGCATGTGGAGGGGGGACAAATAATTTTTTACGTGTATGCATCTATGTGTTTGTGTGAGTGGGGATCTATATATGTATGTGGCATTGGGTGGAACAATAACAGCTCTTCGTTTATGCAATGCCATTAACAATTGTCTAGGAAACTAGGACCCATAATCAAGACCCTAATCATGTAAGCTAAACACATTATAAATTTAGTTGAGTGCCACTTGTTTTGACACCTTATTTTTATTCCAAGCTTGTCTATAAAACTAAATTAAATAGACGACTTACACTACTACGTGTATAAATTAAGTTCAATTAGCATTTACAAAACTAAAGTTGTCTGATGTGGACGGATTTGCGTTAGGTATTCGGAGAAACAAATATACATAGTCCATTAGTATTTGAACGAATATTTTAAGTACTTTTTATTTGACTTATTCAAACCTGAAACATCGAAAAATCATGATGGACCGGAATATGAAAGAGAAGGGGGATAAATCGCCGTCCCATCGTTGCGTGTGAGTTAGAAATTAATTTTTGCCCATTACTTTCTTTTTATTTAATTTGAGAAAATAATTGATAAATTTCAAACATAGAAGGAGGTGAGGAACTATTGCTAAATAGTGTTGGATCACATGAAGAGGAAAATGATACAAAATAGGGAAAGAGCAAAAACAATAACACATCCCCACATGCTCTCCACTTTGTCTCGTGAGTTGTTTGGTTGTGTCAAAACACGCTTTTCTCTAATTAAGTATTTTTTCATATAACCTATGAATTGTTATAGTATTATTCACAACTCATGATTCTTTCATAATATGTTTTAGTCTGATTAATTTGTAATGTATTGTATTTGAGATCTGGTCTCTCTCTCCCTACCGCACAAGTAATTGATTAGGCTAAAAAAAAGAATTGTTTATGTGCTTCAATAGGAAATTTAGTAAGTAAAAGGAATCAGTGCAAAGGTAATAAAAAAAAAGGTCAATTCAAAAATTGAAAGACGGGAAGAAGAAGAGGTTAGCGTGATGTCGTTTTCGTGCTCTAGTGGGGCCACGTGAATTGACTCTGCAACTCACGTGAGAAAAATACTGTAGAATCTCAAGAGTCAGGACATAAATTGATTTTCGAAATGAACAACAGGGTTAAATTTGTAATAACACGTGTTTACTTGGAAGTGTATGTTTATGGGCCACAGACCGACCTATCCATGCTCCTGAATTGTTCATGGTTGGGTTGGTACTTTTGTTCTTCTTTCAGTTATTTTCTTGTCTACAATTTTTAGTATTTTATCTGCAATCTGTTTTAGTAGTTTATAAAACAAAAAATGACGCGTGAAAAGCAAGGTTTCACTGAATTACATCTTCCGTCTCCTGAGTAAAAAATAAACAGAGTATCCACCTCGGAAATATTGAAAAACAACAAAATTTCTCTATCTAGTGAAATAGAAATCAATTCATATGCAAACCTTGCATTTAAATTAAACTCTTGGTTTGTTTACTCAAAACAGTCTTATCTCGTTACCAGTGCAACTTTGCACACAAAACAAATTTTACGGAGATCAATGTACTACAATATATTACTGTATATGACAATTATAAGTTGGAAATTTTAGCCATATATTGTTTAGCCTGCTTTTAAAAACATTGTACACTATAGAAATGGTAGTTAATTAGGAAAGTAAATTCATCCGTATAGCAAAACGAATACCATTCTCTTTTAAATATGTACAGTATATATAATCTTACACGAAAGAAACAAACAATATATATATAGGAGAAAATCATTCATGGAATCGTAAAATTTATAAAACAGATCACAGATATAAATAGACATTCTTTACTAAATTATTCTATCATTGTTTGCAATATGTGATCCAATCCAATTCGAAATAAAATCAACGTGAGATCTCATATCACAACTCACTAGGTTCATGCACACGCTAGCGATTGTTTTTAATTAATCAAGATTTGATAATTATTAATAATAAACAATCTCTTTACATACTAGCTATTAATATACTATCAATGCAATTACATACATGTTCTACAATCGATCAAACCTTTGCTTTCTAAAAAATATAGTTAAAATTTAAAATATTAATTTCTGAAACTTTAGCAAACACAAAAGAGTGTATGGGAGAGCATCTCATTAGAATTAGCTGTCTTCCTTTTCTTCCTTGTTTCCTTCTAAAGAGGACTATTAGTTGTCTCTAATCATTGTTATTTTCTTAATAATATACCAATTTAATAATAATAAAAGTAAACAGAAAGAAGAATAAGAAGCTGGATTTCAAGAAAAACAAATGTATTTGCATTACGGACATTCCTCTGTACATTGCACAGGAATCCTCTTAGGGATCAGTTAACAAATACTTTATGTATCGTGTGTCCTATGGTTAAAACACGGAATTAAATAACTAATGATGCATTAAATTAGATTAGCTAAAAAACTAGTTTTAACCTACGAGGTTGGATCGGAGGGAAGGACACGTGGCAGTTGCGCCGCGTAAATCGCGCCGTATCACGTGATAAGAAACCTTTTGGCTGCCTACCTCAGCCTCCCATCCATCACGTGGCCAACTCACACCTCTCGATTATTGCGGGTCCCACGTATCTTTTTTACGCTATCCCGTTTCACTCCTTTTTTGTTTTTCTTTTATATAAGAATTAATTTTGTAATTATAGATTTAAAAGGTCTCTCATATAAATAAAAAAGTGAGAAGGATTCAATCAAATGATTTTTTTTTGGTGCACTTCAATCAAATGATATTCCCATCTATTCTCTGAGAACCAAGCGGGATATTTCTTTGCAAACTTGCAAAAAAAAAAAAAATGTAATCCGAGAACACGGTACCGTTAAAATTTGTTTCTAAAGAAAAACTTTAAGCAATAAAAGCATTAAGTTAAGAATCACTGAGTAACATCTACATAAATCAGTTAAACATATACATGTTTCTTGTTTTTCCAGTGTATTTCTTTAATGAGAAAGATTTCTTAGTTTTAGTAACGAGGAAATTATTTTCGGACGTTCACCACAGTCAAATATACATATATTTCATGATTACTCATATTTTATAGTTAAACATTCATTGTAGAAGTTGACAAAAAAAAAAAAAACATTCATTGTAGAATTGTGCTGTCGTCCGATATACGATTTTAATTTTTAGTGATATAATTATGAAATAAGATAAAACGATGAAGTTAAAAAAAATCAAAAACGATAAAATTTAAACGATTATAGACCGTAAAAAAAAAAAGAAACAAAAGAAGGTGAAAGAGAGAATGTAAGATAAGAGGTGCAGCACGGTCACGTGTGCCCATTCCCTGCCGTTAATCTCCCACACTGCCTTCCGTCTCGCGTGCGGTGGGACCCTCATCTCTTCCTTCCATTTTTTTACCTTCCATATCACTGTTGAAACTCGTGACGCCGTTTAATTCCAAACATTACCGTTAACTTATTAATTTTTGTTTTTGTATTCGTATATATTAAGAAATTACTTTAAAGACAAAATGATCCAGATAAAAAAACCGAGTAAACTTGAGTACTTAGACAACAAGGATTATATTACCATATTAAAAATATGGGATAAGTGTCGTAAGACAACTATAAATTTTTTTCAGATAATTTACAACTATAATCGTTTGGCTGACAAAAAAAGAAAAATTAAATAATCATTTTAAATTAGGGAATTAGGGTATGGGATTGGCAAAAGCTAATGAGATTTTTGTTCGGGGAAATGGGAAGAGAGGAGAGTCGTGCTCTCACGTGCTTGTAAGAGAGAGAAGCGGTGGTGACCGGTCGCTTTCTCGTGATGGTATCACGTGAGAGAAATTTACTCATCTTGGGTCCCATTTTTTCACTCTGACAAACAATATCAGGGGTTAGAAATTCGAGGTAAAGTAAACTTGTGGGTCCTATTGTGAATACTATTTTCCTAGTCCCTTGGTGAATAAATAGCACACACTTGTGACTATGTGCTGCTCTCTCTAGTGTATAGACTATAGTTTGTAAATATAAGTTTTTCTTTAAAAAACGAAAATTTGTTACTTTCGTTTAAGGTGCGAAGTTAAACTGAACTTTGGCACACTTTTGATTTTTAGAAACACAAAAATGTCATTTAGACAATCTAATTCTTATAACAAAATACTAGCATCCATTGTATGAGATAAAAAGAATAAAGTCTGTCATATAATCAATGTTGACTATGAAAAATATTGGTAGAAAATTAACATTTAAAAAATTAGATACCCGCTCTAATTTATTTAATGGTCAATAAGAAAATGAAGATAAGATAAATTATGTTGGGAATAGAAGGAGAGGGCATGTGGTGTCCTTTCTCGAGTGACCTGTCGGTTTATGGGTCATTGATAATACGTGAAAGCGAAAGCTGTGGAGAGTTATTAATATATGCCATCAGAGAGAGACTCAAAAAAGAGAAGATGTGTTTTCTTTTGTTCTGTTCCCACACTGTTTTCGCTAATGTGGCTCTCTCACGTGCCTGGACTTGGGCTTCTCTCTCTCCATTTTTGTTTATAAAAAAATTCTTATTTGATGGCGATCTCGATTAAGACGCGGCCCACTCAGTATTCGACAAGTGTCCTACGATTCTCCTTTTTGGTTGGTCCAAAAGTAATTCGCTAAAAAATAAATTCCTTTTTCTAGTCAAATAGTAAAAGCATGATAAATGCTGTCAAGAAAGAATTAAAAAAAATAAAGCATGATAAGTTATGGGCCGTCCATGGGCCTCTATGTTGCAAAATGTGCATTCGCCTTGCCGTACGTTGAGTACAAAATCGGTTTTCTGTCTATCATTTCAAATTCCAGTTACGGTTTTTTTGGTCTTAACCAAAGTGCTGCTAAGGTTATCGTGGAGAAGAGAGATTCTACGGGTAAATAGTTCCAGTCCAGCCCATTTCATCAGGCCCATGCAGTCGTTTTATGAGCCGAGGTATGATGAGTGGCATTCTTATGATGGCGGATAGTATCACGCCTTCAGATCGATGAATCGACGTCGTTTTCCACAACGACGCAGGAGGAGGCATATGAAAACTCAGATCACCGATTCAATTTCTCGCAACTTGTCCGACACCGAGTACTCTTCCTCCGCCGTTGTTTCAGGGGACGAAGTGGTCTCCGATTCAAATCCTAGTATCTGTTGATCTTTCTGTAGAGGCGTAAAGCTTTTGTCATGGATTCGTCACACGAGCGCGTTGAGCAGTTTCAGGTAACTCTTCCTCACAACGATAACGAGGGTACGGAATCGCGCGGTGTGGTAGAGGGAAACTGTGAGATGGTGATAGAATTAGGTTTGGAATCCGGGAGCGTAGTTTTTGAGAATATAGGTTATGAGAGTGGTATTGATGTTAACAACCTCAATGATTTTGATGAACCCGATGACGATGATTTCTTCGTTGAGAGGAGGGATTCTGGTCTTGAGTTTCGCGATATCACTTCTACGGGGAGTGATATCCGGTTAATCACAATCGAATCGGGTTCTGATGATGATGATGATGATGATGAAGGTATTGAGAATGAGAGGGAGATATGGGGAATCGATTTGAATGAAGAAGATGTATATGTGAACGACGATTATGATGATGAGGATGATGATGATGATGATGTTAGTGTTACTATACCTCTTTGTTGGGATTCACTCCAAGTAGAAGATCGTGGAGTAGCTGCTGAGGAATTTGATTGGGAAGAAGTTGATGGTGGTGGTGGTGGTGGTTTGGGGGATGAAAGGGAGATACTCACCGGTTTTGCAGAAGCTGACATCGATGATGGTACTTCGGTTTCCATTTCCATCTCACCGATGGTCTCTTTAGAAGATTTAGCGACTGGGGAAAGAACAGAGGGCTCGGGAAATGTCGGGTGGGAAGTTTTGCTGAATTCTCATACTCTAGAGATCAACTTTGATGTGGAAAACAGAGAGCTCTATATTGTCGGTGATCATGAAGATTATATTCATACAACCGAGTATGAGATGTTGTTTGAACAGTTTGCTGAAGCTGGAATTACCAATCTCGGTTTACCTCCAACTTCCAAGTCTTTCATCAAGGATCTCCCAATGGTTCAGTTGGATGCTGACAACGATGGAGGTGCGCTTTGTGCTGTTTGCAAAGATGAGATGATTATCGGGAGCAAAGCGGTTCGCTTGCCTTGTAATCATAAGTACCATGCCGAATGCATTCTACCGTGGCTCACAACGAGGAACACATGTCCTGTTTGTCGTTATGAGTTGCCTACAGATGATGCAGAGTATGAGCAAAGGAAGAGCCAGGGAAGAACAAGCAGTGATGTTATATGGTAAATGGGTTGGTAAGCATCCTCTATATATGATTTTTGTCTTTTGAATTTTGAAGGATGTGTATATTCGATGTTTGGATTGAGTGAAGCTTTTCCTTTTTCTTTTTTTTTTTCCATCTTGTATTTCGCCTCATCGTGTGACCCATGTCATGGTCGAGGCTTTAGGAGGGTAGCTTGACACAGAGGAACATATGCATGTATGTATGTATGTATATTCTGGTTTGCTTTATCTCATTTTAAGAGCTTGGACAAGGTTTATACATGTTGCTAGAAGGATCTATATACACTATATCATTCAATCATATGAACCTCTTACAAAATCTGGTACTATTAAACAAACTTGCCAGTTTTAAACATCTAAATAAACAAGAGTTGAGAGGTATAATAAAAGCATTTCCCCCCATCCACATGCTTGTGAAAGGTTGGGTTGTGCGTCACCCTGCGTGTTCGTGGGATCACATTCATCAAAAGATGTGCAGGTGTGGTGGCATGACAACAGAATAATCTTCATCACCCACGCGAGCAAAACAGTCAACAACACCCACAAAAGCATGCAACCCAATTCCCTCCTCCTCCAGCTTCTCGATTGGAGAAGCTTGAATAACACCTCAAGAATGGTTGCCGGTCAAAGATCATTCTGGAATACGCATCCACAAGCCGCATACTATAGAATTGGAACCTCCTACCACCTAGCTTCATAAACTCAAACTGAGTGTTCATAACCACTCCTCAAATCCTGCCCGAGATAATGATACCAAGTTTCTTGAGTGTGATCCGCTTTTCAAGGAAAATATATGCACGGGATCGAGTTGTTCATCATCATCTTCAGTAAGCTTTGATGATCCCAGTGTAGGAGGAGGCTGCATCTCTGTACATCGGTCCATCATCATTGAAAGGTGTTCAGGTGTTCTAATGATTTGTTACTAATATATTGACCATATATACATATATTTTTATGTTGCAAGCTTATTTATTTTTTCAGCTCTCTACTGAATTCTATATCACCTAAAATGTAGAATAATTGTGGATATATTGCTTCATTAATCTCTGTAATTTATTTGTTTTTCCGACTAATTTTGCTACGTTTTTTTTTTGTGACAACATTTGCTGATACGTTTCCTCTATCTAGCCTTAGATTTCTAATCTTGCTTGGGTTCCAAAAGCTTCCGCGATAGACTAAAGTGACTAGTTTGAAAAGAAACTACGCTTGAAAAAATGGTTGGAGTTTATAAATATTCAATGTGATTTTACCTAACGACAATGATTAGCAATGCATGTCCACATAAATCAACAAGATACTATCTTACAAACATGTGCGCGCGCGCGCGTGTTTTAGCTTGGTGTGTATTTGAATAATTTAATAGAAAACGTCTTAGAATTTATCAGAACATCAGTCTTAGACGGATTGTATGGGTTTGGATTTATAACTTTTTTACGAGTAAAACAATGACCTGTTTATAAACTGATATGATACGGTGCCTAAAAACCTTGAAGTTGAGAAAATACGATCACTAGAAGTGTAAATGAAAAATGAAAAATTAATATACCTATATCGAGACTTCACTTGTAACCCTATATATTTAATTGAATCAGAAACCATAGATGTGGAACCCCTAGACTTTTTATAAACATTCTCCGGATCAAATCCTAAATAAATCGAATAAAAGTTGGGAAACAAATCTTGATAAAGTTACAAATTGATTCGACGTTAGTATCAAACTATCAATTTGTATAGTTGTAGAGTTACTGCCGGAGGTTGCATGTGAACAAATGTCAAAAATATTGGGGTAAAAGGACAAAAATAAAAAGAATTGCAGAGATATACACGTGCAGAAGAGATATGTCCCTTATGGTCACGAAACATGTTTCCCTGTCTGTACTAAAGATACAACCAAAGATGATGGGTTCTCATTTTATGTCTCGATTTCTCAATTATACACAACTCACACTGTGTGCACGTGTGTGTATGTGTATGCGTCTATAGTTACGAACCAAAACTATGCAACATTATTTTTTCGATTTTTTCTAAATGTTCATATTTCTTGTACCTGCAGAGATTTTTTTTGACATGTGTTCAACCAGTTAGTGTAATGGTTTTTTACTAAAAGATGTAAGACTACTTCAGTTTTTCTTTTGTATTTTTGTAAAAGCCCATTCTGAATTTTACATATTTATCGCTAATCGTAGATTTTACTTAACTTTTTAATCTTTTGAGCCTAACTAAGCACCAACTATGTACTGTATGATGTAATCAAACTAAAATATACAATGCAAGTTTGGTGAAAATTAATTATAGAATATGAGATAATTGATGTCGGACTTGTAACTCGCGAAGAAATTTTAATACAGAAAATTAAATGACTGACATGTTAGCTTATGACTTGCTTATGTATCATTCAACAGCATTCATCTTGAACATCAAACATCAAATTTAATCAACTTCTTCCACTGGTGACAAATGTTTTAATCTTTCGGCATATATATGTAGATCTATGGATTTACGGAAATTGATCAATATGGAAATGCGGTTACGACTTTACCATAAGATCATCATAAAAAAATATAGTCTTCTAGTTTCTAAGGAATAACAAAATATAACAGAATTTTCGGCTACGAGATTAGCGATCTATTTGTATTAGGTGTGGAATTCAAACTCATAGAATCTGCCAAATTTTTTTTGGCTAGTTGTTAGTACAACATTACAGAGGCTTCAACATGTTGCAGGTTAACTCGTCGGTTCTGGTTCAGTGTATATTGATGCATATTGAATTGTTCATAATAATATAGATAAACAATTCAGTTTAATTAATGGTTATAGGTCGTAAATTTTTGTCTCTATAGTGTTAAAATTTCCTCACGAATGCGACGATATGTAGTAAACAAAAGTATCCAAAAATGAGATTACGAGTGTAGGTATTATTCTTGAACTGTTAATACACATGCTGAAAAAAATTAGCTTACACGAGCTTATATAGACAACTGTGCCAATTCTGCAACAACATCAAAACAATATTTGTGGGAAGATAATCAAGATACTTCTCATAAAATGTTATGTATATTTATTTTAATTAGTAGTATGAAAAAAAAAATGAGTATAAGGAAAAAGTAATAAGAAGGCATATATATGTATTTCCATGATGGGGTACTATGGTGACCATAAAGAAACCCATAATGGGTGCATTGATGTACATCTCAAGAGACCCAAGCTATTATCATCATCATCACCATAGTCACTATCATCATCAGCTTCACCACTGTACCCAGTACTATAATCACCTAGCAACTATTGTAATTATTTAACAGTAGTAATCAAATGGGATATATCTGTATAATTAATTATCAAATCATTAGGTAGAAAACACTTTTCCATCATTAAAACAAAAAACGTAAGCGACATTAGGACAAAAGATTCGATCATATAAATAGAAAACACTGGAACATAAATTAAGTAAACATAAACATGAAGTCATAAATCAAATTAACCCTTCTTGTCTAACCGAACCAACGTAACTATGAACTGCACTGTAACTATCACTACCATTATCATGGTCATATTCATGATTACTACCACCGCCATCATCATCATCGTCATCATCATCCTGATTCTTGTTGTGAACCCTAGTCTCCACCAAAACCATCTCTTCATTAGTCTTCTTCTTCTTTTTCTTTATAGAGTTTTGCTCGCCGATCTCTTGAGGAAGTTTGAGACATGATGTGGCTTCCATGGGACCAGAAGATGCATCAGAGTCCATTGAATCACCACCATCGCTATCTTCGTCATCACCCTCATCATAGTAACAGTCGTGGTCATGATCATGAGAGGGTGAGACAAGATACATTGTCCATCCAGATTCACAGCTGCGAGAATCCTCATCGGATCCAAAGATCTTTCCAGACTCCATTTTTATATAATTACAATTCTTTTTAGTGTATATATATTTAAAAAACAGAAGAAGAAACAAAGAGACCCCAACAAAAGAGACCGACAAGAAAAAACCCTAAAGTGAGACAGTAAACCACAAGACGCTGGTGTCTATATATATACATATATGTAAGCGCGTGTATATAACATGTAAGCGTGTGTGTGAATGTATGTATATGCATTCGATGATATAAGAGGGTTTCTTAAGAAGCTTTTTGTTTGTCAAAAATAATTTAGGAGTTATTGCTTTGGGAAAAGGGGAATATTCTGTGAAAAATAAAAAGAGAGGAAAACTGGAAATTACTTCTTTTTTTTTTCGGGAAATCTAAAGATAATTAGAGGCTGACTTTTGAAAAGATAAGGGGATGAGTTGGGTGGAAGAGATAGAGATGGAGAAGAGGTTGTATTTAAAACACCTGAGAATTGCTATTTATCTCTCATCTTCTTTCTGACCAAATAACAGCTCACAACCCAAAATTTATATACATAAATTAAATAACACAAGACAAACATACCGATCCAATAATTAAAACTTTTAAAATAGAAAAACATTCTAGCAAAAAACATACTAGGAGCTTGAAGAAACATAATACTAGTCATAATTGAAAATTTTCTTTTTAACATATTTAAATAAGCTAACAATAAATCAATTCCATATGAATTTCAAATCTTGCTAAAACACACGGGTTAGTTTAGATCGAAACAAACAGAGTTCAGTAAAGTGATATTCCGGATATTGAAGAAATATATATAAAACCATGATTTAAGTGGTCAAAACATTTTACTCAAGGGAATCAATAAATTCAAATTTTCATAATCATTTGGCTCTTATCATCCATGTGTACGTTGGTAGTTACAGCTTTAATAAGAACTTTTAACCCAAAAAAACACTTCGATAAAATCTCAGCAAAAAATTGAATCAAGAAAGAGAAAGACAAGAGTGCCATAAATGGAGAGAGAGTTGATGAGAACAGCAAGAGTCCAGCTAGAAGCCGTGAAGGAGAAAGTGAAATCTCTTATCTCGCAGAGGTAGCATCTTCTGAATGCAATAACTTAAAAACTATCTTAAAGTTAAAAACAAGATAGTTTTAGGTATCACTGAGTTTGTAATATTGGAAATTAGCCTTTCGTATATGGAAAAAATGATGTAATAAAGTGCATAATGAGAGTTTAATTCATTTTATGTGTCGACAAAAAATGTTAACTTGTTACTTTGACAAGAAAAATACCGCTTATGCAGAAATGTATATCCCTTCTTCTACACACAAAATAATTGTATTGTAAATATTCATCATTAATACTTTGGGATATTATATTCAAAATGAGAGTATAGTATGTACATATACAATGTACCAATACTAATCAATGTTATTTTATATTTTAATATAAAAGTATAGAGGACAACACTTAAAACGAACGAAGTGCAAGGGGAGAATGTTTCCAACCTTTTTATTATGTTTCTATTTTTGCAATCTCTCCAATTGAATCAATATGGTTGGGGAAGAATAATTTTAATCTGGTGAGAAATATTGGAAAATGTGTTGTGTACATTAAATAATGAGTACTAAAAATTATATCCCTATGACTTGCGCTGTTCTGTCTTTCTTTAATTTACTGCTGTTAAGTCCTTTCTTTTCCTCAAAAAGTTCAAACATCTATCGCTTGCTTTGTCACAACAGCAAATTAAATATATTTTTTACATGCAGAAAATGTACCTGTATCAGGATTAATTTAATTTAATTTTCTTCACATGTATATTTTGAATTACTTGTTCCTTTTTTTCTTACAGGCTACAACCTGAATCTCAGTTTAGGATCATGCTGTGACATTAAAGAAGTATGCACTTTATCAAATCTTTTTATTTAAACGAGGATATATGATCAATTAATTAGATTATTATAACTTGATATTAGTATGTCAATTCAAACTTCTCTTTAACAAAATAAACTGATTATTGGAACTAATATTGCTAAATAATTGTGTAATGTTTTCTTACAACAATAATTGCGGAATGTTAAAAACTGCTTTTACGAATTACGACGTTGCTAATTCATTTAATTAACAAACAAAAATGCTGCGGGGGTTGTTATAGTCGTAAGAAATTTATGTGTAGTTTTTTTTGGAACATAAATTTGTGTAATTACTGCATGAATTATATATATACCGCATACATTTATTATAAAACGAGAAATGTTCTTATATTGATGAACGTTTGGTCTAATTTGAATAATATTATATCCAAATGTCTGAAATTCCTTATAACTTTTGTCATTCTATTAGATGAATTTTGGGTTTACTGGTTAAAATATTAAAAGTTTCTGAAAATGGAAATATAGAGGTATAACCGTATAGGTATAAAGTTATGATCATAATTCTGGTTGTGGGGAAGTGGGGAACTGTAGATCTTTCCACTTTAGAGTCATAGAAGACAGAAGTTACGTTTAAAATAACAATTTTACTGAGTGTGAAATAAATAGTGATCAGACATTTATCTTCCAGGAATTGACTTACGTAATTTATTTCTTTTGTTTCTCTGAAGTGACTCAAATCTGTAAAAGTAAAAGGTCGTACAAATAAATATGTGGAATATATTTTTTTTTTTGGTAAAATGTGGAATATATTTTTCTCAGTATATCTTCATATATAAGAAAAGAATAATTTCATATTAAAACGGAATAACTCTTTCAACAATATGTTATGGGTATCAATCTACGGCTATGTATTTATGTGTACCACTGTACCTAGTGAATAATCCTTTATGCATATCTTAAAATGTACTATATAGTTTACACAATGATATTATATGTCAATCAAGTTGTACTTGTTGACAACAAAGGCTCAACTTGTGTTTTTCCTGCATTGGTCGAGAGTCCTGAGAGTTGAGACTGATGAATAAATATAATATATATAGGGAAATGATTTATACCTAAACAAAATGGTAACAAAACTTGAAAAATTATTAACAAGTTATAAACTTATAATTACACAAGAGTCCGACGAACTAAAATGAGATTGAATTTAGACGACTATACTAGTTTGTATAAACTATAATATTTTTTATTTTTTATTACAAATTGTGTCAATTTTCAGAATACTTGGTTTCTATATTGTACTAGTTCCGTTGGATAAGAGCGCATGAATATTGGTGTGACATTGGGTACACGACATAAGAAAATAAGTCGTCTTTAATATTATTAATATTAACACACGTTAAGAAATCTGTCTGATCAAATCAATTTTTTCTTCCCAACAATATCCAACAATATCAAAAAAAATTTAGCTGCAACGGATATTTTTTGAAGATTTTATTTAGATACACGATTTTGGATCTTGTTGGGAAGAAAAATTGATTTGATCAGACTTTTTTTTTATGTGTTAATAATATAGTATTAAAGACATGACTTTTTGTATCTAAATAAAATCTTCAAAAAATATCCGTTGCAACTAAAATTTTTTGTCGTGTATTACATTATCACCAACAATTTCCAGTACACATTTATAAACAATATCTACTCCAGCATCCGGACATAGTCTAATGTCAAGATATAAAATGAAAAAACAAACAAGACTGAACGATATGCTTCGTAACGAGACAAAAAGAAATCATTATAATCATAACCATTATTAGGACAAACACTAGTTTATATAGATATATATTGTCCTTGAGTAAATTTATTGGTTCACAAAGTAAAGAAAAACCAAAAAATTCCGAATCCTATTAGTTCAAAATACATTACGAAGAGAGCGAGGTAATCAAGACTGTTAAATATGTATCTAATATGGGTTTTGTTTCAAAATAGCTAAACATATAAAAGAAGAGAGACAAACCAATGTATAGAAATCCTTTTCTTTTCTTTTACCTCTTTCGAAAACCACCAGAATAAAGGAATCATTTGGTGAACTTTGCGATCAATTTGTCGACGTGGATGATAATATCGTCAATGCGCGGTCGAACCGCAGCCTGCGGTTGCAGCATCCAAGTCACGAACTGGTGAAGAGCTTCAGGATAAGAAGCCTTTGGCCCTGCATTTGGCCATTTGATCTGAGCGTTCACGATTGCGAGCTGAAGACTTCCACCAGATTCTCCAAGTGCGTATTCAAATGGAGACACACCATACCTGCAAAAAACCACAAAACTCTCTCTTCAATTAACTAAGTACAGGACTTGTTTAATCTTAGAGGGATGATAATCGTATTACATTATTGCGTATAATGTGCAGCCTAGTGACCAGATATCGGTTCTCTCATCGATGTCTGCATGGCTTGGGCAATCCCAGAGCTCGGGAGCTCGAAACGGTGCTGAACAATGTTCAGATGTCCATTCCTATTAAAGTCAAGAGCACACGAAGAATTTTACAAGACAAACTTTAACAAATATGCACTGACATAAAAAGTTCATGACCAATCAGAACTGGAATATATATACGGAGTAGTAGCAAGATCTCAGAGGCCTGTGATGAGTATGAATAAGGGATGGGTATAGAACCTGTAACTGTAAGGCCTCTTGACGGGAGCGGATTTGCTTCCGTGATGGACGAGCACTCCCAAAGTCCATCAAAATCGCGAGAGGAGGCTGTCCTTTCCTACGGGTTAAAAGCACGTTTCCAGGTTTGACATCGTTGTGAGCATATGGTGGGTCCAGAGAGTGCATGTGTTTGAGTCCATCGCAAAGCTGCAGTAGAAAATCATTCGGCAATTAAAAGACTTGCAATTCAGGGCTAATCGTTAGTTGCAAAAGATGAAGAAATGTGCAGAAAACCAAAGTTTTTGTCTTTGTAAGGAGAAACCGAAGTTAGAAACTAACAAGCTAGGTAACAGAAATGAAAAGATGGATTAAAAGAAGAGAGTTATGTTACCTGACGGAATATATGCAAAACATCAGTTGTTGAGAATGTTTCCTTTTTAGCCTTCATCGATGTGGAATTATCGAGCAAGGTGCCATCCAGATGAACGGGGAATAGCAAGAAGGCCTCGTGTTTCCAAGCTCCCTCTTGGCCGTCCTAGCCAGATCAAAAATCAACACACTTTCAAAACCGGGCTTGACACGAGAGAACTACCGAGACAAATAGGTAAAGGTATTGAAGAAAACTCGTGTTTGAGAGCAGTGGTTATCTACCTTGACAGAAATAATGGCATGATCAAGGAGAGGAAGCAAATTAGGGTGGTTGAACAAGGATGAAACACGAATCTCCTCCCGCACCAATTCCAGTTGCTCCTTGTTCTGAATCAGAACTTTCTTCATAGCATAAGTTCCATCAGCTACAAGTAAATCACAGATTAAAAAAAAAATCGACCTAAGTCATGAGGCAAAGATGAAAGAAGTGAAAGAAGCAAGCCATCTCAAACAGTCAAGTGTTAAAGCCAATGAAAAAATGACAAACCAATCTCAAGAACATAGCATCATATCAGATGCATAGTGGATCGAACAGCTATATAAAACGATCATAATTGGTTGATTCAGAGTCTAGAAAACTATGAAAGTGGATAGACTACTCTCATCCTAATTCAAAGTTGGTGCTAGCTCGATTAAATAGGGTGGTTGCACCATATGATTCCTACATTGTTTTATTTTGATCCCTGCAACGATTTTCTCATAGTTACAAACTCTCTATCACCAATGATCTCAAAGCCACGTGGCAGTCGGCAAACGGAAACGAAAACGAAAACAAAAAAACGAATCTAATCAGAAACAGCACATCAGATTCAATCGAGAGATAACGCAGATCAGCTAGCAATACTAACCGGAGAGATGAGACGGATCCTTGACTTTCTTCGCCAGACCGCCACCGGATGCGGCGTCGGCGACAATCTCCTTCACCAAAAACACGAATGCGAAACCGCCTTCTCCGAGCTGCCTCACCACCCTGAACCGATTTTCATTGATCCACACGTCGCCTCCGCCGTTCACAGCGTCGTAAAGCGCGTTCAATCCCGAAAACGAACACCCCATACTCTCTCACCCACGCTATTTTTCTCCTTCCTCAACGGATCGTTGGAGCCTTTTCGATCTGATGAAGACTAACACAATTCCAAGATCCTTCAGATCCGCATTTCCCAGATCTCGAATTCGTCTCTCTCTCTCTATCTGCGTTTTTAATTATATGCAAGTCAAGAGATTTAGAGTTGAAGCATTCATGTCAGCTATACGAGACGGGCACAGCATTCCGTGTTTTTTTATTTCACTTATTTATTTATTAATTACGTAATTAATTTCCTGCAATTAGCTTATTGGTTCGGGTTAGTACATAACCATTACGCAAATACGAGTATTTTCCACAAATGTATATTTGATTTAACCATACAAAAGTCGTACCAAAAGACAACCACCTCTTCTTTTTTTCGTTTTTTTTGCGCTCCAAAGTCCAAAGGCAACAAGATTTACATTCCAATTTCCATTTTGCAGTTACATAACAAAATCCATCATGGCGTATGAACTATATCACAAATCACACCAACAATATCATTAAGATTTTGTGTAACTTACCTTGCATATCTAACAGATTAATTGAACAAAGGTTTAAATATTGTGTTGCGTTTGCCAATATGCAAGAATTACTGATCGGTAAAAACCGACAGAAATGGTTTAGTAACAGTAAAACGATCAGAATTTTCCATTAATTTCTTAGTAACAATATAAATACAGTACCCAATCAACGTTTGGAACGATCGTACGGTTTTCGTTCCCTCTCATTAATCAGACAGATCTATATAAAAATAAACCAACGGCCAGGATTCATATAACCCTAGAGCGGCAGTATCTTCAGTGGCCGTTGTCAGCGACAGAATTAGGCTCCGCCGGCTGCTGCTGCGTAATGCAATGTATGTTTCCCCCAGCTAGAACGATCTCTCTTGCATTCTCGATTCCCACGACCTTCCAAGAAGAAGAATAAAAAGTCAGAACGATTAATTTTTTCCGCTCTTTCTTTTATGAATCAGTGATTGTTAAATACCGAGTGATGAGGATATGTCTCTGAGAGGACACGAATCGCTTCTTCGTCACGTTTTGCGTCACCGAACTGCGGCGCGATTATTCCTCCGTTAGCGATGTAGAAATTCACATAGGATGCTGCGAGTCTTGTCCCTGCAAGCCTTGGTTTAGCTTCACCTTCCTGCAACATTTGTATCCACATTGTCAAAACCCTCCCCCAAAAAAGCTCAAAGTCTGAGTTTTTTTTAATTGTTTTTTTTTTCAGTTAGAATTTGTTGCCTGAGTGATTCCAGAAGCTTCTTCTTCGGTCATATAAAGTGGTCCAGGGATGGGAAGTTTGATGACTCGAATCTTCCTACCACGAGCATCAATGGAGTTTGAGAAAACCGAAAGAGCTTCTACGGATCTTTCGTATTGAGGATCGGTTTCGTCGTCTGTCCAAGACAGTAACACAACTCCCGGTTTAGCAAAGCAGCACATGTTATCAATGTGGCCGTTTGTGTCATCATCACCTGAAAGTCAATATACCAAACACGAATCTGTATAAAGATTTGGAAAATTTCTATCGAATTAGTATGGATAAGAGTGAAGCAGAGCTACCGTAAAGACCACGAGGAAGCCAGATAAATGTTTGTACTCCGAGATATTTCTTGAGTTCTTCCTCTATTTGCTCTTTACTCATATGAGGGTTCCGGTTTTTGTTCAAGAGACACTCTTCTGTGGCAAGGCAGGTACCTGAAACAGCAGAATAAGCAAAGCAACAAAGTCAACAAAATAAACTCAGATAGTCTGTTTTATCTTCTAGTTATTGAGTTTCCAAGGTTGCTATGACATTTATACAAACCTTCCCCGTCGACATGGATGCTACCTCCTTCAAGAATCATCGAGTGTTGAAATCTGGGAATCCGCTCAACAGCGAGAATCTGATGCATGGGGAAGAAAGAGCAAATTAATATTTGAAACATGCTACCAACTGATAAGTAATATTGCTACCAATTATAAACCTTTTTTGAAACTAGAAGGTCATGACTCCAATCATTATAGCAGCCATCATCAGCTCCTGCCATTGTCAGAGTCCAATTTGTGTCAAGCAGTTACTACAAATGGTAGAGAACAGAACCACAAAACCTTACCTCCCCAGGCATTGAAGTTCCAGTCGACTCCAGCAATGTTTCGGCTAAGGGAACTGAGCTTTAATGGTCTTTTCCGCACAACAAACTGTAAAACAGAGAGCAGGATCCAATGATATAAAGGGCGGTAACAAGAGATGGTAGAAAGTTTTGTAAGATGGAGAAGAGGGAGAGGACAAGAACTCACAGTTGGTCCAGAGTCGCGGAACCAAGAATCATTCATGCTCATCTCAACAACTCTGATATCATCTGGAAGCTGTTTCCTGGCATTTTCCCACTATCATTCCAAAAAAGGAGACTAATCAGTAGGATTTTTCATAGAAAACCGAAGAATTGTTATTATACATCCGGTACGATTCTAAACAGACCTGAGCCGAGCTTGCACAGACTGTCACAGGTTCGAACTTTGAGATTGCCTTTGCAACATCTACAAACACTCGTTGTGCAGGTAAAGCGTTGTGACGCCAATTATCTTGCCGTTCCTGCAGCAGCCATATATGTCAGAATATAACCCAAATCCAAAATGACAAAAGCATGTTTGAGGTTAGAATTTACACTGTTTGATTCATTTAAACAGTGATCAAACGAATCTAACTTACGGTCAGATTGTTTCTGTGGTATCCAGTAAAGGAATGGCACAGAAAACCGTGGATAAACCCAAATCCAAAGAGACTATAAATTCTGCGTTGTTTGCAGAATTTGTTAAAAACCTCACAGATCTCATCTCGTATCGTATATATATATATATATATATATGTGCTAACTTGAACTGAAACATTTAAAACAGACTCGAAGAGGAAAAGGAAAACAGAATTTCGAATCTGATCCTTCAGAAAATATCAAAATTCATTGGAAACTCCAAAACGAAGGAACTATGGTTGGTTTCGAAGAAACAGAAACAGAGAGAACTCATCAAGCAAATCGAACATCGAAAGATTACGAGCAGGATCCAGAAAAGAAAAATTGAAAACGAAGATTGCGTGCAAAAGTGTCAAAAGCGAGATTCAGTTCTACAGAATCGCCGTCGAATACTTTTCTCCAATCACGGAACAAACATTCTCTACTTCTATGGAAAAAAGAGAAGATACAAGAGAGAGATAGAGATATTACAGGCCAACCGATCCAAGTTTGGGCGTGACATTCCCATTCCGCCGGCATGTAAAAGCCGTGTTCCGCCGGCGATTCTCGTGACTCCTCCATTCTCAGATAATCTCTGCGTGAGAGATGGTTGTTGGATGGTTACAGGTGATGAGAAGTCAAATATTTTAACTGATACTACTACTTTACAAGGTTTTCTAACAAAGACCTACATAATTATGTTTTCTTACAGTTGGACCCCAGTACTTTACTATTCAATACTCTAACATTCTCAACTCCCTACCCCACCCCACTAGGCTTGCGGAATCAGAATCTAGAACCTACTTTAGTGGCAGCTGCCAACAGGAATCAGAATCTCGACCTCAGTTGCGCCGAATCAGGACAAATATTGTTGCGGTATTTTCATTTTCTGTGTTTTTTTTTATATTTCAAACTGTTACGAACGTAGTTAACGGTGATATTTAAGATTTCAGATAAACGCAATTAAAAACACCATCAATCGATAAAACAGATAACGTTTATGTTTTATGATTCTAAATTACAGTCGCTACAAAACCAAAACAAAAAAAGCCGCCAACAAAATTGAATAAAATGTGCAAAGCATTTTTCAGGCCTTAAATCTCATCATATTCATTTAACGAACAAAACCACTAAGGCACAACAGAAACACATGTTAGTGTGTTCTTCGATTTCTAGTTCCTAATCAGATTACAGAAGCAGAAAGCTCTTTAACATCGTCAGCGACTTGTTCGTAGTCTGTCTTTAACTTTTCAAGATCTTCTGCACTTAGCTCTCCTTTCGCCGGTTTAAGCATGACCAAGACACAACAGGTTGGTCGTTTTGTAGACCCGGCTTGCGCAAGATCCTGAATTACAGCATATACAATTCACTGTCTTAGACCCGAGACCGATTCATTAGGAAGAGAGATTTAGAATTTAAGGAAGAACATTGGCTTACTTCTTTTGATGGAACGTAAACGTAAGGAACACCAGCTTCCTCACACAAGACTGGAAGATGGGTAATCACATCAATGGGAGATATGTTTCCAGCTATAACACATAATCTGTACAAAGAACAGTAATCAATTAGAGACACAAACCAGAGGAATATTATCAAAGAAACATGTATTGGCTTTTATGCTAAAATTAGAGAAGAGAATGTGGGTTCAAATCAGGCCCGCAAATCAAAGAACCGATTAGGTACTCAGAGAGGGCACAGACATTTCAAACCCATTATTCAGTTTCCGTGCACAGTACCATGCTACATTCATTCTGTTTAATCCAGAGCATCGGCTTAATTGTACACGGATTACAACTAGGAAACTGCTAACATAAAGAATAAACAAAAGACAGCTTATAACAGAAGAAGATCAAACCAAATCACAAGCAAAAAGAAACATAGAATGTGGATCTCAACCAGGCCCTCTAATCAAATAAACTCAAAGAGGGCAGACATGTCAATCCGCAACAGCTCAGTTTACGTGCACAGTACCATGCTACCTTCATCTAGTCATCCAGAGCATCGGCTTAATTGTACACGTACTAAGTAAAATCATAAGTTTTTTAAAAAACATTCTGCAAATTGAATCTTCACCAAACGGAAAACAAACAAGCAAATTAAAGATCAACTAACGATCAGAAACAAAGACAAGAATGTGGATCTAAACCAGGCCCTCTCATCACAAAAGGAAATCAGAGATGGCAGACATGTCGATCCGCATTAACTCAGTTTTCGTGCACAGTACCATGCTACATTCATTATGGTTAATCCAGAGCATCGGCTTAATTGTACACGGATTCCAAACACACAAAAAATCTATCAAGACACACAACGATAACATGAAGAAGAAAAAAACGAACAACTAACCCTTTTTGGCCTCGTCTTATGCTCTTAACTACTTCCTTAACGCCTCTCTTCAAACATTTCTTTCCAGCAGCTGAGACAAATTACACAACGATACAATATCGGACCAAATTTCGGTTCAACAAAGGAAACTAACACGAGCACTAACTAATAATTTATTAAGCCATCAAGCGAGCTCGACAAGTATCGAATGGAATAGAGTTGGAGAATGATACGAGCAAGCATATGTGTCAGTTAGATCAGATTTCGTACCTTTTTGGATGAGTTTGAATGTCCTCTTCTGGAGCTTTTTCCCGGCAAGAGGTTTAGCGATAGGCGCGAGAGAGATAACCTTCTTCTTCTCCTTTTGAATCGACTTCTCTGCTTCGGTATCGCTTCCCATACTTAGCTAACAACTGGGTAAAAATGGCGGAAGAGTGGCGGAAACAAGTAGGGTTTATGATGGCTCCCTAAACCACGAGGCGTTAAGGGTTTTATACAAGTGCTTGGAAGAAGAGAGAGTATTGGAAACCCTAAAGCTCTTATGGGCTTCAAAAGTATATTTCATGGGCCAAAGGCCTTAATAGTATTAATAATATCTGTAACATTTTTTTCTACTTTCCGTACGAACTGAATCGATTTTTTCTTTTTCAAGTGATTAATCGAAATTTATTTTAGTACTATTTAGATTCAATATAGTTGATCACTTAACGATGGACGTGTAACCCGTAACCGTATGTCATCATTAGGCATCACTTCTATAGGAAAACGAGTAAGTTTTGTTTCTCATCCTATTCTGCAAATACACAAACAAACTTGAACATTTTATTGCTTTGGCTAAAAAATATAGAGCTTAGAATGCTGAGCTTTTGAGTGATTCCTAGAGGAGCAGACGTTTTACAACTTCGCCAATTTCACTCGTTCTGCTTGATCCTCCACGAGGAAAAACATGACATGTGATGTCTCTACTAAATCTAAAAGCAGGAATATTCTATTACCAAAAGGTGATTAGAAATGTTATAACCTACTTAAGGAAAGTACAAGCAGCAAACAAAAACACATAAGCGAACATTGATGTTAGGAGCTCGAGCTTGTACGGATCCCAAACTCTGGTTCGAGGGAATGTGGCGAGACTACCTACATAAAAGACGAAGATGCAATATATTTTTCACTAAGCACAAACAATCTGGATGATCACGATGACGCAGAGAGCAATTAACAAGCTAGACAAGAAAATATGTTACCTTCACAGGGAGAATCAATGGCACACCTAGGGATTTTGAAGCATTTCGAACTGTTACAACGGAGCTCTTAGAATTCCGAGTGACAAGACGAAGCAAAGAAAATCAGTTGAAATGCAAATAAGGCCTCCGAAAGATCCTAAATTAATCCAACCGGATCATTTACAAAAGCTCTAATAACGCCAAAGTGAAGTAAGAAACAGAGAAAGAGCAGGAGAAAGAGAGAGAGATATAACGACCTCGCTGGGGAGACGAACGGAGAAGAACCTATAGCGTTGGACAGAATAAGCAACGAAGACATGGCTTCTCCGTCGTTCAAACGGGAGCTGACTGCTTGATCCATGGCTGCATTTTGCGCTATCTTCAAAAGAAAAAACGAAACAGAGAAAAGAAAACCGGTGATTGTTGGTTGGTACTATCTTGCGCCGCCTCGTGTATATTAAAATTTATTAAATACTCTTTTTAAAAATATCACCAGGGATTTCGTTAATGGTTTGTTAATTTTTTAAATCCTCTTTTTATCTTTTACATTTCACTCTCTATATTTTTACAATATATTGAAATATCACAGGGCTTTCGTTAATGGTTAATGTGACCTCTTTACTTTTTGCTGATTAGCCTGATATCTTGTAGAGAATATCAAAAGTGGTAAGCAACTAAGAATTTGAGGAACTAGAGATGAGTGAACTGAAGATGAGAGGAATATTTGGGTTCCAATAGCAATAATTCTGTAATTGAATACATTTTCCGCATAAACAATCATAAAACAAAACACTCAGAATGTTAAAAGTGTTTTGAGATATGCAAGAAAAAAATATATAAAGCCGAAATCAGAAAATAAATGCTATACTACTATCTCCACCTCCTCTGTTCACAGATAGAAATCAATCACTCGAACCACCTCAAAGCGTGGCGACACTAACAATTTCAGAGTGAATTTGATTCTTGCTGGATGAACATTTTTAACTTCAAATCAGCTTTCAACAGTAACAAGAACTGGTGCCAAGGCTTCAAATGGGGAATCTAATCACTGCAGATTGAACCACTGGAAAAGGAATCAACAGAGTAGCAGGGCAACTAGGATTTAGAAGCCAAAAGCAATGGTTCTCAAAATCTTTTGAAGTTAAAAACAATATTTTGAAGTAATGACGAAGTACAATTGTGTTACGCAAACATTCATACGACTATTGTATAAAAAAGTACCTAATAACAACGTAAACCAAAAAAGTACAAGTTGATAAAAATCCGACTCTATGGCATGAGCTGATTCGGAGAATCCAAGGAGGTCAAACACACTTTTTTGATACATGAAACCAAAACAGACAACATCATCAGGACCATTGTTCGGTCAGACCAAGAAAAGAACCTACAAGATGAATCATAATTCATACCAACAGAATCTGAATTTTTCTATTTTTAAAAAATCAAACTCCAGATTCACTTGATAGCATTAAGTTAAAGCAAAGGGAATATCAGTCAGTTAATGGAAACTAAACAGATTGAGTAATTACCAGAAAGAGTCTCTAATTTATTATCTGCTCCTAATTAATGAACCGAAGATCATCCTTTGTTTTCTTTTCAAAATTTCCAGAAAATACTCTGACTCGACTCTGCTTTTCCTCACTTTATCAAAAACAAGAGATCAAGGACATGAGTTGAATAAAATTCAATGATGTTTCGTAAACGAGAGATCAAGTCAATAACAGAAGAAAAAAAACGATTAAATAGTCTTTTCTTTCTTTGAAAATTAAAAAACTGATGATTGATGAAGAGGCAACCGCTGGATGCAGAGGTTTATCGATCTGTTCATGCTTTTAATTTTTTTTTTTTTGCAACAACAAAAAAAAATTCCCAGGAAGAGATCGATGAACCGCTGCCTCCAGAGAGACTTTCACTCCTTTTCTTTCACATCACCAATAAATTAACTTTTCATTGGAATGAGAAAAAAGAAAAACTTCCCGATTTGGAGTAGTAACAATAAATCTCAGATCTGAAAAGAATCAATGGTCAAAACAAACACCAGAAGTAGTAGCAACTGGCTCCTCGTCAATCAAGACAAACGCAAATGGACAACAACAACAACAAAATAATAATAATGTACAAATATATAAAAGCACACATGCATCCGCAGAGGAATCTGAGATTTGAAGTAGATGTAAAAATCTATGAGACGAACAAAAAATAAGGAAACAGAGAGTGATCAAGTTTGAACTAGTCAACCAGAATCTGCCGAGATATACGGNTTTTTTTTTTTTTTTTTTTTTTTTTTGCCTATTGGGCGTACATCTCGCCTCTCTTTCTGGATCAGGTTTATGACTTATAACAAGACAACCATGACTTATATTTCTTAGTAGTTTGCATAACATAAAGTATATAACTAACATTTTTATTTGGTATGGCCGAGCTAAATATGATGTACGGCAATCTCATTTACATGCTATAACCGGATTTGTACATACATATACAATCATGGGGTTTATATATGATGCATCATGCATCTTGTACCGTAGTTTATAAATGGAATAATAAACAGATTCCTAGCTCCCATCATTAGGAGGAACAGTGGCTACATCAATGCATTTTGTTTATATACTGGCATCAATAACTATCCGTAGATACATTGCCGAGAAACTACGAATAACTAGAAAGAACAAATAAGTACTCTCTAATAGCTCTCACTCGGAATCATGTTTTAAATTTATATCTGTAAATATAAAAAAAGTGAAAACCAATTAAATTAAGTCAACTCCCTCATAATTACAAAACACTTTCTGCTTTAACCGGATGGGGTTATTTAAAATTACAACAGGAAAACGGGTCGGGTGAGGCCAGGTCCAAGTTGAATCAGGCTGTGGCCTAAAGATGTAAAGTTCAGAGAAAAGCCCATTTAATAGGTGTAACTGTTAGAAGATAATAATATAATCTTACGCGCAGTGAATCAGTTTGGGGGAAAGAGTGGCAGTCACGCGCTTATGTTTGGTTTTTCTGTTTTGCCCTAATCGACTTTCTGCGTTGAGAGAAAGGAGAGAGAAAACCCGCCGATAAGATTTCCGTGCAACCCTGTCCGTTTCTCCGTTAGTTTTCCGGATCTCCGTCGTGAATACCGCCTGCGGTTCGATCTGTGTGAAAGTAGGTGAGTTGGTGCTCGACTTTGTGTCTCCGTTTTCTCTTGTCATCTTATTATAGGTTGATATTCGTAATCTACCGTTAATCTGATTTGTCGTTTTTGAATAGAGTTTTAAACGATGGATCCGATGGATATAGTTGGAAAATCTAAGGAAGACGCTTCGCTTCCAAAAGGTTTGGCCTCTTTTTCCTTCCTTGGATCTATGTCGATTGATCTGGATTTATTGGTTAGAGAAATTTAATATATTTTTTGTAAACCAAAGTTACTCAATCCAATGTTGTTGAAAAGAAAGAGTCGTTAATTATTGTCTGCTATTTGTATTTCAGCTACAATGACTAAGATTATAAAGGAGATGTTACCAGCAGATGTTCGTGTTGCTAGAGATGCTCAAGATCTTCTCATCGAGTGTTGTGTAGGTAAACAAGATATCACTCTCTTGCTTTCTCACCATCCCGCTCTTCATCTTCTAACTTTTGGTCAATTTTGTCTATGTTTATCGCAGAGTTCATAAATCTTATATCCTCAGAGTCTAATGAAGTCTGTAACAAAGAGGATAAACGAACTATCGCTCCTGAGCATGTACTCAAAGCACTGCAGGTTCGCGCTTTTACATCTCCAATGTATATCCTTCATAAGAAATATGTTTTTATTTTATTAATCATGCTTTGTTACATGAAACAGGTTCTTGGCTTTGGGGAATACGTCGAAGAAGTCTACGCTGCTTATGAGCAACATAAATATGAAACCATGGTAAGATTCATCATCCCCGTTACTTTACTTCCACACTTGAAAATTAAAATTGAAGACCTAATCGGTTTTCCTGCATTTTTCAACTTCTGCAGCAAGATTCACAGAGGAGTGTGAAGATGAACAGCGGAGCAGAGATGACGGAAGAGGAAGCAGCAGCCGAACAACAGAGAATGTTTGCAGAAGCTCGAGCAAGAATGAATGGAGGTGTTTCAGTTCCTCAACCTGAGCAACTAGAAGAAACCCAACAATCAAGTCTACAAAGCTAATCGAGAAATACCGCAAGGGGGAAGCCTTTTTTTCTTTTAACATTATCCTTTTGACCTTTTCTAGCATTTCTCTGTAAAGTGCAAAAATTCGTCGTCTTGGTGTTGATATGCTCTTTACATGTTAACTTAGATTTGTGTTTTTTTTTTCCTTTTCTTTTGAATCTAAAATCACTTGGTGATTCAGATGTAATTAGTAAGCATTATCTTGTTTCTTTGCAACTGTCTTTTTCAGATCCAAATCCGTATGTTTATAAGTTGATTGTACTGAATGCTTTGATTTCGTTTTCAACTTAATTTGAAGATCGATCACCAAATCTGATGTGATACTACTATATAACATATGTATATGCTAATATAGTAAGACCATCTTTTTTTATTTTTCCTAACAATATACAGTATGTTGGCGTTGAGACGACAAAAAAAAAGAAAGAAATGTTGGCTTTGAAGCTTACGAAAGAATACGTGATAAACCAATGTAAAAAAAGAACGGGCTCAGTTGAACAAAAAAACAAAAAAAACGGGGCTCTCTCCGTGATTATAATTAGGCCCAAATAGTATCTGAAGCCCGGTTATGGTCCCTTTAGACAAAAGATGGAGATGCGGGGTATCGATCCCCGTACCTCTCGCATGCTAAGCGAGCGCTCTACCATCTGAGCTACATCCCCATTATTTATTATGATTATATTTTCTTTATATCTCAATAGTATCACATCTTTTTCTTCTAACTTAATCTGTATACAACATCCCTTAAGGCCCTTGTAAAGGAAAAAAAAACAAACTCAGGCCATGAATTTTAATAATTCAGTAATTTGAATTCATGTATTCCTACCAATACCCATTATAATTGACTGATTTGTTGGGTTTGTTCATCAGTGGAAATACTTTTACCAATACTCAAAAAAATCTTATTTTAATGTTGCCATCAACAAAGTCTGACATTCCAAACGGTTAATAGTTTTTTTTTTTGGCAAATGACCAAACAACGCTCTTATTGTAATTGGTTGGTAAAATTCCATGTTTGTGAGCGGTGCTGGGTTTAAGAAGGCTTAAAAGTTCATGATTGAATGATATACAAAATGTGTCTTTTTAATAGACTCAAACCAATGGTATATACCCCCTCGAGCAACATGTAATAGAATGAGATAAAGCAAGCCAAAAAAACGCATGTACTAGAGAAGCCACAACACCTTCATCGTTCTCAGCATTCTAAGTAAACCGTTGTGAGATCCTTGATTAAAAATTTGGAAATTGGTAAATCCTGGATTCAAACAACATTTCATACTCTGTTGTATAAATATAATCGTCATGATCTCCAACAATATACAGCTCTCTATTTTTTTTTTTTTACACAACTCAGACTAACCTGATATTTTTCCGAAACCAAGCAGTTAAAGCCATAGAGTTAGGAGTTGGACCAGTCTGAAGAGAGAGTATGAGTTAGGGAATGTGTTTAATTAAACCTTACGCCTCTAACATTTTGTCTTATTTATTACTAGTTGTGTAATCAATCATCTAGTAGTGTAAATATGATTATTAGGCAAAGAGGAAGGGACTTAAATAAACTCTAAGCCCCTCGCCGACATTTTCTTTTGTCAAACATACAGACTTGGTTTATGACTTTAAAAGCTGTTATTTTATCCAGTAGCGAAGCAAGCTATAAAGTAGATAATTTTTTTTTAAACCGAATCAGAATCTCACATCATAATTCTTATTTTTCTTATACAAAAAATGTATTCAAACACTTTATTTTTAATATTATAATTATAATTCTAAAAAACGTTTGTGTACACGAATAAAAAGAAATAATAAAAAATCAAATTATTAATTAATGTAAAAAATTGTGTTGTAAAGCGGTTTATTTATGAAAAGAATAGTCTTAATTAATGAATAATGCAATTAGTATTATTCTTTTTATTTATTTGAGTATATCTGTTTTTAAAGGTGATTAAATAGAATTTGGGTATAATTCCACCGCAGCGACGAGAGAGGAGCACAGAGATCTCTCGTTCGTTTTTCCCCGGAAAATCTGGGAAATTAAATAAAAAGAAGAAGAAGAAAAATTCCATCGGATCCTCAAAAGAGAAAAATTCGACTCTCTAGTCCACGAGTTTTGTTCACCTCTCTCTCTCTCTCTCTCTCCTTAATCGCTCACTGTATTCGCTTTTTTTTTTCTTTTTAATATCTCTCTCTCTCTGTCTCTCTCACCGTCGCCGTTGGGTAGTTTGGGGGGGAGCTGATGTTGGAATTGTGATCAGATCTAGTATGTATATGGATCGAGAGAGGAGGCTATCTGGTCGTAATGGGACTCCAGAATACAGCAACGGCAAATTCCGCGATGATAATGGTTTCGGATTCTTAGATCGATCGGAGAATTCCCGCGATAAGAGTCCTTCTAGATCGAGGATCCTTCGCATCCCTTCGCCCACCTCCTCTCCTCCTCCTTCCTCTTCTTCCCCTCCCTTTCCTGGTTCCACCTCCCCCGAACGCGGCTACATCGAGCACCGCGTCTCCAAGTTCGACACTCTCGCCGGCATTGCCATCAAATACGGCGTTGAGGTATTCTATTTTTTTTTGTTTGTTTTGGCGATGAGATGATTAGGTCTGATGTTGTAGCGCCTGTGATTTGGTTTTTGACTTTGCGGAGGTTGTTGCTTATCTATTGTCATTCAACCGTATTTTAATTATACATTTTTAAAAAAGAAGGTAGAAACTGAATTAAGGGTACTTCTTCTGGTAAAAAGGCATTTTTTTCTTTTTGTTCTTTAATTTTTTGAATTGAGGCATGATGGAGATAGAACACATGAGGAAAAGGTTTTGCTTTTCGTGTTCTGATTTTTTTTTTTCCTATTTTTTTGTGTGTTGTGGCTTCAGGTTGCAGATGTCAAAAAGATGAATGGCCTTGTTACTGATCTTCAAATGTTTGCTCTCAACTCTCTCCACATCCCTTTACCTGGAAGACATCCTCCTTCTCCTTGTTTATCTAATGGCTCCTTAAACCATGGGTACATTCTTCTATTCTTTCTTTTCTTTTTTTTTTACCTTTGCAAGTTTTTAGCTTTGATTTTGCGACCTAGCTTTAAGCTCCAGTCATGGATTCTTTATTACCAAGTGATCGTCTTCTCATGGCTCTCATTCATGGAATCTTTATTTGCAGAGAGGGATGTTCATGCCACGAACTGGAATCATCAAACAATACCAACAACGACGTCTTTGACTCGTTCCAGTCTCTGAGATTGAAATCTTCGGAAAAGAAAGTTTCTCCTGCCATGTACTCACTGCAAGGTTATTACGGCCTAAAACCAGCGAACCGAACTGTATCTGAAGGAGTATGCTTCGAGATGGGGAGTTACAAGACTGAGACTTCTCATCATCTCTCCAACAACAACGGTGATACTCAATACCTCAGACCTTTCCCATCCACAAATACTCCCTTAAACCACCACAGGAAATCCAGAAGCTTGGTCAATGCACTTCTCGAGGAGGTCAACCAGTCACCGGATATCAATACCTCTCAAGAACCCAATTCCGACAAGTTTATAAGAAGGCGCCAAAAATCTGAAGCCGATTTTTCATCCCGGACTCCAGAACTTCTCTTGAAAGAAGAGAACAGTAGCAGCAATGGCGGGTTTTTATCAATTGCCGGAAAAGGCTTAGCTTTGAGATCCAAAGCCTCAAGTAGAACTAATCTATCAGCAGAATCTGAGACCGGTAATTTCAATCCGGTACCAATCAACTTGATGGATGCTCCTGTTTCAGACAGCCTTTGTAGTGTAAGAAAGTCGTCGAGTGCATCCAGTCTACAAGATCCAGACGGGAACAGCAGTAACGGTTCATCACTGTCTCTATGGCCGACTTCTAAATGGAGCTTGAAGCCTGATTTGCTTACACCTGCGGCTATTACAAGCTCAATCTTTGATGGATTGCCAAAGCCTTTAACAGGTCGGAGAAACAAGACTGCTATGGACTAAAAACAAAAGGTCAGTTTCTCGTTATTTTAACTGTCCCATTCTTTTTGAAACTACACAAATCAAAAGCAGAAGAAGCTATTTAGCCTTAATGCGGAGTAAATAGACGTAAAGAAATTAGAGAAATTCCAAGGAAGAAAGAAAAACTTCCAAATTCAAAGAAAATTACGAAGAAGGAAGAAAGCTTGTGATAGCGATGTAATGATGGTGCTTTTTTCTTCTTTTTTTGTAAGTTATAAAATATTTTGTACCATGGGATTTTATCGCCAAAATCCGTAGCGTAGTCCAATTTTTCTTTTTTTTCCCGATATAATGAACATTGCCACACAGTACTAAAATGTATTTCATGCATTTATTTAATTATGATTTTGTCAAAATAAAAAGGTTCTTGGTATGTTGCTGCATCCTTTGTTCAACTCGAGCGCACTGAAACTGTTCGTTTACAAGATCTGTGTTACATTGTCAACTATTGCCTTTATTTTATTGTTTGGGAAAGGAGGAAGAACAAAAGAATAATGCTTTCCAGACGCAAGTCAGGTTTACTTGTCGGATCGTTGACTTAATTACCAACGCACCGTGTGAACGTGTTAGCTCCACCGCTCAGAAAATCCCGTAATCAATCAAACGAGCGCGTTAAGTAAAATAATGTAATATACTTCATCAATAATTTATAATATCAAGCATAAATCTACCGTTCAAAACAAAAGTTAAGAATAAAAAATACATCAAAATTTTCAAGTGTAAATAAAATGGAACATTTAACCGCATTATCGACCTCATATTATATATAACCAAAAGGCATAGGTCACCGTCGCCAACACCGCCGCACCATCTCCCTCACCACACCACCTCCATTTCTGCCGGCAGCATTGGTGCTTCTGCCAGAACCATGAAGAGCGACGTGAACGCTGCGCAGAAGTGGCGACAGAAGTGGTTTTCGGCTGTGGATGTAAAAACAAAAAACGTAATAGCACAACTGGTAACAACATATGCTGTACTTTATTCTTGAGGACGATGGTTCCAATCTTTTTTTCTTACAATTAGACGAATAGTTGTTTTACGTTCTCCCTAAAAGAGTGGAACGATATGCTTTCTTTCTGGCAACGCCGAAACAATTACATACACTTGTATTTATGTTGATATACTACCATTTCTGCTTATGATCTACGTTTTAATTCATGTTGAAAAACACTAGTAGTTCTTGGAGCTAGTTTTCTGATCCAGAGTTACATAGACGAGAATAAACTTTTATGACTGAGATGAGCTAAATTTTTTATTTCGTAGAATATTATTTCAGATCGTTTCACATGATTAAAATTATACTATTTCGCTTTAACCGGTTTTGGCTCTTCGTTGTCCCACATCTTTAGGTAGGAGATTACAACCAAAACTATTTCTATTTTACGAAGTACGGACATATGATCTTAAAATACGTAACCTAAAAAATCACTTAAGCAGATGATCCAATAAGTTTCTGTTAGGTTCCGGTATTCCATTTTTATTAGGCTCATGCTTCATTTTCGGCTCAATGTTTCTTTTAAAAAATATCTTAACCCCCAAAAATGCTGAAACAAGTATGTACTAGATGGTGAATCTTCGATACACTATGCCTTTCAAATATCGGATGAAAAAAGAAAAATCTAACCTGTAGACTTCAGAGAATCAATCACAAGCTTCTAAGCCCTGAGGGACTTTGCAAAACTCTCCGGTCCCACGAAATCTCATACCCTGAAACGACCACGCAACACACTTGAAATTGTCGGTAATCAATTGAAGCTTAAGGAAACATGAACCGCTGTTGCATAAATGTTCTCAGACAGAGAGACGTGTTGGGAACCACAAAATATTTGGCTGACCTGAGCCTAGCCAGGGCCGTAATAAAATTTCCTTAAGAAAAATCGGGATGAGTTTTTTTTAGCCAACTGTAACATCTCTATTCTCAGATGAGCCCGCTTCTCAAATTCAAACTTTGCCTTTAGAATCAAACAGTCAAAGACTAGTCTTTACCTTGACATTACGCAGAAACTTGGTCCAACCAGGACTCATTTCCACCACCCCTGGTTCCAAAGTGTAAACCTAGCTTAAAGGCAATGCAGCTGAGTGTTAATGTACTCGAAATTGAAGTCAACATAAAAATCAGGAAGCCAAATATATGAAGACTACAGAATTTGTACACAACACAGCAAATTCTACAGTCGATATCAGAAATCCAAACAAATGCACAATGCTCGTTGAGTTGGTTTTTTCGCTCAGCATAAAATATAAATAAAAACAAAAACATAACTATTTGTTTCTTCTGCAGTTTTCAATGCGTACTTGAACAAAAGTGAAAACAGCAGGTCTTCTAAAACAGTACTCACCGTTCTATGGAACAATAGTTCACTATGTGTCACCATCACAAATATAACTTGAAAGGATATTATTAATTCATGGGAGCTGGAAACCCTATAGATTGAACTACAAGCCATAGACAAGTTTGGCTGAGAAATATTAAAGAGGAACCAATACCTCAAGTCCTCAACAAACTTCAGATAAGCAGTCTGCAAGATTCGATATGGATATTCTTGTAAAACCGGCTGAATGAGGTCGTGGTAGTTTATAAATGCATGCTTCATGTTCCTGCTAAGGCTTCCAGGCAGGACAACCTAGGTTATGCAGAGAAGAGACATTTGTCAAGAACAGCAAAAATGGAACTTCAGTTAATGAGCAAAATAGCATTATCGCCTCCCTATTTGTTAGAGAAAGCAGTTATACAGAGGTTTAACAATACGGGTTCTCATAGAGTAATCTCGTCTAGTAGAGCCGAATAACTCCTAAGTGACTTTACCCGCAAACAACAAGAAATACTAAATAAACATGTCTCCATTTCGGGAACCGATATTAAAGCAAATTAATAGAAACTACCTTGGAACTTAGTTACTTCTCTGTGCAGACACTACGCTAATCTGGTGTGCATTTTTAAAGATCGTGTCTCAGATACCCAGTAAAGATATTTATTAGTTTAATGATTCTTATCAGACAAAGATTTCACCCAATATATTAGGATTTAAAAGCTTGAATTCGATTAACTAGAAAAAGCTGTGTGTAGTTATTGGCATAGTTACATGATCTGGGGAACGGAAGTACTAACCAAATTAGAAACAAGGGCATATACTGTGAAGAACATGATCCGGTGATAACATTTGTCAGGAAAATTTACAATATACAGCAGTATCCTGACAATAGTCTGAAAGGTTTTGATGCCCCCGGAAGTGTTTATATACCGCCAAAAAAGCCCTTCATGGAAGGAGAGCAGTCTATTTCGAACTATTTGATAACAATCCAGGAATAAGAAAATCAGAAACAAAGGTGAGAGACATGTTAATGAGACATTAGCAGCTTGCTATTTGAAGTGTAAACGACCAATCGGAAGGTAGTCTCTACCTTAACTTCAAGATGGCCTCCAACGAGCCGCAGAAGCTATGTCTGGCCGAGGTGGTAGCATCTGCGAAGCAGTATGACCTTGAATGGCAGATTAAAATGTTACACATAGCAGGGAAACGCAACAGATCCCAATTGCATGTACGACCGGCTAAATTCAGATGAATTGATTTAGATCGTCTCACCTAAAATTGTAGGGCAAGCATGCAAACTATTAACAGCTTGATAGCTCACTGTCCCCGAAGGTGGTCTTTCTGGAGGAGGCTGAAAGAAACCTGTTGTTGCAAACAAGATCACCAATATCAACCAAAAAGGGAGAATCATAACCAACTGATGCAGCATAATCCCCATAGGTAGACGACATGTACATGAACAAACTGACATACAAAGGTTTGAGATGTTTCTCGCTAGACATACCATGTGTAACTGTAACAGAGCCTGGAAGTGGGTTTCCTCCACTTATCCATGCTCCATGTTGAGTATCTGCAGAACGTGCATTTGAAGGTACCCGCCATGGATCCTCATTCATATGTCGCCGCGCATCAACTGGCTGAGATGGAAACGGGTAAGGATGAGAAAAGGAGCGTTGGGGTTGTGATTCAATAATCCGGCTTGGAAGCGAAAAATGGCTGGATGGTACTGGGGCGAGATTCCTAGTCCCTGGGCTATGTCCTAAAGAGGTATTGCTCGGCCGAAGCAGTTCGTTCTGTAATGGCGATTTATGTTTATAAAACACGTCATCAGCATGCCTTCCATGTGCAGTGTTTACGAGTGTTTTGACAATTGGATTACTCTGCGTATAAATTAAAAGTATATGCTAATGTAGCTTGAGAAACCAGAAGATGGCTAAATCAGAAACGAGAGAAATCAGAGGGCTTACAGTGGAAACGCTGGACCGCTGCATAGATATCTGGTATTCATGTTGCAATACTGGATCTGATGCAGGAGCGAATTCTGGTTGAAGGGGTAATGAAGGATGCCTAGGCTTGGACGGTTGAGTTATTGGTGATTGAGGTAGAGGTATAGATTGGGGAGGTAGCAATGGAGCTGATGGTGGAGGTGAACATTGCTCAGAGAGAGGTTGTGGTGGTGGCAGCTGCGGTGGAGATGATGGGGNGGGGGGGAGGGGGGTGGAGGAGAAGGAGGCAGAGGAGGGGGAGATGGAGGCGATTCATGAGGGAGCGGAGGAGAACCCTCTGAAGGAGGCAGCTCAGCTGCAATGGTAGCCGCCGGTGAGTCCTCCTTTACTTCAATTCCACAGACATACGAAGGTTCTTCATTTCTTGGCTGATAAGAAGCATCTTCCATTTCACGCACACCATTGACAGCCTCTAAAACACAGTGAGGTTTATCACTCGAACTATCATGTGCCTCTAAAGCATGGACTGGTTCTTCAATATGTGTGTTTTTAACTTCCCGTGATGTGGTTGGAAGATCCTCATCTTCTTCATCATCCCCAAAAGTGTGAGACGATAAAAACCCAGGCAGCTGAAAACTCGCATTGCTGCAGAAAAAAACTCGTTGACATATTATCATTCAGAACCGCGCTAAGACTGTCTCTAACCACATGCCCATCAAAAAACTATACCAAATCTGAAATTTTGCATACCTCCCATACTCATCAACAAGCATCCCTTCCATTTCCCTTATAGGGTCATCAACAGAACGCTCAGATATAGAAGGACGTCGTAAGGTAAACCCAGCAGTTGCATCACCACCAGAGATACTAATATCACTAATATAGCGACGCAGAAGAGAATCTGGGAAAATCTTCCTCTCAAGCCACAACCTCAACACCTAGCAGGAGCAAGAGATTATTGACTCTCTGAACAACAGAAACATGAGAGTGTCCTCGAACGAACAAAAAGCAAAAGAACCTTGCGACATTGATGACGATTTTCACGAGCACCGGTCCCTGGAGGAGCAGCAGCACCTAGAAGGCGTGGCAAGGCTGCCTGCACAATAGGAATATACAACGCGCCCGCTCTACCTAAAGAAGATTTCACATGCATCATGAACTATTACTTTAATCTTATTAGTTATACATTAGACAAATAAAGATATGCTCTTTGACTGCAGACAGAAAGACAGCAATAGTGTACAAATACCGTGAGCACCTCAGAAAAATTAACCATTTGGAAAGAGGTACTGCATCCAGGAAGGATTACGCTTACCTTTTTGGCTATAGGAACACTGGATGATCGAATCAACGAGAAAGAACAAGTTCACTTTACGGCGGAAATGAGGCTCACTTTCCAGCTTTCGTATGAGAACTTCCACAACCTAAAAAATACACACACAAAAGCTGCTCTAAGAATTTCACACATCAAACGCTATAGATAGTTTTGTCGAAACATTTTTGACCAAGTTACACAAACAAGAAATTTGAGCCAGCAAAGGTATATTTCTAAATTGATTCTTAATTACTAGTCAAATCCTAAGTTTGTCATACAAAACCCTGGCTGACATCTTAAGAAAGCGGAACATAAAAAAAAGAATGTTGCCAAATCTGAGGTACTACAATTCAACTTACCTCACTGGCAATCCCATACTTGGCACAATCAATTGCCTGGCGTGTTGCACGTCCAATACTTTCCTTTGTTCTGGATAAGGTCCCTATCATTCCCTCAAAAGCATCTCGAGAAATCGCAGCCTCAGTGCCAGCATCCCCAACTAACATATGCCCAGAGCTAACCCTTATCTCTTCGTTCTCTTCAATCTCAGTTGGTTTACTTGATGCGGACTGATGACCACGATTTGAAGGAATCGGATCTTCTTGATGTCCCTGAGAAACAACCACTATGGCATCGCGAGCAGAAGACGAAACATTCTGAACCATGGAAGGGCTATTATTTCTCGTCTGCGTTTCATCGATGCCAAAGAATTTATGGTCAAGATTCACAAACGGTGAAGCATGTGTGTGCGCTTGTTTTCTTTTTGCTTGGGCAGCTGCAATCAGAACCTTCATAGATGAAGAAGAATCTGGCATCCCCGAACTGATCAATGGGGCACTTCCATTTTCTTGATTGACATCAATCCTACAGTAGGAAAAAAACACACTGACTATTATAACCTCCAAGCGAAACAAAAACATATCAATGACATATGAATATACAAAACATACATTCCAGCGGACAAGTTCACAGATGCGTCTCTTGACACTCCAGCATCGTTCAAACGAGTTGCAACTTTTGGAGTGTTTGTTGGTTTTTCCCCTAAACCTGTTTTGCTTCTCTGATTTGTTATCTGAGACTGTGAAGAGCTTACTCCCACTGCATCCTTAGAAGAATCACCTCGGCATGTTTTTGACATCCCCGCACGAGAGACTTTTCCAATTTTATTTTGTCCTGCCACCTGATCGTTAGATGAAACCAACTGAGGAGATTTCTTAGGAGATCTCAAGATCTGCTTGACATTCTTTGTGGGCAACTTGATGATTGGTTTTCTCATAGACGAGCTGTTCGAGAGGCCCTCCACGCTATCAGGCATTCCTGCACCGGAGACTTTTGCAGTTTTATTTTGTCCCGTCACCTGTTTCTTATATGTAACCAGCTGAGGGGACTTCTTCGGAGATCTTAAGATTGGCTTGACATTCTTTGGGAGCAACTCGGTCACAGATTTTCCCATAAGCGAGCTATACGAAAGGCCCTCCACACTATCAGGTCGTGCAAGTGAAGCCTCCTTCTTATGTTTACACAGAGGTACTTTCACTGTTTCAGCACTTTCTCCAGATCCATCTAAAAGCTTCGCTTTAATAGAAGTATCAGGGGTCACCTTAGCACTTTTAGGACCATCAGTAGAAGCTGAAGTAGCTTTGGGAACATTGGTATGTCCTCCGTGCACCGGAGTCTTTGGATCTTCATCATCATCTTCATCATAGATATAAACTGCCCTCCGTCTCTTCGGCAGCTGAGCAGCTGGAACCTTCACACACTCAGCAGAAGATGAACTAATCTTTCGTTCTGGATAATTTGTCCCCTCTTTATCACGAGACCCAGAAAAAGAGGAAACTTTTTTGTGCTCCACTGTCTGTTTGTGGCGCTTTGTATAACCGACCACTTTCTTCTCAAATTTAGTTTCTCCACCCCGGGCACTTACCCCTTCAACAATCTGACGCTTTCGAATTGATACAATGACAGTAGAATCAGCTCCTTCAGTTTTGCTTTCACCAACAGCACGAAGACGTTTGCTCTTACACTGTTTTTCATCCTTAGCATCTTCAGACCGTTTCCTCTTAGGAGCACCTTGACTTTCATCTGCTCCTGATGCAGACTTTCCAGATTCACTTTCAAACCTCTTTTTCTTCCCCAAAGTCTCATTTTTAGAGCCAAGCGCATACTCATCCGTATCACTCGAGACTCCGGCGCTAGGTTTCTCTTTAAGCAATTTTTTTGAGTTCTTACAACTAGCGATGTTAAGATCCGAAACCACCTTATTGTCAAAAGATTCGTTGTTACTGCCCTTAAGTTTCGGGTTAGGACCAATGGGATTTTCATCCGTAGCAGCTCGACTATCAGGCAGACGTTTAGCTCTATGAACCTCATCTTTACATCTTCTATCCGAGTCAGGCTCCAGTGGCTCACCACCCGGGGATGAATCTTCCTCTCTTATGTCAGGCTTTGTCTCCGCACCATTATTCTCAACTAGTTTCTGGAGACCAGGATCCGCCCTAGAATCGACCTTATCAGAAATTTCATCATTACCAGATTCTCTATGATCTGTTCCATCCAATGTCTTAACCTTGGTCAAACTAGGCTCGACAGCATTCAAAAGAGGCTCAGTGCCCAAGTTATCAGACTTGTGATTCTGCGAGTCTTCAAATGCAGCGGAGATTTCCTCCACAGCTTGTGCAAAGTACTTGACCGTTTTACCTTGACATCTTTTTAATAGCTTGTTCTCTACCTCACTAGTGAAGGCTTGAATATCAGGAGGCGCAACAAAAGCTCTGCATTAGAGTATGATTACTTGGTCAACAACTAATACTGAGAAAACGAAATGACATTCCAATAACAAGGAAAAACAAAGAAGTGATGTTGCCAGGGAACTACCTAATGAGAGTAACATGACGAAAATGCATATAGCTTTCTAAGTCGTGATAAGTTAAATCTCAACCGATCAACAGTCAGTAAACAGAGAAGAGGCCTGCTTACATTTCCTGTGTTCCAAAGAACTGAACAAAGTGTTTCTTTGGGTCTGGAGCATGATCCCAATCTTCAGGCCGGCCGATCTGAAACACAAACAGAAGAAAGTAGGAACTATAGGGCTTAGAGAATAGCTTAAACGGAAAACGAGCAGAAGAAAACTACCAACCAAGAGTATGTGCAAAACCAAACAAAAATATCATGATCATGACGGCGAGCATCAACGACGAGAGAGAGAGAGAACAGAAGATGCACCTTAGCAGGCCAAGCAGGGAAGCCTTTGACTTTAGCAAGAACAAGATCACCCAGTCTCAACTCTCCTTTGACGATGCCTTTGTTCGCTCCTCTTTTACGCCCAGGAGCCATTGGCGACACTGCCTAAAAACCCTAATTTTGAGTTCAGATACAAACACCGAACGGAATCGCCAATCCCCAACAAGCCCAGAGAACCAATAAGAAACTCCGACTCTTCACCGGAGAACTTTTTTCCGCCGTACAAAAACCCGCTGATAGATGGAGACAGCTAGGTCTTCAACGTAACGGGCAATGGAGCGGAAACGAGAGAGAGAGAGGTGGAAGTCGAATCGGTGGGGAAATAGAGAGACGCGAAGGAGAATTAGGGGGAAAAAGATGAAACTTTTCGTCGGAGTGTTTGTGAGATGAAGCTTTATAGAAACTGGTTTACTCGCGTCGCCGCATTTTCCTCTCACTCCCCCTTTCCACAGACGACATCACTGTTTTTTTCCGTTTTTTTATTCACTTTTTTATATAACTTTTTTTAATCAACAACACTGCGTTTTACTAACTTTTGTTCCTGCCTGCCCTTTTTCACAATCTTAAAACATAAACAATAGAGATTATGTGTACTACTGAGTTGTGAGGAGCAGAGACAGTTTAAAGGGTTATGTAACCCCATGGTGGTCAAAACTTCAAAGCCAAGAACCTAGAAATGATTTTTAAGAGTTCAACGTAATGGCATGGAGAACATATAAACAACTGCATTATAATTTTGAAGACTAGTCGACACAAGCGTTCTCATAGTTATTGTTGACGAGGCTGCAATTGGATTGGAGAACCCAATGCCAGTCTAAGAATGGACTGATCTGTGGAAAAATAAAAAAGGGGTTTGCGAGATAACCCCTAGACAGAGGTCATCAATATCATTATGAATGGCAAAGCAAAACAAAACTGGTAAAAAAGAGTAGAAAATAAAATTTTGTTATTACTATTTTGATTTACCAGTTTCTCTTCTCCATCCTAACTCGAACTTCTATCTTTGCTTTCATTCCCAACAGCATCTTTCACCAACTCCATCGGTCTTTCATCAATCACTTCATCGATTATACCAAACTCTTTAGCCTCTTGAGGAGTCATGAAATGATCCCTATCCATGTTCTTCTGGATCACATCGATGGATTGCCCAGTGTGTTTTACATAGAGCTGGTTCAACGCATCCCAAACACGAACAATCTGCTTCGTATGTATAGTCATATCCTTAGCTTGTCCACTATATCCTCCTGAAGGTTGATGAATCATGACGGTTGCACTCGGGAGTGACCGTCTTTGACCTTTGGCACCTGCTGCCAAGAGAAGAGAAGCCATGGACGCAGCTTGTCCTAAACAAATCGTGCTTATCGGAGATCGAATGTATTGCATAGTATCATAAATTGCAAGACCTGCACAATTACAAGATAACCATAACGGTTCAACAGTCAGCACACAAGTAAAACTTTCGTATTAAGATCCAAGATTCACTGAAGAACTTAAAGACAGAGATCAAATATCATCTTCTACAAAAAGCAATCCAGATTATAGCAATCGAATCCATGGAGACTGGCAACAACATTCATCACAGCTAGAAAATGGGAAATGGAGGGAGAAGAAAGCGTACCGGCGGTGACATGTCCGCCAGGTGAATTAAGGTACATATGAATCGGCTTTGAAGGATTCTCGGACTCGAGGTAGAGAAGCTGAGCCACCACGACGTGAGACGTGTCGTCGTTTATGGGGCCATTGATGCAGATGATACGCTCCTTAAGTAATCGCGAGAAGATATCGTAAGCTCTCTCGCCTCGCGATGAATGCTCGATAACCATCGGTATTACACTGTAGCTTCGTCTCGCTATGGCGGTGGTGGCTATCGCCATCGCCGATGGAGTCCATAGCCTCTTCACGCAGGAAATCAGACCCCTCATCACCCAAATTCCTAGGGTTCCGCTTCTCAGAAAGAGGGGAAGAAGCCGCCGGAGTCGCTGGCTACTACGGCCTTAAATTCATTTTTTTACCTTTACATCTATATTTTTACTTTTATTTCATTTTTACCACACAACAAAATGCGTTTAATTTATGAGCTAATGGACTCTTAAATGTTTGTTCTGGATTTACAAAGTAAGGCAAAGATTAATGGTGATATATCTGAAAGACTGAAACTTGGGTCCCATGACGTATTAAATGTTTTATACTATTCTGTCACTGTCGTAGAGTTCACATCTAATGTTCAAAGAACGAATAACTGAAAAACGTGGGCACCAAATAACAAATATAAAAATAAAACCAAATAACGTTATTTGCGCACTACATGATCTTTGTAATTTTAATAGGTGCGATCGTTTTTGTGTTACTGTAGATGCACTGGGAGTTTTGAAGAAAACCAAAAAATTTAAGCTAAAGGGTTAAGTAAAATGAAACCAGACGACCATCGACTTTCAAACCCTCGTTCATCCTCCCTAACTTCTTTGATTGTATTTCCCGTATTTATATTACAATTAACTGTATAGATTATGAAAAGAAGAGAAAAAAAAATGATCAAATTGCTTATACTATAATATAAGCATAAGGAATACTCCAAAGTAACGAACACGGCTGATTCAAAGTCTCACTTGTCCCACGAAGAAAAACTAATTGATCTATCGACAACCGCTGGAATTCCAAATTTCTAAATTTCTTGACGACTGGCTACAGTGAAACCCTTGTACGTATATAACAGAAGAAAACAAAAATCGACCCATAAAAAACTCCTACACGTTCTCCTTCATTGATATCATGTAACATCACTGAATATCCCAGTCTGACCAGTCCAAACGTTTTTAAAACCAAGAAAATTCACAGATTACAACAATAGGCTGCTAAATATTGACTTCAAAAAACCACAGACAATATATTATATCACTTAATGTATCCATTCACAATCGATCAATCATCGTTATTAAACGGAGACACTGTTTATCCATGCTTTTTTAAAACAAAAAATATGAGCAAACCATTATAATATAAGTAAACAAATGAAAAAAAGAGATCGTCACAACAACGGGACGCGATTTTGCCGTCCAAGAAACCCGTCCAAAACGACTTTTCTTTTATACGACTCTGAATTCAAATCCGGTACATACGCAGAACCGTCGCTACCGCTGCGTTTGCGTTTTGCGAACGCGGCCGCGTTTCTGAGACGAGGTAGAAAGTAGCACCAAGCGGATGTACAGAGAATCGCACAGAGTCGACCCCAGATTAACATAATGACCAGCGTCAACACAATGACCGAAATCCCTATGACCGGGTCTAACTTTTCGACCCGTGAACCGTGTTTCTCCCCAGACGGTTTCATGTAAGGTTTCCCGTAACGGGTTGAGTTGGATATCCGTTCAGGACACGTGTGTCCTCTAGAGGAACCCAATGGTTCTATGGGTTTTGACCGGTCGGTGGTAACGTCTCGCAAGTCCTTCGCTTTTGTCTGAAGAAATAAGCAACGAACAACAAGAAGAATTTTTTCAAAAACAAATTCGGAAAAAGATCAAGAGACGATTTATCAAAAACATCTGAACATTCAAAAATATGTTTTTAACTTTTTAAAAATCATGAAAGGAATTTAATTGTCTGAAAATGATTGTTCTATAGGCAAAAAAAACAAAACATGAAAAAGTCTTTTGAGATTATACAAAAGATACCTCTCTTGTTTCCTGATTGACGGCGGCCTTATCATCCACCGGAATATTTTTACGATCAGCCATACGACTTATCAACGAGACGGGTTTCTTCTTATCAGTTTCATGTTCCACTCTCGACGTATGTTTCTCCGTTTCCTCGATCGGCGCCGGTTTGATCTCGCCGTTCTTCAAGCGAAACTTTGAACATAAAAGCCACCGACTTCGCTTCTTCTTCTTCATCTTCATCTCACCACCCTCTTCCGCCGTAACCATCGGCTTGTCAGAGTATATTTTCCGGGAAAATCCGAAACATCCAAGAAAATACGAAGAAGACCCGATTCTCTCTCGGGCTCTCTTCTCGGTTTTCGCCATTGAAGTCGAATTAAAGGAAAGAGAAATTGTGCATTCCTGCGAAGACTTTGAAATATCGCTCGGAGCGGTTGGATTTTATGCCCTTTTTTATTTCGATTAAAATAATAATGTATTACTATTGACACAGTTTCGAATCACAGTGACATAAGTATTACTTACAAAATTCAGACATATATTATTATTGTAAAGTGAGTTGTTTGAGTATCACAAAAAGATGTTATGGAAATTTTCAGAAGATAAGGTAGAAATAAAAAGATAGGGGAAATAAAAAGTAATATGCAAAAAAAAAAATATATAGTAGCAGAAATGAAACACAATTAGGTTAAAAAAAAATAACTTAAGAACACATTATTAACATCATTTCCCAAAATTAACATAAGGAAATAAAGAAATGTCTACTTTTCATTTATCTTTTCGTATTAGTTCTGAATCAAATATTAGATTTCCAACTTTGCCAATTGATATTGAGGAAGTTATTACTATATTATTTTGACAGATAAAAAAAAAAAAAAAACTGTAGCTTAAGGATAGTAGCTGACAATAGATGGAATTTTTATGCAGAATAAGATTAGAAAAGTCTAGTACATGTTATATTAGATTTGTTGTTGGAAAAAAAGGAATTATATGGTCAAGCACATATCCTAAGTGTAACCGGTGTAAACTGGAATATTCAGAAATAGTGACAGAGCAATTTGTCCGATTGCATCATGAATTTAAGACGATAACGAACCATATTATTCAATACGGTGGAAAGATTAGGACGAAGATTTAATTATCTTAAGAAAAGGATTAATCTAATGCATCTAAAGTTGTAAACAAAGATAGAATTAATAAAAACCAAAGTAAAGTTTAAAAAAAGAATATTAGCTAGTGTCGTAGTGTCCACGTTCCCAACTTCTACGTCGGAGTTCTTCATTTAGCTGTTTTCTCGATTACCCATTCGAATTTATCCTGATATATTTGTTTGGTAATTTGCAAAAGTCATACTTAATCCAATAAAATATGCGGAGGTTTTCCTTCTTTTCGTTCTTCTTCACCTGTGCGGCTGTACCTATTCAGAGATTCATTTCATCCCATTCAACTTCTACGAATTAAGAAAAAAAACCATATGATATGAAATTACCGAGAGTCTTGCAAACTATATGAAATATCAAAACTCATAATTAGTTTAAGAATCAAACCAGTTTTGGATCATTAACTAGTATTATAAAACCATATACAAGATACAATGTACGACCACAAATAAAAGAAGAGAAACTATATGAAGTAACTGTTTTTTTTAAAAAAATATATATAAATTTAACCCCACAAAAAGATGTGGAAGTAACTTTTTTGAATTGTGTTTTGACTTTTTACCCTTGTATATGTTTGTTAATCGTATTTCCATCGATATTTCATCTGATATAAAATCTTATAATTAGTTGATAAAAAAATAAAATAAAATCTTATAATTATTTTTGCAAATATCTTTTTCCTCATTTTTTTATTTTAATAACGTTTAGTACGAAATTGTAGGTTATGAGATACAATCCTTTATTTTATTTTGTTTGCACGTTATGAGATACAATCTACTTCTCATTTGATCAATGTTGTTCCACTTAGTTATTTAGTTATACTTGCTTCTATTATCGTAATTTTTTTTCTTTTAATCTTTGTTTCATTCACCGCACTACTAAAATTCCTTTTATTACTTTTTGTTTGTAAACACCAGCTCAAAAACCATACTAATTTCACAATAATAATATAAAAGGTTGACTGCCTGACAATTGATATTTTGGGCTAGAAACGTTTGGGTCTCCCATGATGGTTTTGGGCTCATAAACGTTTAGGCCTCTTACTATTTTTGGGCTCTGACGACTGTTGATATCTATAATAGTAGCAACACATTGCTATGAGATACAATGTTTCGAAAGTTATTAAGAAATTTAAATTTGAAGTGGATAAATTCTTGTTTGGAACATATTTTATCTATGATGAAAAAGATGTGACAACAAACTTAAAGGGTGTGACTGGATATCATGTTTAGCATGAATATTTGGTGGAAAACATGTATCACTCTCGGTTACGTTTTAGAGGTTAATTGTTTATAGAATTTAGAGTAGATTTTAATTTTGATTTTTTAAAAATCTATTTTTTTTAACTAATCAAGATTTTAAAGAAATATATTTTCTATTTTTTATAGAAAAATTAGATTTTTTTTGTTATACTATTTCTTAGTCAAAAACTGGTTTTTTTTCAATTTTGACGTGATTTTTTGATATTTATATATTTCTTTTATTTATATAACCAAAAATCATAAACTAAATAAATTATCATTTAAGTTTTTGAAAATATAAAATCTATTAAAAATTAAAAACTAAAAATTGAGAAATTAAAGGTAAAAACCAAAAATTAAAAAGTAAAAATTTAAAACTAGAAACCAAAAATCATTCAAAAAAATTATGGCCTTAAAAATAGCCAATCAAATAGAATTGTAATTGTCTTTATACTCTGTTAACTGTTTAAATAAAGGAATATACACGTGTTGTTGTGGTGCTTTCAATAAGAGTAACTTAAGTTTTATATACTCTACATTTTATTCTTTTTCCTCTTATACTTTTTTCCACTCATTTCTACCTCTGTATTTCTCTCTTCTACCCGAAAATTACCCAGTCACAGCCAAAGTAAAAGAAAAAAAATGATTACAATACAAAAAAAGTCAGAAAAGGGGGGGGAAGCATGCATGGAAACGCCGATCATTGAAAGATTTAAGAAATTTCAAATAACAAATGATTAATTACATTTTTAAATTACCGCGACCGCGACGTTCGGGATGTGTCAATAGTAAAAAAGATTATCGAGTGAAGACTACGGTTATTATAATAAAGACATTATAAGAGAAGGCGTTTGGCTTCAATTATTCTTATTTTTAGAAGATTTGTAAACAAAGAGGCGAGAGCGTTTGACGATGGAGAAAAAAGCACTCTGGCTGCTGTTCGTTCTGGTGTTGCCGGCGATGGCCTGTGGTAAGAAGGAGGATGACCTAGTTACCGGTTTGCCGGGTCAACCACCGGTTAACTTCAGACATTACGCCGGTTACGTGAATCTTGGGCCTCAACAGAAGCAGAAGTCACTTTTCTATTGGTTCTTCGAAGCTCAAACAAACTCCTCTCGTCGTCCTCTGGTCCTATGGCTCAACGGAGGTCTCTTTCTCTCTTCTGTCTCTCTCACCATATCTGCATATCTGTCGTATCGTCATACTTATGCGTATGCCTCCCTCGTTTTCTTTGATATGCTTTTTGATTGCCAAACACAATATTTTTTTATAGATTTCGTTTTCGTGTCATATAAAAAAATGAACCTATTGAATTTATAATCGTCAGTTTAGAATGTATGATACTTTTTTTTTTTGGTCACCGAATGGATGATACTTAAAGATCGTATATTTCAAAGTTTTACCATTATCGGGTCAAAAGCTCCGAGTCAAACTTAAATCATCGTACACCTTTTTCTATTAAGGCTTATAGAAATTTTAATATTTTAACAAAAATCAGGCTTAATTCATTTCTGTAAAGAGCAAATCAAATTGTAAATAAATTCGAAAGATTCACCAAGCACTCGCGAGGTACGCGGTCCAGCTCTCTGACTCTTATGGTCAATAATGGACCCGTACTCTTTAGTCTTTATTTCCCATATGTATCTTGTTTTTTAGAGTGCACATCTGTTTCTCTTTTATTGGTAGTTTGTTCATTTAAATTAACGATTTTAAATTGTTGCTAGAGATTAAAGATTTGAATAGTCAGCTAAAAAAGCTCGTGTCTTAATCGAATCGAACATTTATATACTAACCAGTGCATAAATATTATTTGTCGTCTGCATGACTACAAGTCTACAACTAACGCTAATATTCAAATATCCAAAATATGTTTCTGGTTGAATAAAAATGGGGCCGTACCATTATATTATACATGACGTACTTACGTGATCGAGGGCACATACAACATATCCAATGAAAGATTATTTTGTGTATTTCAATTATGAACTTTTAAAGGTCCTATTATTGGTTATAAAATTTATAAATATTTCTAAAATATAATGTTATTGATCTAGTGATGATTTGGAAAAACAACCACAAAACTATTGTTATTGAAAATATCTTAAGCACTGATTTTTAATTATTTCAATGTTTTATAGAAGTTTATTGGTTAATAAAAATACAAAAATCTAAATTCTATGGTTTTAGATAAGATTGGAAAGAATTTAATAACAAATTAAAACCCTCATAATATATATAGATACTTGTGTTTTGGATCACCAACATTAACAATCTTGAGATCTACAAATATGATATACGACGATGATGGAGAAATTTTATTTATAGATTTTTATATAATCTTTTATCAGTTACCTATTTAAACTTTATCCTAAAATTTGGAACGAAATTATCTCTTATGGTCGTGCTCATGTAGTTAATACATAAGATTCTTGACAGGTTATTGTAATAATCTTGTTGATAATACTCCCTCATTTTTAAAGTAGATGATGTTAATTGGTTGAGTGAAACTTTACTAAAAATGATTGCAATGTTACTTCAAATAATTTTGTTTTGTAGTTAATGGTAAAACAGTAGTTAAACTATTGGAATGAATTGAGAACAAATGATTTTTTTTTTTTTGTAGTGAAAAGATAAAAAAAAACTTATGTTAAAAACAAAATATTGTTAAATGATCACTTATTTTTATTCTTATTTTTAACATATAAAAGATAACTTAGATGTTGATTAGCGGTGGTTTTTGAAATGGTTATTAGTCTTGGTTTTTTTAAGAATCTATTTTACAGCCATTTAAGATTATGAAAAAAGAGATTTTCTATAAAATAGAGAAATTAGTTTTTGAATCTTCTGATATATATATCTTCAAAGAAAAACCAAAATTTATATTTTTTGGGGTTTCTCTTTTAAAAACCCTAACTCAATCATGATTTTTTAAAAATTTGATAACTTGGTAATTTTTGTTAATACAAATATAATTCATCAACAGTTACCTAAATCTCAGTTCATATTTAAATAAATCACTGTTTGTCAATTTTTTTTTAAATAAATCACTATTTTTTTAAAAAGAAAATCACTACCTAAANAAAAAAGCAGAAACCAAAAAAAAAAAAAAAAACCAAAAAAAAAACTAGCCAAACATTCATGGCTTTTTTTCTTAAAAAAAACTTTCACTCATGGCCTTATTATGATATAAAAAGAATGTATTTTATGCAGGACCTGGTTGCTCATCGATCGCCACTGGTGCTGCGCAAGAACTAGGCCCGTTTCTTGTCCATACCAAAGATGGCAAACTCACCTTTAATAAATTCTCTTGGAACATTGGTACGACGAACTATGATATATGAAATTTGCATTTAAAGATAATGAATACTTTTATGCATTCAAAATTACAAATAGTATCAGCTGTGGTTACATTTTTAAAAATTCCTACGTTTTTGCAGAGGCCAATATATTGTTCTTGGAAGCACCGGTGGGCGTTGGGTTTTCGTACAGCAATAATTCAGTGGATCTTCAAAACCTCGGAGATCAAGTTACTGCAGAGGATTCTCTTGTGTTTTTGATTAACTGGTTCGAGAAATTCCCCGAGTTTCGATCAAACAAGTTTTACATAACTGGAGAGAGTTATGCAGGTAAAGTACTCGTTCATTTTATATCTCCTTTATAAAACTTCGAAAGTTCGAACTTGGTTTGATTTAGTTTGATATGATGATATATACACGTGCAAGTAGAGTTTTTTTCGAATTGGGTAGAGAAAATTCTCTATCCATGCATGTGTGTGTATGTTTTTATCATATATAAATGGAAAATAATCAATTACGACTGAGTTAGCGACCTTTTTCGTTTTTCTTAATTAGGTCATTATGTTCCTCAGCTTGCGGAGGTCATTTACGACAGGAACAAGAAGGTTAAAAGAGATTCTCGCATCAATCTCAAGGGCCTCATGGTATGGCACTATTTAAACGGACTACGGTTACTTTCGATCGGGACAAGAAAACACCGTTTCTTGTTATATAAGTAAGCATAGAATGAAAGGAACTTCAAAGAAAACCAAAACCATAAATGCATTTTGGTTGTTGACTGGTGCAGATTGGAAACGCATTGATCAATGATGCGACAGACACTGCAGGCCTTGTTGACTACGCGTGGAGCCACGCCTTAATATCGGACGAGCTTCATAAACTCATTCATGGCTCGTGCCGTTTTGGAGAGAAACTAAGCCCAAACGAAACGGCACAATGCGTCAAAAGTTTCACGGGGTTCACAGCTTACGTCGCGATTAATATATACAGCATCTACACTCCCATTTGCCTCTCCAACGTTAACTCGTCTTCCTCAAAAAAATATAAACGTGCCATGTCTCATAATCTCCTCAGTTCGCAGGTACATACGTACAATCAATCTTCTTAGCTAGTTTTCTTTCATTCGTTATGGATGAAGTTAATGTTTTAAATGGTCAGGATATCTGGGATAGGTTGCCTTCTGGGTACGACCCGTGCACACCAGACTATGCCGAGAGATATTTCAATAGGAAAGATGTGCAGATCGCACTTCACGCAAACGTCACAAACATACCTTATCCGTACACAGCTTGCAGGTCAGTGCTACATGTTCATATCGTACAATCTTTTTTTTATTATCTTATAATCCATTGGCAATGAATTATTATTTACACAGAATATGATCGTTAAATCAATATTGGTGTATTTGAGGTTGGTTCTAAAGTATGTGTGCCCCTTGTGTATGTTTAATTAGTGTGGTGATAAAATGGACTGAAGCTCCGACCACCGTGATTCCCATCATCCAGAAGCTCTTGAAGGGTGGCCTCCGCATTTGGGTCTATAGGTATTTATGTTTCTTTGCTATTCAAAATCTCACATTATAAAACATATTATAAATTATATAAAGATAAATATAGCTAATCAATATGACTTATTGGTATAGTTAGTTTTAATACGACTGGTTCTTTTGGTTATAGCGGCGATACGGATGGGAGAGTTCCAGTAACATCTACGCGTTATAGCCTAAGGAAGATGGGCATTAAGGTGGAGTCACCGTGGAGGTCATGGTTTCACAAGAGTCAGGTGGCTGGATGGGTTGAGACTTATGACGGAGGGCTAACTTTTGCCACCGTGAGAGGCGCCGGTCACATGGTTCCGCTCTTTGCTCCGGCCCAATCCCTCTCCTTATTTTCGCACTTTCTCTCTTCCCTCCCTTTGCCTCCCTCTCGCTTCTAATCAGCATCACAAATGATCAAGTCATTGCATGTTTCTAGGGGAACTTTAAGATTTGGTTATGTCTGATTTACGAGAAGTTAAAATCTATCAGTGTATGTTTTCTCTTTATTTGGCTTGATTTGCGATCTATCATGTTAGTTGTATGGTGAGAATGTACTCTTCCCAATATATACTGAATGTGAAAGATCAATGGAATAAATCATAGAAAAAGCTCTGAACGTCTCTGTTTTATATTATCTTGTTTTTATGCCTATTTTGTTAATTTTGGGGGATTATTCAAATTCGATCTTGACTTCGTGTGCCATCGTTTCCATTGAATGTTCCAAAGTAGCATTTGTAACAATAAAATGATAATGAAATAAAATCGAGAGAGTCAAATATTAAAAACTTGCATTCAGGAAAATTACTTAAAATCCTGAACGGCCCATTGAGGCTCATCAATAGGATATAGTACCGTCGACAGATGTGAATGTCTTTGTCACCATAATGCCATATGAAGCTTCTCATCTGATTCATGATCTTGTCAATGTATTTTTTCCATACAAGAAGCTTTAGTGTGATAGTGAGCCCCGACTCTGATTGTCAGAAAAATCTTCTAAAAGATAACAGTTTAAAATATTTCCTATTTTTCATTAGATGTTAGCTACATAATTTAATTGACTATAATATTATTCATGGGGTCACTGATTTTCGTTTAGAAATCTCATTCACTAAAAGTTCCCAAAAAAGTAATTTTGTCTTATACGTTTTAAAATTATCATTCGGTCTTTTTCTTTGTTATGAATATTCACGTGAACTCATGAGGTATAACAATAAAAAAATTCTATGTAAATTAAAGGGTTAAGGTTAAAAAGAAAAAGAACCACTGTGTATGATTTTGGTCCAATAAAAATAAAATACAATAAAAAGGCAATACAAAAAAAGAAGTGGGGGCGTTCTTTTCTCATCTGCACATTTCGAAAAATAAGTAAAAAGAAAAGAGAGAGAGTGGAGAGAGAAGTTTGGCGATGAAGAAGAACGCACTATGGCTACTGTTCGTTCTGATGTTGCCGGCGATAGCCTGTGGTAGGAAAGCGGAAAAGAAGGTAACGGCATCGTCCGGAAGCAAAGAGGAAGACCTAGTGACCGGTTTGCCCGGTCAACCACCGGTTAAGTTCAGACATTACGCCGGTTACGTGAATCTGGGGCCTCGGCAGAAGCAAAAGGCGCTTTTCTATTGGTTCTTCGAAGCCCAACAAAACTCTTCTGGTCGTCCTCTCGTCCTTTGGCTCAACGGAGGTCAGTTTCTCTCTCTCCCTCGTTTACATAAAACAAAGACGCAATATTACTCTCTTTGTTAAACTACAATAATAATACAAACTTCTAATGGTTTTAATTAAGAATTTCATTTGTTTGGTCTCTGGTTAGAATATCGAATTAATTTCAGTTTTTGAGCGGTTTCACTAATATGCTTATTGCTTAACCATACATCACATAGAATTCGTTTAAATTTTCATGCGTATCAAAAAATTAATAATCTCAGATAGGAAAAAGAAATATATATCACAAAAAGTCCTTCAGGACTCTATTACGTATATATTAATGTTTTTCGGTACTGAAGTTGTTATATATATCATCAGCGTTATTTCACTTATTTTGGTTTCGAACTAAAACTTTTTATTATACTTATACGTATTTCAAGTTTACTTAAATGTTATATAACTTGTTCTGAGAAAATATCAAGTTGTGCACATTGCCCTACCAAGCTCCATTTGTCGTTCTTACTCTCGTTTTTGTTGACAACGACAAGCCACCTGCCTTTTAATTCTTTCTTAACGGTTCTTTTTCCTTAAGTAACAATCCATATATGTTTAGGTAAATATATTAAATATATTGCACGAGATAGTAAAATGGTCGTTCCTACTTAATCTAAGTTAGATGCCGACATGCCGTGTACGGCTCGATCTTAATGGTTAAAAAATAACTTTAAAACCATTTTGTTTCTTACTAAAATGCCTAATTTAAAAATGATATATGGTCGTTGGAAAGACAAAAAAATTAATTGCATTACTGTAACTATATTTTGTATTATGGAACACAATTTAATAGTAGTATATAACAAACAATTCGAACAGTGGATCGAGTAGTTTCTTGCCTCTTTGGACAATATTATACTTTTTATCAATGTACAAAACTGGAAACTATAGTTCGTCGTATACATGTATATCGTGACCGTGGCAAATAATTTAGAATAAAGAATTATCTATTGAAATTTTTGCTTCCACCACATGAATTTATAAGTGGGCGCTTCAGTCAATAGAGCACGCAGAAAAAACTACATATCATGACACAAAAGATGCAATGTTTTTAAAAAAGAGAAAAAAAAAAAAAAGATGCAATGTTTTCCACTATTTGTTGTCGTGTCTTTTTTATTTTCCGTCACTCTCATCTGTTCTAGGCTGTAGCTTTTCTTGCAAAATTGAAAAATGCATGTATTCATATCCTTTAATACATCTTCTTACAAAAATATCAAAATATTTTGTGAAAACAGAGTTTATAATTTTTTTTTTCTAGAGAGAAACCTCGACTTAATCAAGTGACTAGCGAACTTGTATTAGAAAATAAAACTGAAATTAATTTTTGTATTAATTGATGTTCCAAAATCCAAATTATTTAGAGTACTCAATTATTTACAAAGCAAAACGACTGCAACATAATGTTGACAACAGTGTGAAATCCTTTTTTTTTCGTGCAACCAGCAGTGTGAACTGTGAAGTCCAATAATGAAAAAAAAACAGTTTAGTTTATGTTTATATTATTTTTCATATCCGTTTAGAACTTCTGGAGACGTATATGGTCCCGGCTCTCTGATAGTTATTTGGAATTATATCATTCAATGTCCGTTTTTTCTTTATTTCTCTACGTTCAATGTCCAAATCTTGTTTTCTAGACGGTTAAAACTTTATGAGATTCGTCTTCACCTTGTTTGCTTTCTAAAGTTTGTTCATTACTTTAACGAAATTTACTGTATACTGTTTGTCATTATTCGCACACGGTTCACATTCCAATATCAGGATATTTAAGGATACGAGAAATATCACCCTCGTATTTTTAAATCGGTGCTGGAGACGGGATAAGATGTTGAATATTCAAATTCATATAGAAACAGACAAAAAACGTCTCAGTCTAATAATTAATGTGGGCACTATTAGCAGACAGATGTGTAATCAACAAAAAGTGTCTAATTAGTCAAGTAAACGGGTGACAACAAAAAGAATAGTCAAGTAAATGGGGCATTACCGTTAATGTTATATAGATATTGCGTGACCGAGGGTTGACACGAGTCCAGTGTAATGAGATAATAGCAAAATTCACAGTTGAAGGGGAACCAAAAGAGATGAATATAGATAGAATTTAACTCAAGAATACAATTTATGTATAAAAAATTCTTTAATTTCGATATACAACAACCCGTGACAATTACCGACGTCTTGACTTATTCATTTTTCAGAGAAAATAGTTGAGGAGTAGACAAAATAGTCGTCCTCAAGTACTGTCTAGACGATTTCATAAACTTAAGTTTCTTGAATAATCTGATATTTTTAGTGGCTTTCATGGCTAATCTGATCTACTACTAACGTAATGAAAATTCTTTGCCAAGTTCCACACTAAAACTTATATATCTAGGATCTTCCCTGAAACATTTATCTTCGTTAGTGAATCGTATTAAATGATGGTTGACGACTTTTATACTCATCAATTCAATCGGTAACTACGAATTTAGAGTATTTACAAAACTAAATTGTATACGGATATTGACTATGCAGGACCAGGTTGTTCATCAATAGCCTATGGAGCTGCACAAGAACTAGGCCCTTTCCTTGTTCGTACCAACGGTGACAACCTTACCTTCAATAATTTCTCTTGGAACAAAGGTACAACGAACTAAACCATATTTGCATTTTAAACATAATAAAAAAATTTATGTATACATATATTTGCTGTGGTTACATTTTTATATATCTATATTTTTTTTTGTAGAGGCCAATATGTTGTTCTTGGAAGCACCGGTAGGGGTTGGGTTCTCGTATACCAATAACCCAGTGGATCTTCAAAAGCTTGGAGATCAAGTTACTTCAGAGGACTCTCTTGCTTTCTTGACCAACTGGTTCATGAAATTCCCCGAGTTCAGGTCCAACGAGTTTTACATCACCGGAGAGAGTTACGCCGGTAAGTGCTTAATCAATCCGGTTTCAGGTTTAGTTTAGTTTATTTTTTTGCTTTTTGTTTGGTTTTTGAATTATAAAATAAACTAGAATTAGTCCTTGATATCGATAGTTATCTATGACTTCAAAATCTTGTTTGGATACAATTCTTTTAGCAAAAAAATATCTTTATTTCCGGTATATTTCAAAGAAATTGTAAGTTTCTGACTCGGTTCTAATTTTTGTGTGGATATGGAAATCTGAATTCTTCAGCTTAAGATCTGTCTTCTGGCGCGATTTGTTTCAGTTTAGACTGATAACAAAACTGAATCACATGCTTACGATCTTCTTTTCTCAGGTCACTATGTTCCTCAGCTTGCGGAGGTCATTTACGAGAGGAACAAGAAGGTTCCAAGAGACTCTCGCATCAATCTCAAGGGTTTCATGGTATGCACTATGTAATAGTAAAGGTTATTTGTGACACAGTACAACAATGTTTCTTGCGGTATAAGTAAACATAAAAGGTATTCGTTTGGTGACTGCGTTTGCAGATCGGGAATGCGGTGATCAACGAGGAAACAGACATGGCAGGACTAGTGGACTACGCATGGAGCCACGCTATAGTATCTGACGAGCTCCATAGTAACCTCCATGGCACGTGCCGTTTTGAGGAAGAGCAAACAAGCAACAAGACCGTACAATGCTACGAAAATATCAAAACTTTCATGGAAGCTTACAACGATATCGATATATACAGCATCTATACTCCCGTTTGCCTCTCCTCTTATTCGTCGTCCTCTTCTCCAAGAAAACCTAAACTCGTCGTGTCTCCTCGTCTCCTTACTTCACACGTACGTATACTTTTTACTATACAAATTTACTATTAAGATTTAGGGACGACAGATTAGTTTCTTGTAATGTGATGTAACGATCATGTTTCATCTTATTTCCTTCTCTAACTTGAACAATATTGATGGGTTTACATGGTCAGGACATATGGGATAGGTTACCTGCCGGGTACGACCCATGCACTGAAGGCTATGCCGAAGATTATTTTAACAGGAAAGATGTGCAGGTCGCGCTTCATGCGAACGTTACAAACCTTCCTTATCCGTATACTCCTTGCAGGTTAGTCCTACTTACGTTTGCGTAGTACTAACAATGGCTAGAGACTCGATTCTTTTAACTTTGAATGTTAAATGTTGTTGCGTTAGCTAGTATAACGACGTTTCAGTAAAGCAAAACAATCCGGTTTACAATTTGACCTCATATCTAATGAACAAGGTTGATATGTATGTGCTGTGATTCAGCGGGGTAATAAGGAGATGGAATGATGCTCCATCCACCGTGATTCCCATCATCCAGAAGCTTTTGGCGGGCGGCCTCCGCATCTGGATCTATAGGTATATATATGTTATATGTTATTTTTTCACCTTTTTAATCACTCCACTTTTTGTAAATTAGTTTTAATCGGTTCAATGTTGGTTAATAGTGGAGATACGGATGGGAGAGTTCCAGTAACATCTACGCGTTATAGCATAAAGAAGATGGGACCTAAGGTGGAGTCACCGTGGAGGTCATGGTTCCACAAGAGTCAAGTGGCTGGATGGGTTGAGACTTACGCCGGAGGACTAACTTTTGCCACCGTTAGAGGAGCGGGTCATCAGGTTCCGGTGTTTGCTCCGGCACAATCTCTCTCCTTGTTCTCTCACTTCCTTTCTTCCACCCCATTGCCTTCAAAACGCTCCTGATCACTACCGCCAAGTTGTTGTAGTTTTGAAACCGTCGTTTGTTACTTTACGTACCCAATTGATTATAATGAGTTTCAATTGATCAATAAATCATTTTGAACTTTTCGTTTGTTGGAATCAATTTTCAAATATATTTGTCTTCATATCTATAATTTTGGAGATTATACCTACTTTCTATAGTGTTTTTTTCTTTTTGGTTATTCGGGAATGTTTTAATTTTAACATTTAGATGAATAGTAAGTAATAGAGGCCCTTAAGAAAATAAAACGTTGAACGGCCCATTGAGGCCCATGTATACGAAATAATCCCAGAACAGACATGGAGGAACGACGATGAGCTGAAGCAGCAGCAGCAGCACTCGAGTTGTGTCACTTCGCTTTCTGTAATCACCTGGAGAGATCTCTCAACTGAGGCACTTGCGATTCATCATCTTCTCTGGCCTTCGATTCCATAGCGGGAAGAATAAGGATGGCGTTTGCTAAAATGCTGTTTCTTTTCAGCAAATTTCAGCAGGTGAAATTCATTCTCTTTTCTTCCAATGCTTTTCATTTTCTTTTTCTTTTTCTGAATTTTCGATGTTGGGTACGAAGAAATTTCGAGTATTGTGCACGATTTAGTCTTCAATATGTGTGACTCTGTTTGTAGCTTGTGGTATTGGAAAAGATGAACTTAGAGCATATGTGAGTTCTATGAAACTGATTGAATCTCAATGATTCGCTTTCTGTCCGTAGATTTAGTTTGATGTTTGTCATATGATCAATTGTCTTTGTCAATTTATTATCTGTAATCCAAGACATTTTGATGTAAATAGTGTCTGAAAACACCAATAATCTGCTTGTCGATTAAAAGTGTCTAAGAATTGGTTTTTCTTTGTGAGGTCTCCAGGGTGTTGGTGTTTTAGCAAAGAGTACCACTTTTGCCAAGAATCCAAAGCAACTGCAATATGAAGCCGACATTAACAAACTCTTTATGTTTACGAGGTTGGTGGTATTTGTTTGTTATGAGTTTGTTTTTGAACAAGATTTTATTATGTTTTGATATTAGGAAAATCTGATTACTAATTATTAGCCTATCTGTTTATCGGCGATATTACTCATGGAGATTCTGTGTGTTATAGCTACAATCGTTTGGGACGAGATGCTGAGGAGGCTGATGCAGAAGAGATCATCGAGATGGCTCGTAAAGCCACTTTATCTGAGCAACAGAAGCAAGTACAAGAGAACATACACTACCAACTCGAAAACTTTTGTGCTTCGATGGACGAGATTCTTCTTCCTGATAAGGAAAAAATAAAGGAACTAAACGAGTCAGGTTCAGAATCGACAAGCCCTCCTCGTACAAGTGGTCGCAGTTTCGCCATTGGTAAAGACGATAATGTTCCAGCCGCAGACAAGCCAGGTGTGTCTTAATAATATGTGTAGTGAACTTATGCATATTCATTTTCTTATTATCTTGATCATTTCTCACTGATTCTTCTTCAGCACAGTGGTTCCTGACACGAAGCCGCTTAAACTCGCTGAAGTCTCGCAACGATTAAAGGATCGAGTTGGGTACACCCTCGAGACCAAACCATCCTTAATACCTCACAAAGAAGCGGGTCAAGGTTGTTTCATAGAAGGTGAAGCTGACGTGGGAGCTGTCTTAGCCTTTTACCCTGGTGTGATTTATTCTCCCGCTTTCCACAGATATATCCCCGGATATCCAAATGTCGATGCACAGAACTCATATCTGATCACTAGGTATGATGGGATGGTGATAAATGCTCAACCTTGGGGTCGTGGAGGAGAATCACGGGAAGTATGGAATGGCTCATTCACAACGCCTGAGAGCAGAACAGATGCTAAACCCGTGGTATTCGGTTCAGACAAGGTATCGAAGATGCTTAGCAGGCCGCTTGAAGGTTTAAGTAACGTAGAAGCGGTTCTTGAAATGAGAAACCCGTTGGCGTTTGGTCATTTCACCAATCACCCGGGTAAAAATATGGATCCTAATGTCATGATATGCCCGTATGACTTCCCTTTGTCAGAGGAAGCGATGCGAGCTTACATTCCAAATGTAGATTTCAAGAATGCAGGAGAGGCAAAGATGATGAAATTTGGAGGATTCTCGTTTAGGACCGGGGGTAATAGCAGTTTGGATGCTCCTGTACTTCAGACGCTTGTTCTAGTGGCTACAAGAGCGTTGTGCAATGAAGAATTGATGCTGAATTACAGACTGAGTAACTCCGAGAGAAAACCAGCGTGGTATACTCCGGTCGACGAAGAGTAGGATCGAAGGAAATGGAGCTAAAGTATCCAGTTTTTTGTTTGTCCTCTAATTTTTGGGAACAAGTTTCATATTGGGATGAAAAAGTTACAATTGCAACAGGAATTTTATCTCTAAATACAGAAAACAATCAATAAACAAGGTTATCTTTCTCTCAAAATCAAAAAAGTTACAACACATTTAGGAGGAAGAAAAGGGATCTATGATGTTGGAAAACTCCTAAACCCTAGACTCTGTCCATGTCACAGCCCTTCTTCTTCTTCCTCCTCTTCTTCGAATGGCTTAGTTGCCGAAGAAGCCTGGACCAGCACGAGAAAGCAGTTCTTTCCCTGCGTCTTTTCCCATCTCCACCATGTCCTCAAATACGTATGGGCCTTTTCTTGAGGTCTCAAGAACTGTCACAAAGATGAAACAGAGAAGAAATGAATAAAGTTTCTCAAATAGGAATGTCACATCTGTATATGTAGGAATGTTTTCATACCTCGAGTACCGTCAGGGGAAGCAACCAATCCTCTGAAATAGCAGTTGCCTTCTTCGTCTTTGGCCGCGTATCCAGCAATAGGAGTACGGCACGAGCCATCCAGCGTTTCAAGAAACGCTCTCTCGCATGCAACCGCTAGTCTCGTTTCCTCGTGGTTCAATGAGGCTAAGTAATTTGCCTACAGATGTAAAAACATATTATGATTCACAAGCAAACATCATCAGATGAAGAATAACACCTCTGTTGGCTCAGAGGAAGGAATACGACTTGACATACCATTTTATCATCATCGGTTCTGCAGGCAATTCCGATCGCTCCTTGAGCAACAGCTGGAAGCATTTCATCGAGAGATAATATAGCGGCGACATTCTCTGTCATACTCAATCTCTTAAGACCAGCTAGTGCCAATAGAGTAGCGTGGACTTTTCCTCCTTGAAGCTTTGATAATCTTGTCTGCACATTACCCCTAAAGTTTTCCTCAACCTGCAGAGTCAATAAACAGCTGTATCAATATAAGCCAAGATAAAACCGATCTATAAGAAAATACATATAAGAAATGGCAGTCCATATTTGGTGACACGATGTGAAAACTCACACTTAATGAAGGATATTTGTGGAGTATCTGCGACTTTCTCCTAAGAGAAGCTGTTCCGACAACGCTTCCAGCTGGAAGATCGGCTAGCGAAGCTGCAGTGAGACAAATGAAAGCATCTCGGACATCCTCACGCACAAGGTTACACGGTAAAATCGTTTTGTCGGGTAGATAAGTCGGGACATCTTTCATGGAATGGACAGCAATGTCGATATGACCGTTGATTAAGGCCTCGTCAATTTCTTTGGTGAAAAGACCTTTGCCACCAATATCAGCAAGCGGCTGAGAGAGAATCTTATCACCGGTGGTTTTAATGATCTCGATGTGAATAGCTCCATCTTCAGTGAGTTCAGGGTGTTTTGACTGGAGCTTTGCTCGTGTCTCGTATGCTTGAGCAAGTGCTAGAGGACTGTCCTACACAGTGAGAGTGTATAAGCAGAAAATAAAAACGAAGATGATAAAGACTTCATCAGAGGCTAAACTCAATTCACCACAAACGTAAAATCAATCACAAGACAAGATACTATAAACACACAGACCTTTCTTATTTATTAAAGCCGAATTAAAGAAAGAGCAAAAAAACACACTTTCTCATCTCTAACGAAGCAAATTATACAACTTTCATCCTATTATATACATAAACGCACATTGTCCACTATAACTCCCTCAAGCCCAGGAAGCGGATCAGACCAGAGGACCGGTCGTAAACGATAATTTGAATCTGAATTAAGGAAACCGAGGCAAACCCATCAGGACTCAAGCGCTAATAGACTCAAAAGAGTTCACGAATCCGCAGAGATCAGTAAAAGCAAAAAAGAGAGGAAATTTACCTTCCCCTTGTGCCAATTCTGATGATAGCAGTTCGGGTCTTCTGTTCCACGGCAACGCAAGCTCTTACGAAGCCTGAAGAGCAACGTTTTCGGCGACATTTAGCAAGAGAGGGAGAGCTGATCTGCGGAAGCGAGAATCCGATAGCGGAGACGGAACCGAGGGAGCAGGAGTTGACCGGGGAAGAAGGTTGACGCGTGAGAGCGACCTTGTGAACTTGATAGAGAGAGGAAGAAGCGATATCCATGGATGCCGAATAGCAGAGTGCCCAGAGAGAGGAAGTGAGATTTGCGAACCTGCTTGGAGAGATTTAGAGGGAAAAAAATGAAAAGAGATCAGAGACTTTTAGCTTCAAATGGAGTTGATAGCTCTGCCCGAGGATTTTTTGGATAGGATAGTTAGATTTTACGGATTTTAATCCCCTACGAATAACCCCATTCCGGAGTTTCGTGTTCTAAAACCTTTCCCACCGTCCATCTTATTGGGCCAAACGTAAAGTATCTTATGGGCCTAGGCTGAGCGTGCGATCTTATTGGGCTTTTCGCCTAGCCCAAATCACTCTGAGCGGGTCGGGTCTGGATGGTCGGTCATCGTCGTCGATAAGGGGAATCGAATATAAGAAAAGAGGTAGTTGGAAAAAGAGAGAGAGAGAGAGAGATTGAAAGAGATCGAAATCTTCGAGAAAGCGCGAGAGGATGTCGTATCTTCTACCGCACTTGCACTCAGGCTGGGCTGTGGATCAGGCGATTCTGGCCGAGGAAGAGCGTCTTGTCGTCATACGTTTCGGCCATGATTGGGATGAGACCTGTATGCAGGTATGCGAAACGTTTCTTCCCCCTTTTACCTGTTTCGATCATGTTTGTATTCTTTTGTTTCGAATCATATCCTCTCCTCCTAGAAGATTGCCATCCTTTTTGTCGATTGTTTGAAAATTTTAGCTAGTAATGTGTTCTTTAGCTCGGAACTGATGAGAATTAGGGTTTTAGTGTTTTCTCGATTTGTTCAGTATATAGAGAGGTCCAATTGTGTGTTGGTTTTGTGGTTTTTGCTTCGTTTTTAATTTCGCTGATTTAGTGATTTTGATTATTTTGTAGATGGATGAGGTATTAGCATCTGTTGCTGAGACGATCAAGAACTTTGCTGTCATATATCTGGTAGACATCACTGAGGTTCCAGATTTCAACACCATGTACGAGCTCTACGATCCTTCGACTGTCATGTTCTTCTTCAGGAACAAGCATATTATGATTGATCTTGGAACTGGAAACAACAACAAGATCAATTGGGCTCTCAAGGACAAGCAGGAGTTCATTGACATCATTGAAACCGTCTTCCGTGGTGCAAGGAAGGGTCGTGGGCTTGTCATTGCTCCAAAAGATTACTCCACCAAATACCGCTACTGACCGGCCTTCCCAACACATTCTAGTTTGTTAGAATACCATTGGATCAAAACTCTTATGTCGAGTGATTCTGGTCAGTTGGAATATCCTATGAACTTGTTGCTTATATGCTTTCATGATTTGTGATTCTGGATTTGCTTGCTCTATCGGCCGTTTGCCATTTATGTGTGTAAGTGCTTCAAACATTATTCAATGAAATGAACCTTAGAAGCCGATATTGGGTTTGTGTATAACTAACTACAATGTTCTTGATCTTCGTACTTGTTCTGGACAGTTCAAATCTTTCTCCTGTGTGTAAAAGTCATCCCAGCTAACAAGATCTGCAACAAAGTACTGTTAATGGATAAAGACGGTGAAGAGTAGATTTAGACCTTGTATGGTAATGGTTACTTGACTGGACTTCTGTATAATGATGAACTTCAGATAGAGTGTGTTTCGGGTACTTGCTCTTTTGAACAAGAGGATCTAGCTAGAACAGTTGCTAAAATATATTCGTAAAGAACAAAATTAAACTTGATAATATACGAAATCTTTAACACGAGTCTAGATTTGTTTGGTTCTCAAGTAAGAAGAATCTTCTTTAAATAAACCCTGGGAGTACAAAGCCACAACGAAGATGAAAACCTACAAAAGAGAACGACATTGAGAATGCATAAGTTCTAGTTGCCATTGACGTTAGACCAATGCCTGCGCTGTTTTAATGTAACATAAGATCTAGTTGGAGACGGAATGCATACCTCCTCGCTGAGACGTCCGATTCTTGTAGTATGCAGGGGTTTGAGTATTATATTCATTTATTGTTCAGTCAGACAAAGCAAGACAGAGGGGGATACGGATCTTCAGTTAGACGTTGAATAGTTGACAAGGTATAGAGTTTCCTATGACATGAGCCTTTTTCAAAGACAGATTTGTAAGCACAAGACTGTATATCATATTATCGGAGGTCAACAAAAATATAAAATTATGAATATCAATTTATGAGAAATAATTTTTAATTTTTTTAAAACAGATGAAAAATAGTTATGAGTAGACAAATGAAAAGTGTTTTTTTTTTAAATTATTATTGCTTTGCTTTTGTTTTGGAAGATAATTCAATTAGCCGAAGAAAATTAAAACGTCGTAAAAGTCCATGTAGTCAAGAAAGAATGGGTTTGGGCTAAGAAATCTAGAATTAAGATAGCCTTTAAAGGAAGCCTGTTTTGTCGGCTTTTGATCAGCTGAATATTATTCTTCGAAGGAAGCTCTCTGCTGAATTTTCTTCATTGTTCCCATTTCCGTTTTTCGCCTTCACACCAGAGTTTAGGGTTCCACAAGTTTATTTGGATCGGAGCGCCTTTTTCCCGTGGCAGCTGATCGAGAGAGAACCAAGAAGAAGAAGAAGCCAAATCATGTCTAGACAAGTCGCAAGGCTTCTCGGATCTCTGTCTCGCCGTTGCTCTGAGGTTTCTCCGTCATGCCAGACTCTCACTTCGTTGACCCAATCTCGCTCCTTCGCGTCGGATCCCCATCCTCCCGCGGCTGTCTTCGTTGACAAAAACACCCGAGTCATGTGTCAAGGCATCACCGGAAAGAACGGGACTTTCCACACGGAGCAAGCCATCGAGTACGGCACCAAAATGGTAAAATCTTAGTGTTCTTCTTCTTCACGAAGTTTTCTTCATTGTGCCTACATGAACAGATATACATTGATTACCTAATCTGGGGATTCTCTGAGTTCTTAGACCATGAATTCCCTTGGATCCTGGAGATAAAGCTAGTGGTTTTGCTAATTTTGTGTGTTGTGTGTGTTTACATTCTTTAATAGGTAGCTGGAGTGACACCAAAGAAGGGTGGAACAGAACACTTAGGTCTCCCAGTTTTCAACTCTGTTGCTGAAGCCAAGGCTGAGACCAAAGCCAATGCCTCTGTCATTTATGTTCCTGCTCCTTTCGCTGCTGCCGCCATCATGGAGGGTATTCAGGCTGAGTTAGATCTTATCGTTTGCATTACCGAAGGAATCCCTCAACATGACATGGTAACTTATCATCATGCCTTTGATTTTTTTTTGGTTATATATCTCCTTCAATCCTTGTTGCATAGTCGTGTAATTTGGTTCTTCTAATTCTCTTTCTGACTTGGAACTTGTGATGTTTTCTTATTTAAGGTACGTGTAAAGCATGCTCTTAACAGTCAATCGAAAACTAGGCTGATTGGTCCAAACTGCCCTGGGATTATCAAGCCTGGTGAGTGCAAGATTGGAATTATGCCGGGATACATCCACAAGCCTGGCAAGATTGGGATTGTCTCTCGTTCTGGAACCTTAACATATGAAGCAGTATGCTCTTTTGTTTTTACGTCTTGCCTTTGATGTTTTCTTCTCCAACTAATTGTGCTTTTGAAATTTTGGATAAATGAGTTGGTGGTGGTTATGGATTTTGATAAAAAGGCCTTATTTTTGCTAGGATTTCTAATCGTTTCTACTTTCATGCAGGTTTTCCAAACAACTGCAGTTGGTCTAGGCCAATCTACCTGTGTCGGAATTGGTGGGGATCCTTTTAACGGGACAAACTTTGTTGACTGCTTAGAGAAATTCTTCGTTGATCCTCAAACGGAAGGTAGTGTTTCTGAACTCGGGTCACTTATCTCAATTCTGTTTTATAGTTCTCCCGAAATCGTCTTTTCCTCTAAACAACCGTAAAGATCACCTAGTAGAATGACCGCCTGATCTCTATAGATAACATTCTTGTTTTTGAAGGCTTATCCTTTAGTTTAGTTAGTAATTTAATTGAAAGATTTTCTCTATTTCCCTAATTAAAATGGAAACTAAGAAGAGAAAGCTGGCTGTTTCAGGTATCGTTCTCATTGGAGAAATCGGAGGCACTGCAGAAGAAGACGCTGCAGCTTTGATAAAGGTAATATAACCAACTGCGTATCTATTTCAACTCGGTCCGTCTATCTATTCACATTCCTAAAAGTGAAACTCAACTTTTGTTTTTTGATGAATATTAACAGGAAAGTGGTACTGAGAAGCCTGTTGTTGCCTTTATTGCTGGACTTACTGCACCACCGGGTCGTCGAATGGGTCATGCCGGAGGTACTTTCATAAGCATTCTAACGCCTAAACCTGATTTACTGCTTTTGGTTCGGTGCTCTTATTTGCTTCGCTGGTTTTTGTTTCTGGCAGCCATTGTTTCCGGTGGCAAAGGTACGGCTCAAGACAAGATTAAGAGTCTAAATGATGCCGGAGTTAAGGTTGTTGAATCTCCGGCTAAGATAGGAGCGGCGATGTATGATCTCTTTAAAGAAAGAGGTCTTTTGAAGCAGTGAAGTGTGAATTTCACTAGCACGTTTTTCTTTTTTTCCATCTTGAAACCTTCAAGAAGAAAACAAAAAAAAACCCCTAATACCTCGCCACTGATGGCTGCACTCTCTTGGGGTTGTTTTTCTATATCGATATTCTTTTTCTAATCGAAGAGTGGTAATCAAAAGATTTGACTATGAGAAAATAAACAATTTTTGTTTACATGCTGGGTTGAATAAATCGATTTGCTTGAAATTTCTTCTAACCGAGTCAATCTTAAAATGGGTACGCTACAATAAGACTATAAGAGCATCATAACACTGAAGAAAAACCCCTACTATACTACGGTAGTATATTATCAAGAAGAAACACAATAATAGTCTTCTCTACCGTCATTGTCAACATTGAGTTCCATCCAAGTACCAACCAGATGTAACGCTGCGTATATCTTCTCGGAGTCGAAATGAGATTTGTCGTGAGCGATGAACCTATGAGGGGCTCCATTCAATTCAATGATACTGTGTCCTGCAATTTTCTTCACTCCTTTCTTCTCCATTGCTTCTCTCATAGACCGAGCCGCACCAAACCGCTTGTTGATCGCATAAACGTTTGCTAGCCCCACATATCGCCCATCATTATGTGGTTGCAACTCTATAAGCTTCTTTCCAACTGTTTCCGCAAGCTCCATGTTTCCATGGTTGATACACCCGTTAACCAAAGCACCCAACATTGAACCCGTCGGTTGTATCGGCATTTCCGATATAAAGTCGTATGCTTCTTTAACTAGACCAGCTCGGGAAAGCACATCGACCATACACGCGTAATGCTCGCTCTTTGGTTCTGCTCCACTTTTCTTGAGACTCGCAAACAAATGCCAAGCTTCTTTCACTAATCCGCCATGGGAACAAGCAGCAAGCAAGCACAAGAATGTTATCTCGTCCGGTTTAAACTCGGATTCTTGCATTTTGTGATATAATTGGAGAGACTCTCTTATGAAACCGTGACTCGCAAGGCCTCCAATCATAGCATTCCACATCAATACATCACATGTTTTCTTAACGGATGCTCCACAAAACACACTCCACGCGTCTCCTATCGACCCGCACTTAGCATACATATCAATAAGCGATGTCTGCAATATAACTGTGAAGGGCAATTGCTTGTCGAGTATATAGCGATGTACCGCTTTCCCTCGGTTTAGAGCACCCAAGTGAGCACAAGCACACAAGACGCTAATCATAGTGACTTCGTTTGCCTCTGATGAACTCGTTTGCATCATCTCATCGAAAACTTCAAGAGCTTCGTTATATTCACAGCTCTTTACATACCCATCGACCATAGAACTCCAAGACACGACATCCCTCTCAGTCATTTCATCAAACACCTGTCTTGCCGAAACAACATCCCCGCACTTGGCATACGCGTCCAAAATAGAGTTCCAAGTGACCAAGTTCTTGTCAGGCATTTCATCGAACAGTTCGCGAGCGGAAGCTCCGTCACGGAACGAACCATACATATGAATAAGAGAATTACATATGTACAAATCCCAAACAAACCCAGTTTTAACGACGGAGCAATGCAACGACCAACCAAGTTTTCTGTTCAAGAGACGAGAAGTCGACTTCAGGACAAACGGATACGTCATATGATCCGGCGAAAACCCGGTTCTCAACATCTGGATATACACACGGGTCGTATTCTCTGGGTTTCTGCTATAGGAGAGACCTTGTATTACGGAATTCCAGCTGAAGGCCGGAGGATTAGATAGCTTGGATAAGAATCTGTAAGCGTAATCGACGTCGCCTGAGGAAGACAGAACAGAGAAGGACAGAGCTCGAGATGCAAAAGGCTCTTCCTCCGAGAGACCGAGTGTGATCAGGAGGGCGTGCATTTTCCTCAGCTCTGACATTGATTTCCATCGGTGAAGCAGAATCGAGTTCGCGAAGAGAGACCATGATGGTTTCAACATTCACACCCTTCTCCCTGAATTTAAATTTCGTTAGGATCAAATCGGTTTAATTCACGATTCAAATTAATTGTAAATGGATCCCTGAGTTTTCTAAAATACGATAAATGAACCCACCCTGCCTTCACTTTTTTACTTTAAAAATGAACCCCAATGTTTTTAACGAAGCACAACGAACCCCATTCTTTTGCTATTTTGGTCTGCAAAGAAAAGATCATGATTTCATTTGCAATTCTATTCTCTTTCTGTTTTTCGTTCTTTATCTAATATATACAAGTACCAGTCAGAAAAGAATATAAGAAGTTACAAAGAAGCAGATATATTAACATACAAATAAACAGAATGGTGGTGGATTCCCAGTTATTCTGCAATGGTCTGAAAGAGATTTACTAAGGAAGCTAGCAAATAAACAGACAAAAGCAGCAACCTGATCTCTGGATTCCATAGACAAAAACCTTTTACTGCTTTATCCAACTGACCAATCCCGGCATGCATCTCAGGTTCATATCTTGAACACTGCACACTGCACGCAGAGCTATCAAACCTTTTTGCAACAAGTTTACGCCTACTGACTTTCGTTAAAATCATAGTTCAAGAGTCGATGAAGTACTGGCCCAGATAGTACATCACATCTACGTCTGTAATGATATGCGCATACAACTGAAAAAAGGTTAAGATATAGTTACTATGGATATGTTTGGATCATTAACAGAATCGCTAATGTCATTAGGAAGAAAAAGAGAAAATCTTGGGCAAGAGCAAATACCTTGTACGAAGGAGCTCGGTCCATGGCATCAGACCAAGATTAGCAACAAGGAGCTAGCTTTTCATTGGCCTCAAAACTGAGCTTTTACCAAATCATCAGCTAAAAAGCTCTGCAACCAATCTCGGTAAGTATCCTCTGCTTCAGTTAGAAGCTTACTTCATATTCTACTCGCAGCAGCTACAATAGGTACTCTGCCGTCTTTAATTAGACATGTAAGATAACAAGACGTCCTATAATCTTCCACAAACTTATTTGTAGCATCAACAGCAAGCAGGTAGTTCCTATCTACTGAAACCGGAAATCTTTCTCTTTGAACCATTTCTTTGAATATCCCAAACCCAGCAATAATGTTTTCACTTGACAGGAAAGAGCTTACGAGCGATAAGTAAACAGCTGAATCAGGCTCCATTTCCTTTTCTTCCATCTCACGAAAATAAACCAAAGCTTCACTCGACCAGCCACACTTGCAAAGACCCTGAATAAGTGCCATAAAAGTAATTATATTTGGACAGCAACCTTTGCCCTTCATTTCATTCCAACTAGAGATTGCTTCACTAGGCCTTCCACTAGCGCATAGCCCATGGATTAAGCTAGTGTAAGTAATGACATCAGGGTCTTTCTCATCCTCATAGATCCTCGCAATACAAGCCATGGCCCGATCAATCTCACCTTCCTTGCACCATCCGTCTATCATACTATTATAAGTAGCAACAGAAGGTTTTAGTCCTTTTGATACCATTTCGTTAAACAGGTTATCAGCTTCAGTAGTTCGACATGCTTTACATAGAGCTTTTATCAATACATGGTATGCAATCACGTCGGGGGAATGACCATTGGCACATATGTCTCGGAACAACTCTAAACCTCTATCCACTCCCTCATTTTTTATGAGACCATCAATTGCAGCAGTATAGGCAACCATGTGACCAAAGAAGCCTTCTCCAGCCACATCATCAAGGTATTTGCAAGCATCAACGGCCCTCCCATTCTCACAAAGTTTTTTGACAAGGAAGGTCGAATGCTTTATCCATGGCTCAAATCCATAAAAACGCATCTTTTTCAGCAGGTCCACTGCTCCTGCAACATCGCATCGTTCAGCCAAGCAACCATAAATACAATTAAGTGTGAATTGACTTGGTTCAACTCTCGTGTCCTTCATTTCCCCCAAAAGTTTCAAGCTTTCTTCTGACCTTCCTTCTTTACACATACCCTCAATTATGTTGTTGTACATCATAAGACTTGGACTAAGGTCGTTCTGAACAATATTATGTAACAAGCTCACTGCCATATCCACCTTATTAGCTTTGACCAAGCAGTCAATCACACTGCTAAGCGAATCCGAATCTGGGAGAATTGCTTTGTTGTGATCCTTTAGAAGCTTAATAATCTCAGACTCACTATCGGACTCATGATCTCCCATGAGGTTCTCAATAAAATTGTAAGCATCATGCACCAAATCCTTCCGAATAAACCCCTCCAACAAAGTTCTATAAAGAAGCATCACAGATTTTGTGTCTATGTCTCCAATAATCACTTTTGTTATCCGACTTAATTCACTTTCTTCAGAAAATGAACGTATTAGCTTCCCAAGTATTCCTCTATCAGGTGGAACTCCCGACTTCTTAATCTCCAAATACAAACTCAGAGCCATATCAAGATCTTTATGCTTGCAAAGTCCTCCTATCAGCACATCATACAATGCAATATCAGCGTTCATACCCATCCGACGCATTTTCTCAAACAACTCAAGTGCTTTGTCAATCCGAGACTCCTTTACGAACCCATGAATCAAAACACAGTATGTCTTGTAGTTCAACCTAATCTGACGTTCTTCTAGCGCATCAATCAACTCAAAAGCCTTATCCACCTGACCCCACTTACAAAACGACACAACCAAGATCGTTGAAATGTGTTCATCAAGCCAGCCTCGGCTACAAATCTCATTGAAAACACTCAACGCTTTCTCGGACTTGCCATTGTTGCAATAAACCTGCAAAACCGGTGTAAGAGTATATTTATCGAAATGAAAGCCGCAATGCCTCATCTCCTCCAACTTCGTCTCAACCAAATCAACGGAGCTCGAATTCGACTTAGCAATTGCTTCTAGCAAACAGTTATAGGTATAAGCATTCGGAACACACAGACCCATCTCTCTAACTCGATCAAAAACAAAACTTGCGTCTTCCACCAGGCCAGCATTGCCCAGACACCGAATGAAAAACCCTAACGCTCCAGGGGACATGAAACAGCGAGAGCTCAGAACATCTCCGACCAAAGCTTTCAGTGAGGCATTTTGTCGAGCACGTGATAGGATAGAAGCCATGGCATTGTAAGCGTACATATCGTTTCTATAACCTTCCTGTTTAGTAGCCCAACTGAAGAAGAGAAAAGCCAAGCCCCACCTTTTGAATCCATTCAAGACGGTTTCAACTACCTTGGTGTTGAGCTCGGGAGCGAGTCTCAGCAGCTCAGGGTCGTCAGGCGAGTAAGGTTGTCTTGTGAAGATCGCAATTAGGTTTTGGGCAAGCTCGGATTGATTGGGAGGAAGGAATCTGCTGTTATCTAGCTTCGTGGTGAATGGTCTGTGGAGTTGACGTTGTTCTCTGGAGAATCGCTGGCAAAGAAGAGCGATTCTCGACAAGGCCATTAGAGAGACAAAACGATCAGACCAAAAACCCTTTTCGACTTTGATTTTTGTTTTTCTTAAACCCCGTTTTTGGCACCTGAAGCTGAAGGCCGTGTCTTGGGCAAATTTAACTGGAAACGCGATTTTTGCAAACGCGATTTTGAGTTGACTAAAAAGGTCAACAATCTAAAGCATATGTTCAGAAGATACATCGCAAATCGGAAATGGTTTTGGTCAAAAAACATATCGCAAGTGGAAAATAAATTATGAATTTAGAAAATTAGAAAATAATCTGTACTCTATGACTAAAATCCTTTTGCATTTACGGTATTTTCGGGTTTTTTTAGATCATATATTTTTAAAAATTGGCTGGAGAAAACGGATAAAAAACATAGTAATAGTATAAAGCTTTTTTTTTAGCTCTTTATCCCTTCATACATATAACATAAGTTTTTTTGAACTTTACATATAACATAAGTTGATATTATTTTTGTTGTTCAACAACATAAGTTGATATAATCAAACAAACGTAACACAATAATACCGCAACATAAACATAATAATATGTAAACGCGCATTTATATTCCTTCATCTTTTGTGACTTTAGCAGTAACAGTGGCATTGCCCTCCGTTAATAGGTTTGCAGTAACCGCCTTTTCCATTGTCGCATCCTTTAAGACACCAACTGTTGCATCTCTCTTTGTCATGGCTTGGGTTGCATTTGCCAAATTTCGGGTGAGTGTTGCAACACAACGAACCACTTTCCAACACATATCCTTCAACATCTGCCAATCACACACATGCACACAATACAACGTAATTATATGTATATATACGTAACTTTCTTTAATATATTTAAATCATAAATATCGAATGATAAAAGTTTTAATTTTTTTTTTAACAAATTTCTATGGAAGCTATTTTAGAATGTAAACACTACGTAGTATACGTACCAACGGAGAAGAAGAGGATAAGGAGCAAAGCAAAAGAAAAAACTTTCACACTGGCCATTATTAATCTTCTTTTTTAGACTTGTAATAGTGTTTAAGCTAGGTTTTGTATTGAAAAAAAAAAGAAATGATCTGCTCTAATTTATACCTGATGGATTCTACAATTTTCATGATCTGTTGAAGAAACCAAAACTAACATTTTAGTTTCTTCTGTTATTTCTATTCTATTTCTAGCTTACATCTTTATTTCTTCGAACTAATATTGTAACATCTCACTATTTTTATAGGGCAATTCAAACATTGTGACTTACTGTTATTGAAGATAACCACAAAAATCTGAATTAGATATCGTTAATCTGTTATGGTGTAAAACATATTAGCGAAAAAGAAAATATAAATTCACAAGGACTTATTTAATAAATAACAAAAAAAGGAAAATGAAATTGTTAGAAAGATGTTAGAAAGAGATAGGAAAAGAAAAGTAATGAATAGGAAGGGTTTGGATTAGATTTTTAATTTTGGATTTTTTTTTTATTAGTGAGTGCAATTTCTCAATACATAATGTTAAAAAAAGAAATAAAAAAAAAACATACAGGCGTTCTTATGACCAAAAAGAATTTGAGTAAAATGATATGTTCTTAATTCAGAAGGCCCAATGGTCACTTTTCATATGAACTAACCCATTGGGCCGAAGTTAGCCCACTTATACTTGTATTAGAAAGATCCATTCGAGGTTCAAACTTCAAGTTTATCGTCGTCATCTCCTTGCTCGGCGAATTTCCCAGCTCGAGGCTGAGCAACCAGTGAAGATAAAAAAAACCTAACGACTATGGATTCTCCGGCCAATTCACAGAAAACGGGTAAACGAAGAAGCTTAATTTTCCGCTTTAACTCTCTTTACGCCGCGCGCTCTATTAATTCGCGGGAAACTCGACTCGTTCCTTTGTTGATTCGTTTCTTATTCTGTAAATAGGTTTGTGGGGTCTAGGGGTATGGCGATCTCTCTCTTATATCCGTGTTTTTAAGTCCATCATATTGAACCAAGTTATATCATTTTAGGGGTTAACCTTCACCATTGAGAATTTTACCTTCAAGTTATATTCTAACGTTTCCTTGCAATTACTGACTTTTGTGTTCTTCTTCTTCAAGTTACATCTTCTCTAGATCCCAAAACATAAGGAAATTATAATGCCTGCATGCTTGTTTAGTTAGAGTTTATAGGAATCAAAAGAACAAGAAGAAGAAAAATTGATTTGATGAGCCTTTTTGCTTCTTTGTGTCTGCCTACTTTGTAACAGTTTCGGACGACGATGAGATTGACTACTCCGTCAAACCAGAACTCTATGATTCGGATCTCGACGATAAAGATGAGCTATGGATGGCTAAGAAAAGAGATGGTCGTACTTCTGATGCTGTTCTTAGCTGTCCAGCTTGTTTCACCACTGTCTGCTTAGAGTGTCAAAGGTGAACCTTTTTTTTTTCTCATTTCAAACTAATTGACCTTTCCGATATCTCAATGTTGCTAGTATGTCGCTGTTCGTCTTTGGTTTAGGGTTTAACTTTTTCAGTCCCCGCCCATGCGTTTTGCATCCTCGAGTATTGGCTGATAGTGACTTGCTACATCCTCGAATGTTTACTTGATTTGGAGATATTGATCATTGTTACAGGCTCTACATACTTAACATGTCAAAATCCAAAAGATTCTGTTTACGAATAACCAGTCTTAATAGGTTCAATAACCGATTCATGTCTTGATAAAATTACAGAATCTCTACTCTCAACTTACATCCTTTTAAGTCCTCTACGCTTGTTGCTGATCTCTATATACAGCTAAAATTCACTACAACCCGCCTAGACTAATTACAACGCTTATGCGTTAGATAATACAAGGACCTATAACAAATCTCTAAGGATGGGAAATAGTCTTTCTGTCCTCTGCGGACCAACTTCTTATGACTTGATTCCCTTGCATTTTTTGGGGCCATGTGGAGCTCCACTGACTGTATTAGGGCTAGTAAACTGCGATATATACAATTCAGTAAAACTTTCCAAATCAAACATTTGGATTCTTTTGCAGGCACGAGCAGTATGTGACACAGTACAGGGCAGTCTTTGTGGTCAATTGCAAAGTAGACAAATACAAAGTTTCGCAACACAGTACAGTTCCTTCAAAAGTTGGTAAAAGAATGAGAGATTCCGACATGAAAGAAACTGATTCTGCAGACAGCGAAAGAGTGAACCCGGTCATTTGCTCAACTTGTTCGACAGAGATCGGAGTCGTTGACAGTGAGGAGATCTACCATTTCTTCAATGTCATTCCAAGTGAGCCTTAAAAAGCATTTGCTTTTCGGAGTTTTTTTTTTTTTTGTAAACAATCTCCGAATTGGTGATTAGGATTGAGGTTTCAATAGTTTTGCATCTGTGTTCAGGTTTCGTGAATATATATATATATATATTAAAAAGAAAAAATCTACAACCTTGAACACTTAATTTGAAACACAGGCCAAACGCATGGAGAAAATGTTCCTTTTATTTTTTTTTTGGCGCGAACTTTCTAGAATAATAAAAACCCAAAAGTTAAATGAACTTAAATCCATGTTCTTGTAGTGAGAGAGGAAACAAAAAAAAAAAGTCTTAAAACACAAAATGACACGGATCATTCTCATTGGTGGATACATTGCCAAGTAAAAACTAGAAAGAAAAAAAAGAGAGTATTTTACAAGCTGACTAATCTTTTTCTTGTCATCCTTCTATAATATTGAATCATACATTAGTACACATTCAGTCCCGAACTTCTTTTTTTTCTTGAACTATAAGTCCCAAACTTCTTGGGATATATCTAGAGAAGTATCTTTCTATGTATATTGGTTTGTGGTCATATTTAAAATAATTTTCTTTGTTTTCAAATTTTAAATCTTAGTTTTTTCGTCGGTGAATATGTATTTACCAAATATTATAATGTGAAAACATGATTCATGAATTATTTAGTATGATAATGAGAAAATTATTTGCAAGTCCAAAATTTTCATTAATTGAAAAAGTTTATATTGATGATAAAAGAGGAGAAAATGTGATTGTGATACATAAAACCATTTTTTTTTTTTTTTGACAACACTTAAAACCATTTTGCAAACCCAATAACAAAAGGCAGAAGATAAAGCGATCCTCTGAATCTTAAACACGAGATGACATGGATCATTCTGATTGGTGGCGTAAACAGAGAAAATCTAAGAAGGCATCGCCGAGTGAAAACTAGAACAAAAAAGAGTTAGAAGAAGATCTTTGTATGAAACACGAGTTGATTCTCTTTTGGCAGAAGTGTCACTTTCTTGTAATTTCGTCCACAGCCTATCATATTAATTAATATATATATATATATATTTAAAATGAGAATGGGCTCCAGCTGTTTAACACATTTGACAATTGTCAAATGATTCGTACACTTATATATTACATATATATATCAATAGTGTTCATTTTTGGTAATTGGGTGATCATTAGCAATTCGTGTTTCAAATTTACTAATTATCGATGCATTTATCCAGCTAACCCATAACTAATCATTTAGCACATAATGCAGTACCAGTTGCTTCAATTAGAATTTTCCTAGATATCGCTCTATATAACTTTAAAATTGAGCCGGCCATGAATAAGTACTTTTTTTCTGTTAACTTTTTTTTCGCCAATTTATTTTTTTATATTAACAATTGAATTCAAGCGGCTAAATGCAAGTACGCAACAAAAAAATTCTCCATGTCTCTCTAGTTTGGTTCCCCACCTCTGAGTCGCAGGTTTAATTTTTAATATCTGAAAATTTAAGATGCAACCAATTTGGCTTCGTCACGTTTAACAGCTATCGCTTATATCGAGAACTTTTAGCAGTCAGTTTGTTGTAAGGATCATAAGATTACTAGTTGGGTCATGATTGTATGGGCATGTAACAGCGAGCCATTACCAATAATTAAGTCGTTAGAACTGAATAATTTGTGGCAAGGCACGACATTTAATCATAACTTCTTTTTTTGGTTAACAAATATTAACACGATAATATACAGTATATAATGTGAATGATAAAAAATTCTTGGGTCCATAAACCATAAAGAAAGTAGAGAAATCATTGTCGTGACATAATAAAAAGATCTCGACGCAACGATATATCACAATCGGGCGTATCTGCCAGGTGGACACGACTACTTATTTTTGTAGTCACGCTCCAAATGGAATTATTATTTAAATATTCCGTAATGGTAATACGAATTATGATTATGATTATTCATTATTCAAATTGCACACACGAACGCATATTTATGTGTGTGGGGATGGCCGGATCACAGTGGTTGTAAATACTCGAACAGTAACCAGTGTCAGAAAGTGCGTAATTGTCATTTTATTGGACCATTTATTTTAGAAACACTTTCTTTACCGTTTTTTTTTATTTTAGAAACACAAAAGAAGACTACCACGAAGATTTTAGACGTGGAAATTAATAGTGTTGAAGTCGACTCACCAATCAAATACCTCATTGATTGTCTCTTATTCCATTCCTGACTCCTTTTAGTCCCTCGACGACCACCTGCTCAACAAACTTTTCAACTATCAAAAAAAAAAAAAAAAATCAACTATCGTTGAACCGGAAATTTGGAAAGAGCTCTTGTTTTTATTGCAAACTAAGTTCCCCTACATCATTTACAATGAATCTGAATCATAAATGATCATAGTCGCTAGAGTATTTTTGATTAGTTACTTGCTCTAAGTTTTCGATCAACATATTTCCGAGATGCTGGTCATAAATCAACGAAGAATAAATTTAAAACTCGCCATATAAAATACAAATAAATAAAATGAAAAAACACATCCGCAAATTTTTATATTCTGTCAAAACTTTTTGAAGCGGATTAATACAAAACGGATAACCGACCAGAACAGGTATGTTTTGCCCACCCACACCGTCACCATCGGGAATCAGTCCAAGTCCTAAGAGCATGTTTATTGCAGGAATGTTAAGTAGGGGTTCTGAACTTTTAAAATATAATAAAATACAATTTATTATTTTTTTATTACAAATGTGTTTCTTATACCTAGGAATGCTTAAAAAAAGTCTCTATATTAAATTGTATTTTATTATATTTTGAAAGTTTAGAACCTCTAGTTAGCATACCTCCAATAAACATGCTCTAAATACCCTTAAGTACTCGTGATTAATCGTCGGGTGTAATTCCAGCAAACCATATATATATGGGACCCACGTCCTAAACCTAAAACTTAAATTCTCCTGCGGGACCATATGGTCCACACGCTGCAGTCAACACCGGAGTCAGCGCGTGAGCTCAAACGCGTCCGGACAAAAATGCTCGGCATAGAATTAAAAAAAAAACCCTCGCAGAAGTGAGCTGTGCGGGACCCACACAGCCATGTGCCCTCCTTCCTGTCTCCACCAGCTTCCTGCTACTCTCTAAATCATTTACCTCATACTTCTTCTCGCTCCTCCTCTTTGATTCTTCTTATTCTCCTCGAGAGAGAGAGAGAGATAGAGAATTCCCCGGCCCACATAACGGATACCCTAACACCACCGACACTCCATGGCGAACAACGACGGAGCAGTGACTAACGGCGTCATAGCTGAGCAGACGTCAGCAATTAACAAAGGAGCTCTTAACGCCGTGAAGAAACCGCCGTCTAAGGACCGACACAGCAAAGTCGACGGGAGAGGGAGACGGATTCGTATGCCAATCATTTGTGCAGCTCGAGTTTTCCAGCTGACCAGGGAGCTAGGTCACAAATCCGACGGCCAGACCATTGAGTGGCTCCTCCGTCAAGCCGAGCCTTCTATCATAGCCGCCACCGGAACAGGCACCACTCCGGCGAGTTTCTCCACCGCTTCTCTCTCCACCTCTTCCCCCTTCACACTCGGAAAGCGCGTCGTGAGAGCGGAGGAGGGAGAATCCGGCGCCGGAGGAGGAGGATTATCAGTTGGACCCACAATGGGGACTTCGTTAATGAGTGGTGGTTCTGGTGGTGGCGGGTTCTGGGCGGTTCCGGCGAGGCCTGATTTCGGACAAGTTTGGAGCTTTGCGACCGGCGCTCCGCCGGAGATGTTGTTTACACAGCAGCAGCAACCAGCTACACTCTTCGTCCGCCACCAGCAACAACAACAGCAAGCTTCCGCCGCCGCCGCCGCAGCTGCAATGGGTGAGGCTTCAGCAGCTAGAGTCGGGAATTATCTTCCGGGTCATCATCTCAATTTGCTGGCTTCTTTGTCGGGTGGGAATACCGGGTCGGGTCGGAGGGAGGAGGATGACCCACGTTGAAAAAAAGGTTCCATCTGTTGTGCTCTTTGATTAGGGATATTGGGTTATGTATAGAAAACTCGTATGTTTTATGTCACCGAAAGTGGTCAGAGACTACTTAATTTGTGTTCTTTGTGCTCAGTTTTAGTTAATTTTAAGGTTATTATTGCTTTTTCAGTCAGGGTTTTAGGGTTTAAAATTATTTGTCTCAGAATTTGTTTCCGAGAGTGACAGTGAGATCGATTGATTGATTGTTGTTACTAAAAACGCCATAAAGAACAGCAAAAAGGCTCTTTGTACGTTTTGTGCGTGATTTCTTTTATGGTTCTCGTCAGTGAGGTTGAGCCCACCCGAACTATTGAATATTAATCTCTCCTCGCCACCGGTCAAAGGATTGTAGTTTCGAATGTTTCTCGTGACTTGTATGAATGAGAATTGAAGATAAGAAAACAAAAACTGTGTATTTGTGTAAGTTATCGTGTAGTGGTCCTTGTCTTTTTGATCTAAGTTTCTAACTTTTTGCTTGCTCTCCTTTTGGTAAAAACTTCTCGTATAAGCTTTGTGAAGATTGAAAAATGATTATTGCACCTTTTAAAAGGAAAAAATGATCTTGGAAACTGTCACAAAAAGAAAAGACACAATTAATAGGAATGTTGTTAATGACCGAACAAAAGTGGATACCTTCCAGGCTTCCACTGTAAAGGCAGTTGTAAAAAATCAGGCGAAAACGGTTTCACTCGTAAACAGGAAGAGAATAAAAAACGTTGTCCCTAAGCTTTACTAGCAGAGAGCGGAGAATTCAAAATCGGCAGAAGAAGAGGAAGAAAAATGCGTAGAGCAAAATCAACTACAGAGGAATTCGGGTTTAAGACGATGAAGAAGCATTTTAGTTTGTTCTATCAAAGTTTGTTGGAAAAGGTTAATTTTGATTTAAACCTAACATCATTACTAATTTGAACCGGAACAAACCGATCGTTTAGTAATGTGAAACCACGATTTAGATGCCAAAATGATCCGATTTATCAGGGAAAAAAAGTAAACCCACCCTTATCAATTAATCCTAATTGAACCGGTGAGATCTGATCAAACCGTACGCCAACCGGAAACCTAAAGAAGGCCTGGTTCTGGACAATTTAGAGTTCGTGCAACGTTTCTTCTCAGCGATTTTGACCGGAAGCTCTATCTCCGTGATTCAAACAAAAGATTCGTTTCTCAGGGAGGATCAAATCGAAGACAAGGGATCTCTGTGGTTGGAAAGGCAATTCCTTAATTGTTATTCGAAAAGCAAAGAATAAAGGGTTTCAAGTGTAAACTTGGCTCCTCTCCCTCAAAGTCCACGCGATTCTCACTGCTAGCTTCGGGAAATTTTCTCGCATTTTCCTTCGAAGCAGCCATCGATTTCAAGTGGGTATGTCTTTGTTCCTCGCTTTTTTTTTTGTTTTCTGCTCAATTCCTTTGAGTTTGTTTTTAATTCACCTATTGATCTCCGCAAAACGAGGAAGCCAAACATAAGTGAGGAAATTTTTGGTTTGAATTTCCTGAAATCCTTGAAATTTTAGTTAGGGCAAGTATAGAAAGAATACCATCAGTTATATAAATGTAATCATAAGTCTTGCTTTAGATCTTCAAATTTTCATGTAAAGACTGTATTTTGGAACCAGATCATGAGTTTTCTTATTACTGCGTTTAGAAGAAGGCTGTAGTTTAGTGTGAATGAAGCAGAACATTAAAGAAAAAAAGCCTGTAGGATTTTGAGGCTGATGCCACAGAAATATGTATCTAGAATTGAGTTTGTTGATAACGGGTAACGTTGATTTGTTAGATTGATTGAGCTTTTATTAGTGTTCTTGGGATTTGGATTTAAAGGAAATCTTTAGTGAAGTGAGAGTTGGGGTTACTTGAATGCTTCCCATCTTTGGCTTATTCCTTCATACGAAAATCATGTTTTTTCAGGTCTGGGAGTTAAGCCCTGTGAAGAATCAATGACAGAGATCTTTAGTGACACCGGATTCAGGCAGTTGACACAAATGTTCCTGGCGATTATCTTCTTCCACACATCGGAGTACGTTCTCGCCTTAGCCATTCACGGAGCATCGAGAGTAACTTTAAGCTCACTTTTGATCACCAAACACTATGCTTTAGCAATGCTAGTCTCAATTCTCGAGTACCTGATCGAGATTGTTCTGTTTCCGGGGCTGAAACGACACTGGTGGATCAGCAACTTCGGTCTTATAATGATTCTTCTCGGTGAAATCATTCGCAAAACCGCGATAATCACAGCAGGTAGATCGTTCACGCACCTCATAAAGATTCGACGGGAGGAGCACCATAAGCTCGTCACAGAAGGAGTGTATCAAATCGTGAGGCACCCGAGTTACTCCGGGTTTCTCATTTGGTCTGTGGGAACGCAGGTGATGCTGTGTAATCCCGTTTCGACGATTGCCTTTGCGGTCGTGGTGTGGCAATTCTTTGCAGAGAGAATACCTTACGAAGAGCATTACTTGAAGCAGTTTTTTGGAAGACAGTATGTGGAGTATACGCAGAGAGTTCCTTCCGGTGTTCCTTTTGTAAACTAAATCAGTTGAATTAATTATGAACAGTATTAGTTTGGTTAATTACTCTTCACAGAGAAACTCATGAAAGCGACGTTACTCATGTTTTAGTATATGTACTTGTCAAGCATTTGGTGGTGACTCAACTTATCGACTGAATTTTATTCGTTTGGATTGATCTCGTGTTGTAGTTTTGAGTTCGAATTTAGTTCCGATTAAAACTTTGGTTTGAAACCGGTTCAATTGGATTTGGTTTAGCCGACTGTAGTAGTTCAGAAGTTATGGGGTGTTATTTCAAACACTCTGGCTAAGTTAGAGGGTTATTATAACTTCAAAAATTTGGTCATAAAACTTGACCACAGTGGTAGGTAGGTACGCTCCGGCGAGGAGTCTCCGAGAGAGCGAGATTGTCCGATCTGTTGAATTTTTGAGACGGGACCATGTTGTGCGGAGGCTCACGTGCCTTGCAGCATTTATCCGATTACCATCATCATACATCGATCGGATTAGGATTAGGTTTCTGCGGTGCTAAGATCGTTCAGCTCTCTTCAGTCTTTCTCAGGCCTTGTCAGGCTATGGCGAGCGGTCATTTCAGCCATAAATTGCATCACCGGATGACCTCTTCCTCTGGGTTTCACTACAGGACTTCCAACGAAATGCCTATTCTTCACAATTGTTTCAGGTTACTTTTGGTCTTTTGCTGCGGCTTAAGAAATCTTAAAGTTGGCATTTTGATAACATTAAGTTAATTTCCCCATTTTAGGTTCTATAGCTAACTTTACTGGACTTGTCTGACGAGATAGATGTTTATTGATTGGACAATTGATGAAAAAAGAGAGATCTGTTTTGAAGCTATCTTACTACTGTTCTCTAATTGATGTACAAGTTGGCCTTTTTTTCTTCTCATTATCTGTTTTCTTTTTCTTCTCCAAAGCCAGCGAGAAGATGATCCTGAGCTTCCAGCTGAAAGGTCAGCTCCTCCAGTTGCAGGTATCTTCGTTGCTTGTTTCTTTCTTTTTTCATTCCAACTTTGTTTCTTTAACTTCCTAAAATCCAACTGCTTCCTATGAAAAATTCACACTTTTCTAGTTTGCCAATGATTAATTATGCAATAATTAGCGCTTAAGTGCGATACTAGAAACTCGATGGAACGATATTAGATGGTGCCGTGTAGTGATGTTTGGAAGTTATCTGATGGTTTTGCAATGCCTTTCTTCCATGTGCATATTTGCTGATCTCTTACTTGATCTCATCGTTTTCACACTTCATGTTGCAGGAGGTATTGTTGCTCTAGGGAAGTTTGATGCCCTGCATATTGGCCATCGAGAGCTTGCCATTCAAGCTTCCAGAATTGGAACTCCGTATCTATTATCTTTTGTTGGAATGGCCGAGGTTTTCGGTTGGGAGCCTAGGTAATATCCCCCTTGTAGTATTCAATTATTAATGCCTTCCCTTTTCCTTTGTCATAAATTTCTCTCTCTTCAAATTCCACTTTGACATAGTTAAACATTAGATATTATTTTGCTGATCAAGTTTCTTTTTTGATAAATCAATTTGTGCTCTCTCCCATGGGGACTACTGACAAATCAACCTGTACAAGCAGGGCACCAATAGTGGCCAAATGTGATCGAAAACGGGTGCTTACATCATGGGCCTCATATTGTGGAAACAGAGCACCGGTAGAGTACGAAATAGAATTTGCCAGCGTGCGACATCTTACACCGCGACAGTTTGTGGAGAAGCTATCAAAAGAACTGAGAGTCTGCGGAGTTTTGGCAGGTGAATCTTAGAAACATATCTACCCACTCCTTTCTTGTACCATTTCATGTGGAAAACACTCAAATAACATTTGTTTGCGAAAACCTATTCCCACAGGCGAAAATTACCGGTTTGGATATAAAGCTTCGGGTGATGCCTCTGAGCTAGTGAGGTTGTGCGAGGAGTATGGTATTGGTGCCTACATCATAAGCTCTGTGATGGACAAGAAGCAAGACTCAGGAAAGAGAGACTCAGGGGACTTAAAAGACAGAGGGCAAGTCTCTTCTACACGTGTACGCCAAGCTCTTGCGGCGGGAGATATGAGTTATGTATCAGAGCTCCTCGGCAGGGCACACCGGCTTATCTTGCTAGTCAGAACCGTAGATATGCTCAGCGAAAGAAGGATCTCAGTCCCGAGATCGTCAATACTTAATTTACCGCCTGGAGATGGGATTTACAAGGCGTGTTTGCTTCTAGTTGGTGATGAGCCTTCAATTCCTTGTAGCGTAGTTGTTGATACATCATATATCCATGTAGAAGCAGAGGAGCTACGACTTTGTAATTCAGATTGGTCACAAGAGTTTCGACTCTTGAGTGTTGAGTTCGGTTGATTCAATCTAAATTAGTTCTCTAAATTCGTTTTATCTGTGTGTCTCGATTGAATTTTGCAAAGATATATATGATTCGCTTAACACAATTAATCTGGTCTTGTCTACAATGGAAAAGAAAAAAGTAACTGAGTTTGTACAGTATTCTAGGACTATTCTCTGATCAATCAGTTAATGAAGAAATGAAATATTGCTTCTTAAACTCCAAAGCTCCTAAGAAACCGTGGCTTTAATTATTGCTCTTCGCTGTCTTCAAAGCTCAGAGAAAGAGCCTTCTCAAGGCAATTGAACGCTTTCTGGTAGCTTAAGAACCCCATGAACCAGAAGTCGAAACCATCGACCGTGACTACTTCCAGGTACTTCTGTGACGGTTTCTTTGTGTTCTGACTTTGGTTCACTCTCTGGATCTTGCACAAAGGAACAGACACTTTGTAATGAACCCGGATCATTTCTCCCTGAGGGGAAGCCACCTTTATCGATCTCTCGCTGCAGAAGGCCATTTTCTTGGACGAAATGAAGAGAAGGCCTGCGATGGGACCGGCTGTAGTTGACAAGTAACACTGGTAAGTTTTGAATAGTTTCTCATCTTCACTGACTCTGAAGAGCCGCTTATAGATCTTCTCTAAACCTCCAACCTGAATAATCCTAGCCCCCAAAGATAGCTTTCTCTTCACTGTTTCGGCTAGCTTTGGTCTTAACTTGCTTTGGTCTCTAGCTCCATTGGTGAAACCTTCGGTTTTCTTCCTTTTGATAATCGATTTTCCGTTGCCTGTCAAAAGTTGAAAAACAACCCTGTTAGCTATCATTTTTCTATCCGGGGGAAAAAAAGAAAAAATGCTGCGGATTAAGCATAGGAAGAAGGGTATATAATTACTAACTTTGTTCAGATTTCTTCGAAGAATTTGAAATCCGGAACTTGTTAATCGAAGCTGGATTATGTAGGTAACCCACCGGAAAAGTAAGGACTTGTTGCTCAAGTCTGCTCATGTTCATTTAGAGGATTGAGTAATTGATATTGATCTTGTTGTTGTGTGTGATTAGTAAAACGAAGTTGATTGATGAAATGGTTTGGTGAAGCCTTAAGGTATTTAAAGGGCAATGAAAAGAGAAGATAGTGAATCTTTTTTTCGTTAAACCTTTTCTGAGCGCAGGGTGAGTCATAATGGGTCATCAACAATTCAGCAAGAATGGAAGAAAGCCTTTTTTTTCTTTTTAATATCTCAACTTGAATCTTTTTTGAAAATTAGGGTTAAAGCAATGTGTTTGGCTGCTTTGAGTAATCAAAAGAAGATCAAAGGAAGAAAAAAAGTGAGACATGATCACACGCCCCTCACGTTAGACTCCGACATGCTTTTTACCCTACAAGTTGGCAAGACGGCATACCCCTTTTTTTTTTGTATTTGTCTATTTTTAAAAACACATGTAAATACGTATTGTTTGTATTCGTGGGCATAAAAAATTCTCATTGCACTCGGATAAAATAGTTTTCATTCAGCAGAATCTTAGTTGTCTAAATATCTGTACTCATTTTCTCCTTCGTTTTTAATTACATTTTTAAGTAGTATATTTACATTCTTGTAATTAGTTGTAACATGAAAATACAAGACAAAGTAAGAAAATTAAAATATACGCTGACTTATGGAGAAGGGATGGTCGTGGCTTTGGAGCTTTCTGAGTTGGCATCGTGACTTTCTGATGCCATAACCTTCTTTTTTCTTACTAAGATAAGGTGTTTTTATATATTTTGTTTGAAAGAAAAACACAGAAAATTAATAAAAGAAATCACAAAAGGAAATATGGTTTGCAATGGATCCCACCATATAGACTATACCTGCCGTTCTATGATTTTATCAATTCGTCACCCATGTGATCTACACAACATGAAACTGCATCTGCATGTATATATATCTATAAAGATTGACACTATACTTGATATATTGCATGCTTTACACTTTTTTCTTTGTATTATTATATATATATATAATTTTTTTTTTCTCTCTGTTAAAGATACAACGAAGAACAACAAGAATAATGATTGGTTGCTAAGACGTAGATACAGAGAACATGAATGTAAATTAAAATGTTGTTTACTTTAATTTCTGTTGGCTCTAAATATTTTATGAGAATACTCGCGCGTTATTGAAGCATTAAGGTTCAGTAAAGCGGTGTTGCTAGTAATATGGTTGAGAGCGATTAATGATTTCTGCAAGATTATGTTTACAGTTTTAGCGACTTCGATAATAATAATGATAGGACTTATAACAGATTATTCTGTTGTGAACCAAACCGTATCTTATTCAGCATATACAAGTTTTCACACGTACTGACGTACTGAAATGTAATATTTTCAGTAGCATTAAAGTTTTATATAATGTTAAAAAAAGGTTTTATAAAGAATGAATATATTTGACAAAAAAATAAAAGAAGTATTTAGTCTGTTTCGTCCGTATGGAGCGACGTAGTTCAGCTCATCGACTTCCAGAATATACAAAGGGGAGATGGTTGGTTGGCTAAGCGAAAGTTAACAATAAAAGTAATCTTATATAAAAGAAAAGAAGTAAATGGTAAAATAAACATAGGAGTTGATAAGATAAAGAATAAGAAAGAGGAGTCAATATATATACTCTTTTTTTTTTAAGAACAAGAGGAGTCAATATTTTGTGATGGTCATATCTTATATATGGACAATAAAATAGCTTATCCTCTATTTCGCAGAAAATTTCCTGACGTATGATCTTTGAACAAGAGTCAACAAATAAATAGAAAAACGAGGAAGAGGGAACTAAGGTAAGTTTTATTATTGTTCTTCAACTTTGCTACGTAACCTCGTGAAGTAACAGTTGGAATTTCAGAGAAATTCTAAAAACCTCGCAAGGAAAATGTTTTAACATTTAGGGCAAAGATTGATTTCCCTCATATAAGAAATTTCTAAGAATTTCTCTGTTTTACTAGACAGATTTGGATTCATATTTTAAGGTATATTTACAAACTCGGAAAAATGATTTATCTATGAGTTGCACTTTTTGTAAGAGGATAGTTGGATTTAAGAATTAATTAGGTTTTAGCCCAAATATTTTCCTAATCTTTTTTTTTTTAATTCAACATATAATAGTGTTGGATGACTGTAAATGTAAACACTATAATTATTTTAAATTATAACCAAAAAACCATTTAAATATTTGAAGATGAGAGATAAAGATATTCTATGTAATTATATTCATTGACCATCTTGATATTCTTTTTATTTTATTTTGCGTTTCCTATAATATCTAACAATCTAATTTAGAGATTTGGTTTATGAGCTAATTTAGAGATTGGTTAAAGAATTTCTTAACACTGTTTGATTGTTTTAAACAGAAAATAACAGTTGTTTAGGTTTAATAATAAGGGTTTATAAAAATATAATTAGAGAAAGAATAACCAAATAATGTTAATTAAATTTAAAAAGATAATGTATTACTATGAAAAAAAAGATGATGTATTACTAATATTTTTTTTTGGCAAGTATTATAATAAATATCACCTTAATAAATCCATTTCTATTTAACTATACAAATCTAGTGGTATTTATTCAATTTCTTTTTGAGTGAAAATATCTATTTATTTTATTTTCTAGTTTTCCCCTAATTTTTATATTTATTATTTTTTCCTTCTTGACTTTGAAATTCTCATTTTTCTTACTCTATATATATCTTTCTTCCTTTTTAAGATAAAGATATAGTTATAATTTATGAGCTCTAGTTTTTCTATTGTGGTTGGGATGAACAATATATTTATGTAACAATATATATCAGAAGGAGAATCTTTGCCAAAATAATAATTTAAGAGAAAGACAATGAGTGAGAGAGCTAAATCTAATTTCGAGAGGTTTCTTGAACACATTTCTCCAAATGTCTCTGTTAATTTGCATAACCAGGTATCTTCATTTACCAACTTTTTCTAGTCATTTTATATATGAATTCAAAATCGCATCCTGTAATTAAATTTGTATGTTAGAAACTTTAAGAGTATTCCTTTCTTCTTTTTAAAAATGTTAAATATACGAAAAAGTTAGATCATGTTGATAAAAAATTTATCACAATTTTATAAAAAAAATTCTTTATGTTACAAACTCAATTAAGTATCTAAACCTTTTGTATACTCTATGTTTTCTTCTTTAAATTTAGTGTGGGTATGATGATTCTTACAAATATTACAATTTCAATAGCTACAATCAAATTTAAAATGGTATCATCAAAATATGTAGAAGAAAAAAATGTAAAAGTTACTTGGGTGAAGTCTAAAAGACGAAAACAAATAATAAAATAGTGATAAATATTCTGAATAATAATATTGACAGAGTCATTTATTATTTTAGTTATTGAAAAATAAATATCATTTTGGAAAAAGATAAATTATTATAAAATTAATAGTTAAAGAGTGGATTTGACTAGAAAATAGTTAGTTAGTAATACACTTGTTAAATTGTAAAACATGTCACTAAAAATAATGTATTATACATTGTTTAAAACAAAAAATTTAAGGAAAATAATTTATTTCATACGATAATAAAAAATAACTTTGACTAAAGAAAATAGTAAAATAGTAAAATGTGTCCTTATATTTTTTGAACTATTTAGAAAAATACTATATCATTGCAAAAAGTTTTAAAAGAAAAATATTTAATCCATACAACTGTAAAAAAGGGTTTAACCAAGAAATAGTAATTTAGTTAGTAATAATTTTGTTGCATAACGAAACGTATCTTTATATCTTTTGATTTTTTTAAAAAAAATTTACTTATAGAAAAGATAAAATACCTAAAAAGCTAAATTTTTAAAAATTACATTTAAAACTGACTTTGACCAAAAAATTTAATAAGTTTAAATAACGATAGATTCGTCGTTGAATAACAAAACGTATCATTAAATTCTTTCTAAAAAAGAAAAAGAACAGAAAAATGTGATAGTTTAAATGTTTTTTTAAAAATCATTATTGATGATTTGATATGAAAAAATAAATAATAAATTTAATTAGTGATAACATTGAATGGTAAAATAGTGATGTTTTTCAAGGACTTTTTATGTTTGTAAAGTGTAGGGATTGTATCAGAACTAATAAATTAAAATTTAAAATTTGGAAAAGAAAGTACATGTTGGTTGACATTGTGGGTTGGGTTAATTGTGGACTTGTGTACCGGAGTAACTAGTAAGTGAATGTAGAGTAGATTATTATCCAACAGGGATCCGCGGACCCGAATAATATAATCGGGTGGGTGAGTTCGAAATGTTGAGTCCGCTAATTTCAAAATTTGTGTGCAGAGTCGCCGTCTCCGCTCGTCTTCTCGGAGAGCAAAAGCAGAAGAAGTGAGAGAGCCTCACGTTGGCCTCCGAGACATTTGGTCTGCTTACGAAGAATGGAGCAACTATGCTGTAGGCGTTCCTCTTACGCTGAAGGACAACACAAGGCCGAATGTTACTCAGTACTATGTTCCTTCCCTCTCCGCCATCCAAATCTTCACCAACAAACCGTTCGTCGGTGGATCTTCTACTAGGTCACACTCTTTGTTTTCCGATTTTGAATTCTATATATTTTTGTTTTCGCTTTGTTGTTGTGATTTGGTTGAAACTTTGGGTTATGTCTGTGTATATTTTAGGAGCTTTGGCACGGAATCTCATCTTTACTTCCAATACAATGAGACATCGAGGTTTGATGTTAGGCCTCCTCTTTTTCTAAAGGTATTTCATGATAATCTTCTTTGAATTTATGTTTACATTTGTCTTTAGAACATTAGTGTTTCTCCTCTGTACGTAGGAATGATACGTGAAATGGAAATGATATTTTTTTGTTGTTCAAGGTTGATGGGCTAGCTAAGCAACACCATGGATTGAACACTCTTACAAGCTCTGATATTTCTGAGCACAGCTGGTTTTCTGTAGCTTGGTATGTATATTTCTCCAATTATCTTTTTACATTTTAGCACTTTCTTGAAAGTTACATTCCTGGAAAAGGTTTTTGGATAACTAGTAAATGGCGCTTAATCTAACATGAACAATGTCGTGGATACATGAATAAGGCTAATTGATAAATATTATTATTATAGGTCTCCGGTATATCAAATCCCAGAAGTGCTAAACGTCCAGGCATTATCTGTCTCTTTCCTTACATATCATTCATTGACACCTTTCCTTCCAGGTATTTTCTCTTCTCTCAAACTTAAAAGTAAAAACTATTAGCATTTATGCTTCGAAACAAGGGTCTGTTAGCTTTAGATGTATTGAACTATTTTTCATTATGGTTCTTAGAAACACGTCCTCAAGATTCAAAAGTTGTGCTTCCTGCTTTTGGAGTTGTGACTTCCAAGCTCTCCGGAGAAGTTTGGATCATGCCAGAGACCTCAGACCAACAGAACATAAACAAGCATGAAGAATATGCTGCCTCCTGGCTGGGAAAACTCATGTTCAGGCACAGCGATTTCGACTTGTTTATGGCTGATAAATATATATGATGACCTTCCACTTCCAAGTGGGTGGTAACAATAGCTGCATTGACCTATTCATATACCCTCCAGGTCTAATAACGCCCTGGTGATGTCAGTGATGTGGTGTTGCCGGTTGAAAACTTAAGCTTGGTCGTGGTATCTTGTTATCGTGGAATCTATAGATGAAAAACTTTGCGAACATCTGGATTTTTCGGTTTTTATGAGAGACTTGTAATAACTCAAACTATTCTTTTGGAATGTTATTTGGATTTGATTATTTCAGATGCTGGCGTTTTATTTTAAGCATAGTGAATACATAGATTGACTAGGAGATGATTTGGTACACTCTTCTGGATTTGACAGTATTTTGCTAGGGACTAGTTTCACTTGATTGACTCTTGCTGGCATCTTATGCTTTGCGTCTGGTGAGAGTATACATTTTGCAGGCATGAGGCGCCACTAGGGCAGATATTTGTTTTCTAACACCTGAATGTGTTGAATGCTGCATCCATCAAAGTTTTCATGATTAGGTTTCAGATGTTACAGTTAGTAAAAGAAATTTTAATGCATAATGCGAATCCATGCTTTGTTTGTCATTACTTACCGCCCATAAGTCACGAGCATTAACAATAGCTGATGAATCAAGGCGAATGTCCTCCCATAGAGCTGTGATGTTTGCAGGTAATGATCCTCTGTTCCATAGGATGACTGCAACTCGTTTCTTGCTTAGTGGACCTGCCCATACCTGCATTGCACCATATATTTTATGTTTATGTGTTCATATCGTTCGTCTTTGGTATTCCGTATATGCATACATATATATATAGATATAACGGAACTATGGTACCTCAAGATCACCGTCTTTCCTGATTTTCTTTCCCTGGATCCCAAGTTTGTCTGAACATAAACATCTAACGTTATTACCACGTTTGGATTCCATATGACTAGATTCTGAAGTCTTTAAGAAATTCTTTTGATATTAGTTACCTTGATTAACAGCAATCACCTCTTTGTTGCTAAGCAACTCAAAGGTGCCTTTGTCCATCGATCTAAGATCGCATCCGATCAGCAGAGGAGCCTATAAGAGCGAACAACACAATCCAACATTTGTTTAAGTAGGGGGAAACATTCAAACTATGTTTAGGGATTCCAGGTAAACAACATTCATCATACTTTTGCCAGTGCCCAGATGCTGAAATGCGATCGGTATTCTTCTCTAGTCATACCTCCATTTCCCACTTCGAGCATGTCTGGATCTGTTTCAGTTTTACCCGGTCACCGATATTACTTACTTGGGTCTAGATAAAATCCATTCACATCTATTAGTTACACAAGACTATTTACCATTCCATGATCCTGGTCTTGCGTAAGATGCCCATCGATCATTCTGATCTGCTATTGTTATCATGCTAATAAGCAAAAAAGAAGAACAGAAAATCATCTTCAAGTTCTTGTTCCACTAAGATTGCAAAAAAGAAAAGCCATTAAAGAAGAGAAACCTCTCCCATTTATCTTGGATATCTCCTGTTGTTCTCCAACTGTTACCGATATCTCCTGCCCAAGTTGCTGGATCCTCTTGTCCCCTGCACGTACAACTCAGTTTCATCATCAGACCAAAGTTGTCTGGCAAAAAATCCATAACCTGTTTTTTTTGCCTCTTACCATTCACACAAAGAGAAGAATATGGATCTCCCTGAGTTTATCAGAGCTTTACTCATCTTTCGGTATCTTTCTTTTGGGCTTGTCCCTGTGTTTTCGCAATTATCATACTTCAAGTAATCAATGCCCTGTGGAGTTCACCATAAAAAAACACCTCAAGGTTTAGGAATTGACTTTACAAATAAAAACACACGCACACACACATACATACCCATGAGGCAAATGTTTTGGCATCTTGTTCCTCATGCCCGAGTGATCCCGGCATGGTTTGGCTGCAGGTAAGAGTTCTAGAAATCCAGAAAAAGACGATTAATAAAGAAACTATCAAGTATCAACTATGTCTTGATAAGATATTGTTTTATAACACAAGTCTTTCTTTCGTTTTTGTGTGTGTATATATATACCCAGCATCAGAGTATATCCCCAGCTTAAGCCCTTTGCTATGAACATAATCTGATAAAGCTTTGATCCCTGAAGGAAACGTCGATGCTTTCGCAACCAAATTTCCCTGTCAAATGGATCAAAAACACATCTCAGTTTCGTTTTTGGATTGTCAAACACATCTCAGTAAAAAAAAATTAACCTGAGAATCTCTCTTGAGTTCACCCCAACAATCATCTAATAAACACAGAGAAAAACAATACACAATAATAAGAAAACAGAGAGACGAGAAAACAGAGTAACAAACACCAAAAAAATGTCTTCTTTTGTTTTACCTATGTTGATGTACTTGTAACCTTTTGCAGAGAGGCCACTTGAAACCATTGCATCAGCTGCAGAGAAACTCCGATTAACATTAATATATTATTACAAATAATCATTCAATCTTGCATCAGGATTTTTTTCTATATGATAGAATCAGTGGTCACCGGTTTGTTTGATGAGAGTTTCATTGATGTTACACTGAAAATGATTCCAGCTGTTCCATCTGAAATGAAAGTAATCGTGAGAGGTAAATAACTTGTGAGTCAAGGAAATAAAAACAATGGAAACAAATGAAAAGGATCGAACCCCATTTGAGGAGAGAGAGCAAGTCCATTGTTCATCAACATTCGACTCTGAAACCCATCAGCGAGTTGACTCTGAGTTAGAGTAAGAATGAAAGTAATGATTCCTAAGGAGAAACCAAGAAGAACCATTGCTTGATCAAAGCTTTTTTCTCTTTCCTGTTTTCTTCAATGGCTATATTAATTAGACAGACTGCGAGACAGAGAAAGAGACTTAAGAAAAATCTAAATGGGTTCTCTAATAAATGATGATGGTTAAAGTGGGAGATGTGAGACCATAGCCAGAGAGATCTGTGTATAAATACACACACATTGTGACTCTATAGCAAGTGGGTCGTTTACGTTTTCCATTTTGTTTTATTTAAAAGAAAAAAACTATTATTAATATTTATTTCAGATTTGTGTAGCTTAATCGCGGATATGGAATATATATTTATTTATATATTTTTTTGGTTGTGACTGTAAAAAGATTGTGGAAAGTAAGAAGTTGTTGGTTGTCGTGGAAGAAAGTCAATATAGAAGGGGACTGCAAGATTTTGTTTAACGTATGGACCGGTAAACATGTCAATTTTGGCCGTATAACTAATTTTGAGATGTCGCTTCGTAGAGATTAAGAGTTGAAGAGTTCAGTTCTTTTTCCTTCCGATGTTCCCCTCTACTCTTTCTTCTCTTATACATCAAGATTAGTTTATCTTGCATCAGTTTAGTGATTAGTAAAATAGACTTTTGACGTTAAAAAGATAAATGATATTTTTTTTTCTTTTTTTTTGGCACAAGATAAATGATATATGCTAAATGGATTACGAATATATAATTTACAAAGATGGTAAATCGTAAATTATAATGGTAAAAGTACCAAAATTTTTGGCTACGACTTCGAAAAAAAAAATTAACAGCTAAGTCCAAACTTCAATTTATGTAAAAAAAACAAACATTATTCTTACTGTCCCAAGAACTGTCGGATACCACTGTAAACTTCCTATTTTTTCAGGAGGAACATGTAGCATTAGAAAGAAAAAAAAGACTTTTGGAGTGGCCCACTTTTAGTTATGGATAAACAATTGATCTCTGATGATGCCATATTAAGATCCAAAATACAAAAACAGAATTCTTCACGCGTTTCAATAAAATTGCTAGGTTTTGATTGTCATGATCGCATTGGACTATAGTAGATACAATCGGATACTCGTATGAAGAAAATATTAATAGTTATATACACGTACATGTAATTATTACACCACTCGAAGGACTTGAAGTGTCGATGATCCTTACGAGCCCAAACTATGGCCCTACATGGGCCACATCTCAGTGGGGAATTGAATGATATAATACTCTGTTTCTTATTATGACAAAACTAGGCATGTGTTTCGGAGAGTGATGTTGATATTATCTTAACTTTAGAAAAACATTATGATACATGCTAGATTTTAACTATTAGAATGTCGCTTTTTCAGTTTTACATACTTTTAAGGCTAAAAAACATATGAAACCTGTTTCTAGCTAGGCTAAAACTTAGAAGTTTGAACCAATCCAAATGGCAAAAACCAAATATCTATGATCTAAAAATGGATATCACTAAAGCATAATATAATTGCTAAATAGAAAATTTATATTAACATATATAACACAGGTAGGAAGAGTATACTTTAAGGCGAAGTCAAGTTGATATTGAAAATTTGAAATGATGACAGATTCGCTTCACAAGTGGACCACCACACAAGTGATTTGACGTGTTTCGTACGCAAAAAAAAAAAATGGAAGAACGAAATACGAAAAACAAAGCAAGTTAAAGAGTTCATCACTGTATGGACACAGTTCGTTTCGGGACTCTGGTGGTCATATTTAGTGAACAGATGATATTTAGCAAATGCAGAACAACTTTTTATTGAAGAATAACTAGAGACCGAATTTGAAACGAACCCTTATTGTTTTTACAGAATAGTTGGATCATACAACGTAGCCTATAGCTATATGTATATCAGGCAACAGGTTTAAGAACATACAACTTACACGCATGAGAATCCACTGTTGCTGTCAAGTTCCCTACGAACTTTTGCTTCAATGTCTTGTGCTGTTTTCGTATCACAACAAAACACATTCATCAGAACTCAGAAGACAGAACATCTGGTTGTTTTTATTTTTATGGTGTTTGATTTATGTAAGTATGCATGTATACCTCCCACAGATCTCTGGCTTCAACGATGCTATTTGCAGGGATTTCAATATCATCCCAAAGAGCAGTAATCGAAGATCGTGATGGTCCACGGTTCAACAGAAGCAACGCTACTCTGTAACCTGACAATGGCCCTGCCCAAACCTGATTCCATTTCACATTCATTACCACCAAAACATCGTTTTCGTTTAGATGACAAAGAATGTGTCTATCGACGGAATCGTAAATGTTAGTTTTTTTTAATAGATGTAATCTGACCTGGATATCACCTTCCATTCTAACTTTCTTGGCCTGAACACCATGTGGATCTACAAGAAGTCGTTTATTTGTTTGTAATATGTACTCAAACATGGTTTTTGAGGAATCATTATGATGGCTAAACAGTAACTAAGCACCTTGATTAATAGCAATGACCTCCTTGTTTGCGACGATATCCATTGTTTCTTTGGTCATATTTCTTATGTCACATCCAAGTAGAAGAGGAGCCTGTGACATATATACACAGTGCCAAGAGTTTTAGGGGCTTAAGGCAATATTTAAAAATAATATAATTTATTTAGATTTAAAAATTTATTATATATAATATGATTTTTTGTAAGTTTTTAACCAAAAAAGATTAAACCAAAAAAATAATTTATATAGCAGTAAAAATATATTATATATTAAATAAAGTGATATCCAACATAAAATAAGAAAAATTCAATATTGAAAAACTATATATAATATTGTGTGATACAATTTCATTTTAACATAAATATGATAAATAAAACTGTATAGTTATAAATTTATATAGTAAATACAAAATATAGTTTATATCAAATGAGTGTTTTTAAAAAAAAATTGATGAAATATGGACAAAGAACAATAAACAAGCAAAAAGAAAATCAAATGATAACAAAATTAAGATATTGAATATGTATATATTGTTAAAAAAAAGAATATATATATATATATATAATAAGTAAGACAAGAAAGAAATGAAACAGATAGATAATTGTATGTGCAAATTATTATTGTAATGAATTAATCTAATAATGAAGTAGAATAGATTTTGTTTAATTAATTAAACTAAATGAAAGAAAAATGGGACCCCAAAATTTGGGGTATAAGAGCGGGGCCTAAGGCTGATGCCTTTTTTGACATGTCTTCAGCACGGCTCTGTATATACAGCATTGGTTTCAGACCTGATAAGTTTTTATTAACAGATGGTTTCCCTGTTTTAGGTATTTACTTACCTTTGATATTGCCCAAATGCTGAAATGGACTATGTACTCGTCTTTCGTCATCCCTCCATTTCCCACTTCAAGCATATCCGGGTCTGCAACCAACAACAAAGCCACCCACCACTCGTCATAATTTTTTTCCAAATCCTTCACATAATCTACGAAGGACACATATGCTCGCTTGCGGATATCATTACACTACCGTTCCAGCCACCACGCCTTGCATGCTCAGCGTAGATTTCGTTCATGTCTGCAATTGAGATCATACTGCGAAAACAAATGTAAAATTCAGAAATTCAGGGGTTCTTCAAGAAAAAATCTCACCATCTTTTTGTTTTATTCTTCTTACCTAAGCCAACTATCATTGATGTCATTAGTGGTTCTCCAACTGTTGCCTACTGGAGATCCCCAGAGAGCTGGATGCATATCCCCCCTGATAAGAAATCAATTCTTAAGTCTTAGTTATTCCACGGAAACATGTCGTAGTTATTCCACGGAAACATCACAATGTTTCTTTGAAAGGAAACATGGTTTATAGTTATACCATTCACACAAGGAGTGAAAGATGGGGCGGCCAGATTTCATCAGAGCTCGGGTCATAACTGGGTACCTGCAATGTAGTATCAGCATTCATTATTAGCAGTGAATCCCATATTTTTCTAAATTCCATGGCTAAACCTGAAACTCAGCTGGTATCATCAGTAGTATTAATACCTGACAGTTGGTCTCGTGCCATCGTTGTTGCAGTTGTCATACTTCAAGTAATCTATTCCCTGAAATTTGAGCCAAGCGTTGTCACCACTCACTGTCTCATCCTCTCTTTTTTTTTTCAGTTTATGAGATATGAATGTCAGAGAAAAACAAGAAGTCAAGGACGTACCCATTCTGCAAATGTCTTGGCATCTTGCTCCTCATGGCCTAGAGATCCCGGCATGGTTTTGCTGCAGGTCAAATACCTGTAAACCAAAACAATAACTATTGAGTCCAAATGCGTATTCTTGTTCTATTCACCAGTAATAGTGTACTATGATACTGAAGCAAAAGCTATAATAGTGTACCCGGCATCTGAGTAAATCCCGAGCTTAAGGCCCTTGCTGTGAACATAATCCGCAAGCGCTTTAATACCAGAAGGGAAAGTCGACTTCTTTGGCACCAGATTTCCCTGGAATCACAGATTTAAAGATCCAGCAAAGTGCAAACACAGGAAATGAAACCAAGAAAACAAAAGAACTGGTAATAAATACCTTGTCGTCACGAGCAATTTCAGCCCAGCAATCATCTGAGAAACAAACCAAGATTCCAACCGGTTGTTCAGAGTACCAGAGAAGAACAATAATAATAACACATGAAAAGTTTTACTCTTAAAGCAATCACACCGATGATGAAAACAGTAAAACAACCTCACAGAGATATAATGATACTTTCAATCTAGAACTAGAGCATACCGATGTTAACATAGTTGTAACCGAGCTTGGAGAGGCCAGTGGTAACCAAAGCAGCAGCTGTTCCAAAGAAGTCAAGTTCGGTTAGTTAACAAGACAAGAGGACAATTAGATGTAAGAATATCGCAATCCAAGATCGAAAAAAGTCACCAGTTTCTTTGATGACTGTCTCATTTATGTTGCAGCTGAAATGATTCCAGCTATTCCACCTGCAAACGATCAACATCGAACTTCACTGAATACATCATCAACAACACAAAAGAGAAGACATGCCACAACATAGAACACAAAAAAATCAATTGATTACAGAACATGGAAATCAAATTCAAGCTCTAATCTTTTGCGAATTGGACTCAAAAATCTAGTTACTTCATTCACATCCACAAGCAAGCCCTCACACACCAAACCAAAAAGAAAACAAAATGTGAATCATCAATACAGAGAAGAAGAGAGGGGCATAGAGTTGTACGGACCCCATGGGAGGAGTGACGCCAAGGCCATTAGCGAGCAAATGTCTTCGTAAGACCTCAGAATCGTCTTCGCCGACCCTTGTGACTGATCTCGAAGACTCGACCATCGTCATCACCATTGATGACATGATCATCATCATCATAAGTATCGATACTTCCATCACCATCTCGCTTCTCTCTGTTCTCGCCATCTCTGCAAAATCCTCTCTACGTGAAAACAGAGAGTGTAGCAAAAAGATGGTCGACGAACTCTGCTTCGTAGTAAGTAGAAGAAGACGCTTTAAGAGTGTTCTAATGATTTGATTTTTCCCATTTTGCCCCTCAAGTTCTTATCTAGAGTTCTGACTGTTCAAATCATTTTAACATTTTAACGGACACAAATTGTATTGACATTTTCGGATTTCTGTTCAGTAAATTTTGATGCTTTGCTTCTTTTAACGATGAGAACAAAAAAGATTAAGAAGAATTTACAGACACATTTTTTGGTTGAATTACGGAAAGTCGGACAATCGAATTAAAAATTAACGTTGCAATTTGAAACGTTTTTAATAATAATCAGACAAAAATTCGCTCGCGTTTCTTGCTAAGAGTTTTTTATTTCTTTGTCACAATCTTGCTGAGATAAAATAATAATGTTCGTGGTTTAATCACTTGGGTTGCTATTTTATTTTTTAACACACCTCCGAATGTACTAATGATAGTGGTCCCTTTTAATTGGTTCATTGTAAGTATTTTCCACAATATTTGATTGGAGACTATTATACAGACCACCAATTCAAAATTAATTGGTAGTATTTTCAAACTAAAATATCGCATGTTTTGTCAGTATACCATTTGCTTCTCTCAATTAACTTTCATTTCATTCGAGAATTTTCAAACTTGTTGATTAATCAGTCTGTCTGTGTCTGACAGGAAGAAAACAATAATCAGTTTTGTCTTTTTCTTGAATTCCATTCAATATTATCGTCTTTGTTGTTATTGTTTATTTAAGTGTTGGGTAGTAATCAAATATTCTAGATCAGTGCCAGAAAAAATATCAAATATAATAACTTAGTAGAATATAATATTGGAGTAGGTAAACTAAATTAGTATATTACTCGAATTTGGTTCTAATAAATGACATCTAAAACTATAGGTCCATTAGCCCATATCAACTACGATATCATCCATATCACTATCCTAAATGGAACCTAAATCTTGATATATACTCTAAAAATTCAAAACCAACAATAAAGATTCAAGTAGTCTTCAGATACTTTGTACACCATCTCTAGCTATGTATTTTCACTTTTCATCTTATATAGGTGCTTTTAGTTTAGTAAGAGAGAACATTACAATTCCCCAAAAAAGTCGAAACCTGGTTCACAAGAAAACCCATCAAAAAGAGAGAATCCACTGTGGCTTCATGAATCAACTCTCCGACCCACCTTCTTCACATTATTTTCTCTCTTTATCCCTCTTGTCCTATACTATAAAATCACTCTCTCATTTCTCTACGAATACGTATTCGTTTAAGCAAGCATCATCGTCATCATTCATCAACATTCAACAGAGAGAGAAAAGAAGAAGAAGAAAATGTCGGATTGGGGACCGATTCTAGTGACGGTGATACTCTTCGTGATGCTCACGCCAGGACTTCTGTTTCAGTTGCCTGGACGACAAAAATATGTTGAGTTTGGTAATTTTCAGACAAGTGCTGTCTCCGTTATCGTCCATTCTATTCTCTACTTCTCCCTTGTCTGCGTCTTCCTTCTTGCACTCAAGATTCACATCTACATCGGCTAATTAATTTCAACCCTTTATTTTATGTGTGTTTCGATCTGTTTTTTCCCAAGTTTTCTTTTAAAACTTTTAACCTTTTATGAGTTATATCATTTATTCAAGATTTTAATTCCAGTGTACTTTCAGGTTCCAATCCTTTATATCGGATCCTTAAGCTTTATGTGTTTACCTTTCCTCTTCTTGTAAACGCAAATGTTCGTATTTATATGCTTTAATGTCATTAGTTACCGTTTAATATGTAGGTTTTTTTTGTTTGCCGGCTAATATGTGAGTTTTAATCCCACAAGATGGATAGGTTAGTAAGTTTGCCATTACTTCGATTATTTCGATTGCATTAATGATTTCAGTTATTCCTTTATTTTAATGATATCGGTTATGTCTGTTTTTGAGGGAATAGATATCATTTTGGTTTGGTTTATTTGTTCGTCTCCATAAACATCACTGGTAATTTGGTTGGATAAGTTTATTTGCATATGCATAACAATGCAATGCAAACGATTCAAATGCTCCACGCCATGAACAAATATGCGTTGAAGTAATTATAAGCATCTTCTATTTTACAATTCCAATAAATCAATCACCTAAACATGCTCGCTAGTATAAAACTATTCTTTACTTGCTAGAAAGACCAAAAAATAAACTTTACATAGATCCTATCAAATGAACGTATAGTGAGAAAGAGATTGAGATAAGGCCATAAGGGATAAGACAAACAAGAGGTCTAAAGCCAAAATTACCCACGCATAAAAAATATTTCATTAGAACGCTGAATATAAGAAAAACTTAAGCTTCACTAATTCTAAAAACTGAACGATGCATTAACCAAGCTCATTAACTACAAAAACCAACGTTTAAAAAACAAATTTCGCCGAATTAGACAATAGAAGTTTAAACTTAAAACACATCATGCACAATACTGAAACCTTACAATCAGTTTCGATGAGAATAAAACCTAAGGAAGATCATAATGTCTCTAAAAGTCATCCAAAATCTCTCTTCATCATCTTCACCGCCAGCTTCTTTGTTGTCATTATGTAATCACTGTCAACTTCTTTTTCCTCAGCGTCATCAATCTCATCAGGTTCCTGCTTCGCAGCTAGCACTCTCATAAAATAAGTCACCAAACCATATGAACTTTACAAAAACAAGAAAAAGTTACTTGTACGTAAGACACACGAAAAAAAAGGACGAGAGCCTATTAATATGAGACTTTACCTTTTCTTCCTCACTTTTGGGAATTTTCGTTCCGATTTCATCTATTCTGCCTTGTGTTCAGCTTCTTCTCCTCGTTGGAACAATAAATGCAAATAATTAAACACCATGAAACCACAAGTCAAGACTCACTTCCTATGTCATATATAATATATAATAGATCAATCTCTCTCTATACCGTGATTTGTGAAAAACTGAAGCCAAACCTGATGATGCAATACAAAATCAAGACTCAAGATAACTCGAGAGTAAAAAGAAAGAGTGCAAAGTTACAGGAAAAGAAAGAAAGCAGCAGCTCATAAGCTCACTAGTAGTTAGGACCTCAAGTTTTTGACCTAAATTGCTGATGTATCCACTGTACATCTTGAGTCCAATTGTTCTGAACATGAAATCCAAACATAAAATTTGTAAACGGTACCAAATTCGATTTTATACCTAAACCGATCATGAAACCAAACTAAATCGGTTATCGCTCTCTAAACGACAATCACCTAATAATTGCACTAAAGCACCGACAAGAATTTCAAATCCAATTAGCTACTAGCACTGCTTAGCATCCAAAGTTTCTTAAAATATCAACGGAATCAAAAATGACAAACACAAATATTAAAATATTAATATTTTCAAAACTCTAAGGGTTTGACTGGTGATTAGGGAATGATAGGGAATAATGAATTCCTTCTCATTTCATAAAATATTTACCATTCATAAGTAATTTTTGTTATGTATGATTCCCTCTTATTCCTTTTTTTTGCAGAGAGTTATAGAACAAAAATATTCCTTATCAAAATTGGGAAGGAACAATAAGTAACAAATATTACTTTTATTCCTTTTAATTCATTCCTTTTCATTCTTTTTTTTTTTCATTTCCATTATTCCTTAACTGGTTACCATTCAAAACCTAATACTCAGTATTATCAGACAAAAATATCGTTTTGAAATAAATGCACTGTGTCATTTCAAAAAGGAAAATTATCATATCGTCATGATATTTTAATGGAAATATATATGTAATTAGAGTAAGCGATAATACTATATCTGGGAATTGTCCAGTCCACACTTAACTTGTTCAACATATTTTATTTTCGTATAAGTAGATAACAGTAAACCTGAACACTAGTAAATCCACTTTGAATTTAGAATTTAATCAGATATATATTTACAAGACTTTTCAGAAACTAAAACTAAGTTCCAATTTCTTCTTTTGTTTTCATATGAAAAATTATAGTAATTGTTTTCATTTAGTCTGAACCGGTAGATAAGATAACAGTATGATCACTATCTACTAAAAAAAAAAAAAAGTAACGGTATGACCTTATGCGATAGTTTGGCCATAAACCAAAGGAATTTTTAAGTAAATCGATTCTGTTAATTGAAAATTGTTATAAGTTGTTGCGTTGTCAGAAATGAAATATCTTTTTTTGAAAAAATGATTTTGGAATTTGAATAGAGAAAGAGGTAAGTAAAGTTAAAATAAAATAAAAAATAAAAAGCAGACTTGTGTGTTCTCTCTCTCTCTCCTTCTTCCTTGTGTGTCTGTTTTGTGTGTAATTCACACATATCTCTCGTTCTTCTCTTTCACTTGGCCATTAGAGAAACAAATAAACACACTTTGAAATATGAATATAGCTAATCCAACAACTCCCTTTTAGCAAGATTTTATCTTGGTCGTAAAGGGAACGGCGACGTTTGCTGCACGATACTGTTGTTGGACCTGCATTGTTTTCCAATTAATCCCAAAATTTGGTTTTGGAGCTGAGATTGGCCTTCCGGATTTTGTTACAATTTTCAGGTATTTCTTCTTTTTTCCCTTTTGTTGTGGAAGTGATCTATTTGGAAAAATTTCAGATTTTGATTACGGTGGGTGGGTCAGGTCATCCCTCGAGAAAGCTGAGATCTTTAGGTGCTTTGAAGTTGCTTGATTTCTGGGTTTGTTTTTGTGTGTTGGAGAGAGTGGAGTTTTGAATGTTGGCTGATGTAAGGGTTTCGTTTCCGCCATGACCACCAAGCGCGCTTACAAGCTCCGTATCCTTCTTTATGTTTATTTTGCCAATTTTCTCTCGTTTCATGCTTCTTAAGGTTTCTCTTTACTGTTCTTCGTCGGAATTATTGATTAACTCGCTCGAGTGCCGTGTTTGATCTGCTGCTTTTTTTTAGCTCTGCTTCACGAGATCTGTATGCACTTCTTAGCTTTGATGTTTTCGGTTTTTTTTATCTCTCAAGTAATTATGACCATTTTCGCTAGCTGCGTCACTCTAAACCTTAAGACTCAAAGTCGAATTTTCCTTCTTTTGACTCCCTCTCTCATCATCATCATCTGAGAGTATTGCTTATCCCTTGACTTGTGTGATACATTTGGAATTTTAAAAGAGGAATTTGTTGCTCATTCTGCTGCCGTCAACTGTCTTAAGATCGGGAGGAAGTCCTCGAGGAATCTCGTTACTGGAGGGGAAGATCACAAGGTCAATCTATGGGCTATTGGTAAGCCCAATGCCACTCTGGTCAGTTCTCTCACTTCTCTCCCTCCACCTGCTTTTGTCCAGCAATGCGACACATTTTAAGATATTATCTAGTAGAGCAGTTTTGGAAGATTTTTTTTTGTCTGAGGATCTACTTGTCGATGTTTGTCGCCAGAGCTTGCATGGGCACTCGAGTGGGATTGATTCAGTCACGTTTGATGCTTCGGAAGGCTTAGTAGCAGCTGGAGCTGCTAGTGGCACCATCAAACTTTGGGATCTTGAGGAGGCAAAGAGTGAGTCTAAAATACACTACTCATTTTCTGTTAGTCAGCCACACCCGGCTCTTATATTTACTGAATTATGTTGTTTATTTGGTTGCATCTATGACTAGTTGTCAGGACTCTCACTGGTCACAGGTCCAATTGCATATCCCTGAATTTTCACCCGTTTGGTGAGTTTTTTGCTTCTGGTTCTAGAGACACAAATCTTAAGATATGGGATATAAGAAAGAAGACCTGCATCCATACTTACAAGGGCCACACCCGAGGTGTCAATGTACTCAGATTTACCCCAGATGGTCGTTGGGTTGTATCTGGAGGAGAAGACAATGTTGTCAAGGTTTGTAGCTGCCTTCCTTCTATTGGTTGTTATTCCTTGCTTAGTATGTATTGGGGTATACAACAGCTGCAGAGCCATCTTGACAAGAATTCAAATTGTTGCTTAGTGTTAAAGACTTAGATTAGCTGGCTCACTTTAGATTATACCTTTGTTTTACCTCACAGTATTGCCTTGCTTTACGTATTATCTTGAAAACTAAGTTACCTGCAATTTTTTCCCTCTCTCTTAACTTTGGATCTGATACATGGGTTGCCTTCACCAGGTGTGGGATTTGACAGCTGGAAAACTGTTGCATGAGTTTAAGAGTCATGAAGGGCAAATTCAGAGTCTAGATTTTCATCCCCATGAATTTCTGCTGGCAACAGGTCTGTATCACAATTTCTAGGGAAACTTTGTAACATTGAAGTTCACACATTCCGGGTGACAGATCTATCACAATGATATTACCGCAGTTTTATTTTTAAACCTAAGAGTGATATGAGCACAATTACATGGTGTAACCAACCCAGGCATCCTTAGATCACTGTTGCATCGTCTTCGTTTAGTAACTCACATTCTTACAGCTTTTTCATATGTTTAGCTTTAGGATTTGACATCCGGGAGAGATAGCATATGCATAAAGCTTAATTAACTTGCAATTGGCATAGCGAAGAGAGTTTCCTTGTGGTGCTTTGTGTTGGTTAATGTATAACGAGGTTCCAGTCGACTTGCCTTTTGTTTCCCCTAGGCCTCTCTCTTTTGGCGAAAAGGCCTTCAGTAGTGGCTACATCTTTTCATGGCATTGTTTTCCTTAACATTCATATGAATTCTGATTTTTTTTTTTCTTTTGCCTGTGGTAATAGGTTCAGCTGATAAGACTGTAAAATTTTGGGACCTTGAAACATTCGAGCTTATTGGTTCTGGTGCAACTGAGGTATCATGTGTTGTCTTTACTACTTCCAATTATGCTCTGAGTCAAATTACCGGTATTCAATTGTTCATTCAACTTTCTAATAATCTAATTTCATAGACTACTGGGGTCCGTTGCTTGACCTTTAATCCTGACGGAAAGAGTGTGCTTTGTGGATTGCATGAAAGTCTCAAGGTAATTTCTTCTGGACGTTTCAATTAGAGATATATTCGCTTAACAAATCCCTCTCTGGAGGACTTCACCATATTTTACTCTTTTATATTCGTAATATACATGTTTGCTGTCCTTCCTTTACTAACTTCCATGCAAATTGTAGATTTTTTCATGGGAGCCAATAAGATGTCATGATGGAGTTGATGTTGGATGGTCAAACTTATCAGATATGAACGTTCACGAGGGAAAGCTTCTTGGTTGCTCATACAATCAAAATTGTGTAGGCGTGTGGGTTGTAGACCTCTCGGTATTTCTCTCCTTTTCCCTGCATGATTTGTTATAGTTTAACCTGTTCCATAGTTTTTTTTCTGTAAGACCTCTAATATTTTTAGTGACATTCTCAGCGCACTGAGCCTGTGAATGGAGGCGCCACTCAGTCAAATTTTCATCCAGAGAGAATATCGGGCTCGGGCAGAGATCCAGCAGTTCTGAACGACAATAGCTCCAAGACTATTCTCAGAAATGGTTCCCAGAAAGTGAATCCTTTATTGAAAGAAACAAAGTCTCTTGGAAGATTATCAGTTTCTCAAAACCCGGATTCTTTGCCAAGGGAAACAAAGTCTACTGGGAGGTCATCAGTATCTCAAAGTTCAGATCCTTTGGTAAAGGAACCAAAGCCTCTCGGAAAATTGTCAGTTTCTCATAGTTCAGACGCCGTTAAAGAGTCAATAACCTCGTCACGTATGTTTTACTTTGTTCTTTATTTTCCTCCTCTTTTCGCCTTCTGCTATAATATCGTTGCTTATTAAATGATATCACATTTCTTGGTTTATCTGCTGTTTGCTGAAGCCACAGGAAGTATATCAGGCTCTCCTCATAGGGTCGCATTAATCAACGTTCCAAAAGTTGCTTCTGCTGTTCCTACGGTTGCCTCTTCTGCTGCAGCATCAAAGAGGAATTTTGGAAAAGATAACACAAGGGCGAATCCTCCAATAGTCAATAAAGGAGATTTTCCCCCAGTAATTGTCCCCAGAACGGATCCAATAAGTGAGCAGGCAGTTGAATCCAGAGCAGAACTTGACATTATTGGAAGAACTATGCCGTATTCTCTGCAGTCCAAGGCGGCTGATTCTCGAAGGCTATCCATCTCCAGAAATGAGCCAGATCTACCAACTGGTTCGCTTCTTGAAAGGTCTCAGTCCCAGCCTATAGAACCAAGCAATCTACAAGACGGAGATACATTTCCTAGTGAAAGTGGCACATGGGATACAGCTGAGAGAAAAAATAGAGATAGCAGATACAGGGTATTCGGAAGGTTTAACTCAAGATCTCTGCTGAGATCACCTCCAAGAAATCACGATGAAAACTGTATGTATAAGTTCTTTTCCTTTCTTCGTTTGTTTTAGAGCAGATATGAATTGCATTTGATATTGCTTAACTATCTTTGCATCTTAAATATATACTTCGATATATATTATCGAGATCCTAAGAATCAGTCATTAGGTATATATGTAGGTTTTAGTACAACATGTTTCGGTAGCACAACTTTCTGTTTAGTTGGTCCTACTAAATTATAGGTAGCTGTGTTGAGTTTTCTGGATGTTGTTCTCCGTTCTAACTAACTAAGTTTATTTCAGCTGACTCGAATAGCTATAATGCAAATAGAGATCAAAGTCCTACTGAAAGTCGAAGAGGAGGTAACTATTTGCGGACATCATTTTTTTTTCCCTTTCCATGCGTGTATCTATAGATTTTTATTATCTGTGCCTTGACATGCTAGGAAGACTACATTCCCTCGTTCTAAATAGGGAAAGAAGAGGAAGATTTTCCAACTTCGAGGGTCCTGTTTCAAGTTTTTCTGGTGGAAATATGACTACACCAAACATTCGCCCTTCCAATATGGTAATGGCCTCAATTTATGTTCACTAAAACGCTGAAGATCATTGGTTCCCCAACATCTCATCGAGTCATGCTTCCGCTCGTGTTCCTACAAAGATATTGATGACAGATTATTTCCTTTTATACAGCTCAAGCAGAGAGAAAACCCTGTGCCAGTTGATCAAGGAATCACTTCCGGTAATGAAGAAGATATATTTGCAGACATAATGGGGCAGCACGATCAATTTGTCAGCTCTATCCAGTCTCGTTTGGCTAAGTTACAGGTAACACGAAGAAAGCACAAATTATGATAATGCTTTTGGTTCTGACCTAATTAGTATGCTAGCTCTACTACTTTCATCATTTTCCATAAGCATTGTTTATTCTCTAAAAATTAGCTTCCCCGAATTTGCAGGTAGTCCGAAGATATTGGGAAAGAAACGATATTAAAAGCTCGATAAGTTCAATAGAGAAGATGGCTGATAATGCTGTAAGCAACTTCTATTTTTTTTTTACTATCTAATTCATGTATATAAATAGCAGTACGATATTGCCAACATGATTTTCCACTTGCGCGAACTCTCATTATTTTCATATTGAACAGGTTGTTGCGGATGTACTGGTCATCATCACTGAGAGAACCGAGTTTTTGACACTGGATACTTGTACCTCTCTTCTTCCCCTTTTGACTGCACTTTTAGGGAGCAACATGGATAGGTAAGCAATTCATTTTTTTTTAAAGTATGACATGGTCAACACGAATCTGTACTCGTTTTGTTCTTTCTAATCGCCGTTTCATCTCTTTAGGCATTTGAGTATCTGCCTAGATTTGCTGCTTAAACTGGTAAGGATGTATGGGTCTCAAATTTACTCGTCGCTGTCCGCTCCATCATCTGTTGGTGTAGATATTGAGGCTGAGCAAAGGTTGGTCACGTTTTCAGTCTTATCTGCGTTGACATTTTCGATAACAATTTACTCCCTTTTGCAACTCCAACATGTTTATTGTTATTTAGGATGGAGCGGTATAGTCGTTGCTTTGTTGAACTCGAAAAAATCAAAGCTTGCCTTCCCTCTTTAGAAAGGTAAGTTTTCTTCATGTACTGAACAAGTGGGTTTTCTTCTCTCCTTAAGGCTATCATCTTATGTCTTATATATATGCATTTCTTTATGGCTATGTAGAAGAGGAGGATTGGTCGCAAAGACTATCTATGAACTCAATTTAATATTCCAAGAAGTTTCATCGTGATGCTCCGTACTGTTTGGATGTGAATTTGGTTCCAGTGTGGAGTTAAACAAAACAGAAGCTAATTCTACCAAGCTAACCACAAGAGTCTACCGAAGACTTAACTAACGCTCGAGTATTGCGTCTGGCCACATCTCGGGTAGCTAACCTTAGCTTTGGGGAAGCAAAATCTCCACGATACTGTCTTGGTTTAAAAAGCCAACTTTGTGTGTAAAGAGCCATTTCGGCTGTTGTGTTGATCTAGCTTTATTTTTTCATTAACACTGTTTAGATATGTTCTCAAGGGCATAAAGGAAAAGCCTATATTTAACAAAACTGTTTTCACAAGATTCATCAGATCTTGAAGTACTTGTACCCATAATCGGGATTTGTCATTCCCTCTTCCCAATCTCCCATTCGTTTACCACCAAATAGTACTTGTTGAATACCCAAGTACCTGAAAGTTTCATATTAACAAAAATTAAAGCTATCTGCAACAGAAGGATTCAAGCAAAGAGGATAAAAGAAACAAGTTCTCTTGTGTTACGTACTCTGAACTCATAACTGTCAAACAGTTGAGAAGCACATCAAGGGCGAAGATATCAGAAGTACCAAGATCAACCCTGCAAGTAAAGTTTAGAAGACTAAGTACACCGTTTATAAGGAGACTGTTTGAACTAGAATGGATATGTCGGAATAGTTTCTTTACCACACACGACCCCAGTTGTCCTGAAATTCAACGTCGCTGATGTCATGGAAGGATGAAGGCATCACTTTGAAGCCCTTCTCTGCGTCGTAGAGAGGATCATATTCCATAGATGAGTTTGCTAGCTGCAAGAATAAAGTGATATCATTTACGAACGGAAGCGTGACCGTTAATACATGAGGAGAAGCATGAGAAGAAACGGAGCGGATGAGGAACAAACCTGCAAATTAGATGTATTGAAAGCGCCCAATCGCCCCATAACATACCATGCCTGTATAACCTGTTAGCAAACTCGAGTTTTATTATTATGGCCAAGAAGAAAGAAACGAAAGAAGCATTGAGTCATCAGTCATCACAGTAAAACTCGACGTTTAGCAATAGCGAGAAAGAAGATCAATTTCTTACACTTCCAATAAGATCAACATCTCGATCTGAAGGTGATCCATAGAGCTCAAACCATATGAATGAGTCAACAGGATTGAAACTGCAGATATCAATATAAGAATATTGGTCCATATTCTGAAGTAGCCTTATGTTATGTTGCGAAAGCCAGACAACAAAGTGAAGCAATGGAAAAAAAGATTCTTCTCACTCTCTGAAGTTAACTTTGAAGGAAAGGACAGAGCCAGTCTTCTGCTTCTGGAAATCTTTTCCCTTCTTCCGTACCCTTTCTTCAACCTGAATAAATAGTAACAAACAAGTCCAGCTTCACAATCGATAGATTATATTAACAATGTATGCCAAATCTTCATGACGAAGAACCTATAACAGAGAACAAAATTCGTTTTGTAGCAAAGTCGACGACAAATAAGTAAATGAGAGACCCACCAATTACCTTCTTTCTCATGAGCTCAGGGTTTCCTATGCTATCACCAAGAACAGCTCGAAGCTCTTCATCATCTTTACACGCACTCTCGAGTACCCTGTATTTATATATCCACAAGTTACCGTTTCAGAGAAGTGAACAATGCACCAAAGGTTCACGCTTTCTCGCGACATAGGCATAGACACAAACACTTGGAGTGCAAAAGAGAGAGAGAGAGAGCGGAGGAAGTACTTGGCCCAAGATGGGTAATCGTGGAGTCGATCGTAGTCGCGTTTTCTCTTCTCTTCTCTAACCTTTAGTAACCTCCTTCCTCTCGCCGTAGTCCCCGACCCTTTCTTCTCAGCCGACATCCCGCCGTCATTTTCACCGGCGATGTCGTCGGAATTAGCAGAAACAGCGACCAGAGAGGGAAGGTTACGCTTGTGGAGAGAAAGTGGTTGTCTCTGGGAGACAAGGAATGGAGAGAAGGCAAAATTTAGATTAATGGTGCATGTGGAGAGGGATAAGAGATGACTTTTGTACATTTCTGTTTCCTTCTTCCCAATCTATTCGCGTTTCTGTAACCAACAAGCTCAAGTTTGGAGTACTAAAGTTTTGCCATTTTCACATTCACCACTATACTCATCATTATCGGACCGGTTCAATACGGTTAAACCGAACTTATCCACTCGAAATCAAACCAAGAACCGCGACCGGAGAGAAAATGGAACCCGAATCAAAACTATTAACTGAAAATCAAAATCCATCAAGGCATTAAACATAAAACCATTATATTCAATCAAAAATCGAAATCAAAACCGTATCAAATAGTTTGGTGTTGGTCTATATAAATAGAGAACCGAACCATAACCCGACTGGAAACAACATGGCTTCGTAGTTTAAGCTTATTAGACTGCGGATTTTCGACTTGTGAAGTCAATGGCTACAAGAAAGATGAGGCATCCACAATGAGCTTAAACCACTACCAGAATTACAGGAACCAATTTTGCTTAACGCTCAGACTCATGCGGCCTCTTTAGAAGAGCCTTACTACTAACCCATTGACCTCCTAGAAAGATTATAGAGTGAAATTAAGCATCAAACGTTCTTCATCCCACAGTTGATGATAATCTGTGACAAGCACCTGGAAAACATGTGATATAATTCCTTTTCATTCAGCTAGAACAAAGATTTTGCAGTCATGTGAATGTTTAAACATTGACAGAAAACCTAATCGTAAAATCAATCCACTCTCTAGTAAGCTAGTTGTACTTATACTTTGAAGCGAAGCCATTAAATGCAAACTCAGACATGAATTCTAGCCTTTGGATTGACGATCAAGACACAGATTTGAGTTTCTCCAACAAAAGAGCTCTTATCTTAATGCGGGAAATCAAAAAGCAACGGAGGACACAAGAATTTCACAACTGTTGTACACACACATTCCAAATAATAATAACGACGAAAGTATAACAAAAACATAACTCCCGTTCAAGCTGCATTCATCCATCAAACAGTAGCAGCAAGAAAATTCAAGAAAAAAAATCCTTCATGTACGGTAAGGACATTATCAAACCACTCAACATTTCCCCAAATTTCACAACTGTTGCGCCTTTCAAGTGTAATCTCCGCACACCAAATCTCCCTCTTATCGCTGTAGTGAGAAATGCCCTCCTTGCCCCACCACAAAACCGCCATCTTTCCACCATAATCAGCCAATTTAACATAACCAGCAGTACAAGTGAGCTTAGATAGTCTTTCCAAACCCTTCAAATTTCTCCAGTCTCTTACCTCAGTGTCATACCATCTGAACACTCCCTGATGACCAGAGTACAATACGTTGTCTATCACGCAATGATATGGAACCACATAAAAACCCTCCGTCCATTCTCTAGCCGCGTCCCATCTATCTTCTTTGGAATCGTAAGCAACCACCCCTTTGTTAGTCACCACGAGCAACTTTCCGTCAATAGATAAGGGATCGGAGCATCTAGATGGGGCATCGTAGCAAAAGGATGCGTCTTGTGCCAAAGAGTCCCATCTTTGGGTTTTTGTGTCGAACACCTGGACCGAGTTCTTGCAACCAGAATCGTCGTATAAATGGATGCCAATTTGCATCTTCGGATCGTGATCGTAGCGACCTGCTACATATATATTTTGATCGAGGACGGTAGCAGAAAGTGACCTTAGCTCCACCCGCAAGCTTGGAGCCACGCTCCACGTGTGAGAGCGGCAATCTAGGATCGAAACGCTAGAGTAGGACCTCGTGCACATGGAGGCACGGGATGCTCCGCCAATGTTGTAGATATTAGAACCAACAGCCACAAGACCCCTATAGAGGGGATAAGGAGAATTAGGAATTGGGACTTTAGCTAAAACATACCCACTTGACTTGGGTTTCCTGCAGAGGGTGAACCAGGTAGGAGGATTATAAGGATGACCAAAGAAGTCTAAGCAGACATAGAGACAACTCTCGGTGTGGCGCAAGAGTGACCGGACCTTGTAAAGGTCATGTGAAGCAATGAGAGATCGAAAACTCTTGGATACGAGGGAGAGCGTCGGATAGTACAGCCTTGAGACGCGTGCAACGCAGTTCAATAACAAATCATAGGGGAGTGACGGAATTGGGGTCGATGGCCAAGTCTCCTTCTTCCTCTTTTTTTCCGGGGACGAAGGGCTCGATGGCGGAGTCGTCGACGGTTCCTTCTTCATCTCTTTGTTTTCCGGGAACGGAATTGGGGTCGATGGCGGAGTCCTCGACGGTTCCTTCTTCCTCTTTTTTTTTCCCGAGGACGACATGAACGGAATCGGGGTCTTCAACTTGTTCTTTTCCGGAGACGTCATGGACGGAATTGGGATCGGTGGCGAAATCGCCTTAGGTTAGGATAAGTTTTTGAGTTAAGGCTGGCTGCGACTAGACTTACATTTAAGCAGGTATCTAACTTATTCACTCGAAATCAAACCACTACCAGAATTACAGGAACCAATTTTGCTTAACGTTCACACTCATGCGGCCTCTTTAGAAGAGCCTTACTACTAACCCATTGACCTCCTAGAAAGATTATAGAGTGAAATTAACCGTCAAACGTTCTTCATCCCACAGTTGATGATAATCTGTGACAAGCACCTGGAATACATGTGATATAATTCTTTTTCATTCAGCTAGAACAAAGATTTTGCAGTCATGTGAATGGTTAGACATTGACAGAGCTCTTATCCTAATGCGGGAAATCAAAATCAGAAACAAAAAGCAACGGAGGACACAAGAATTGGTGATATAATAATAATAATAATATGCTTAGATGTATACAACAAAAAGTAGATACAAAACCATTCACAATGGAGAGTCAAAGAGGGGAAGAAAGAGATATATAAAAAAAACTTGGCCTTTTTTGGGGATTAAAATCAGGAATCGAGTAACTCGAACTCGTCTTCCTTGAGATGCGTGAAGAATTTGACAGGACCGCGACCTTCGATCTCTTTCACGAACTGTACCTTAAACGGCAGATTAGCTGAAATTCGCTTCCCTTTCCATAAAACGACGTAGTCTTTGATCAAACCTTCCATTCCCATCAATTCCACCTCCGGTACGCGAACCACATGGTATACCTTCAACGGCGCCGTTACCCTAACCTTTGCCCCAATCTTCGCCTTCGCCTTCTCGTCTTCCTCCCTCTCCAATGACGATACATCAGCGTCCGCCGATTTCACAGCCATATCGCACCGAATCGTCCATCTTGGATTCTTTCGCCACATGGACAAGGCGCATTTGCTTCCACCGTAACATGTAGATGATAATGAGACAGGTACGAAGATCGAAGAACAGGAGGAAGCTTTGATCGCTTTCCGTCCATTAACAGAAGCAGCAGAGAGACAGTCTTGTGATGCAGGACGACGAACGGCGGCAACAATCGCCGGTGACAGCGCGAAACCGCTAGTCATCAAGGTTGATCTGAAGACGGGAAAGTGATAGAGAGAGTAAGCACAAGAAATGTTAAGCTTCTTCTTCCTTTGTATTGTTATCTGACTGTAATCAATTAATTAACGTGTGAATAGAAAATTTGTAAATTACTTGGTTTAAATTTAAAGTCGGGTTATATATTTGGATAGAAGAAAGGGGGAGACGCGTGTCACCAACAACCTAAGGCTTCAAGGGATCAGGAACTTGTGGAGAGAATGCTACCTAGTTACATTGCTTGTCAAAATATCTTGGCACAGTTCTATTCCCACACAGGATTTTTTCAAAACACAAACAAATTTTCATTTATATATTTATGGTTATTGGATAAAGTACCAAAATGAATCAAGTCAACTAAAAGACAAAACAAAATGAAGGAGAGAAAGGCTTTGTGTTGTTCAGTCTCGGCTTTCTATATATCTGTTGGCATATTACAACCATTTGTTGCTATTAAGACAAAGATTTAGAGTAGCTCTCTTTCACCATTGTCTTCACAAAAAGTTCTCCTGCTCTGTATGAAGATCTCACCTGCACAAATGTCATATATCCAAATCAAACAAGCACATCTCAGATAACTTGATTTTCATAGATCCAAAGTAAGAGCTGCTTTACCAGTGGACCACTTGCAACATAGCGAAATCCAATTGATTCTCCGTATGTTTTCCAGAAATCAAACTTCTCAGGTGTGACATACTCCTTCACTGTCAAATGCAGTGGCGTTGGCTGCATTGTGGGGCAAAAGAAAAGTTTTTTTAAAATATCGTACATGTTCTCGGGAATTTGGGATCTTTCTGTGTTGGAAACAGAAATCATGCAAATGATGTCCGAAAATGTTAAGTAGTTTACCTGTAAATACTGACCAAGTGTTAGAATGTCAACATCTATAGCTCTTAAATCAGCCATTGTTTCTTTTATCTCTTCATCTGTTTCTCCAAGCCCAAGCATTATGGAAGTCTTTGTGATCATTCCAGGTTTGCTGATCTTTGCGTGTTTCAAAACCGACATGCTCTGCTCATATCTGAATTCTCCACATTCACGGGACATTTAGTACAATTAGAGATGTAAAAAACTACGTATGTCTCATCTTAACCAATTCAGGAAGTAATTGATTGTGTAATTAGAGACAAGTTGACTTCCCTTAACAGAGGATCAATTCACACTAATTAGCCCATCTATGCCATAACTAGTTATGAAGAACAAGAAAATAGCACTCACCCAGCCCTGGGGTCCCTCACAAGTCGCTGGAGCCTTTTCACAGTCTCGATATTGTGAGCAAATACATCCAATCCCGAGTGGACAAGGGAGTCTACAGCCTCCAAGTCTCCACGGAAATCAGACGTTAAGCATTCTATCATTATATCGGGCTTGAGTCTCTACACAGATGAAGACAGAGTTGTCAATTTGTGCATAAACACTCTTGACACCAGAATTCTAGAAATGGGAAAACAAGTATTCTATAGAGATTATGGGGCAGAGTTCCAATCCTACAACCTTCGTATGAAAAAAAACGAGCATTATTTGATTTCGTCCACTAATAATAACTTCCTTAGTATATATGCATAAACAATTAGACTGACCTTCATAGCTTTAACAGTCTGTGCAAAATGTCCACTTCCACCATCAGGTAGATCGTCACGGTCTACGCTAGTAATAACTATGTAGTCTACACTGCAACAAAGGAAAATCCAAGGGAGCATATCATATTACACTGATTCACAAAGACATATAAGGCTTTTATAACCTAAGTTTCCCATCATTGTCTTGCAAAAATGACTATTCAGACTGCAATGATACCGTTTCCTAGTTTTCACTCTCCCTTTATATATTCTATCCGATTAACGATAGAGCTCTATGAACTGTAGTTTTTGACTCTAGTGTGAGAAGATTCTCCTCAAAACAAGAGAAGCACATGACTCAGAATGGGAATCAAATAAAAGGCACTCACCCCCAACTGGTTATGGCCTGGGCAGTGTTCTCTGGTTCCATTGGATCAGGAGGAGCAGGATTTCTACTGGTTTTAACTGCACAAAATCTACAGCCACGAGTACAAGTATCACCAAGAACCATGATGGTTGCAGTTGCTATACCATCGCCACCTCCATTCCAACACTGCACATCAAAAGCTAATTTCAGAATCTTAACGAAAAAACACACTTAGCAGTTAGGTTACTCATCAATCAACTCTATTAGCCAGACACACTGCAAAATGTTCATAAAGTCCGTGGAGAGCGATACATGTAAACAAACTTCGATTCATAAATAGGGAGTCGAAAATGCTAACCTCGCCGATATTAGGACACTGAGCTTCCTCGCAAACAGTGTTAAGCTTGAGACGAGTTAGCGACTCCTTCACCTCCTGAAACCTCTCGCCCTGTGGTGCCTTTTGTCTCAACCAAGAAGGTTTCTTCACATTCGGATCTCTCCCTGTGAAAGGACCCATCTTCGGCATTCCTCCTGGATAAGGCTCGCTCTTTTTCCCTTCAGACTCCATCAGATTCTTCTTCAAGGACGAATCTTCCCTCTCCGACGACAAGGACAACGCATTGGTCGACGACGAGACATGTCCGGATTCGCATCGGATTCTGAAGCCCAGATTGAAGAAGCCAGTGGAATGATGGTGTTTGTGTGTCGAGATCGAAACTGAGAAAGTGGGTTTCGTGATGGAGCAATGATGCATCATTCTGTCTGATAGATTTTTGCGTGTGTGGGCAAACTGGGGAAGGCGACAGAGGTGTAGAGATCCTCTGGTTCGGTTAGCAACTTTGGGATATCCGCCAACTACCAACCAACTGCGCCAAAATAAATTTGTTTTAAAAGAAGTTTACAAATGGATTCCAGTAACTTTTTTTTTCACCCCTTGTTGAGCTGTGAATTCTCCATAAAAATGTCAAAAAAGTATACAAATTTCTGGAATACAGAGAAGAAAGCAAAGAGAGATGCCTCGTTCCAGGAGGACTCTTCTGCCTTAGTAGTCATAATATCAAAATCGACTCTTTCCTTTTCTACTCAAAGTTTCTAAACCTACTGTGTTCAACTTTTGAGTGTGTTCATCAATCGAACATCTGATGGGTAATTCCGTGACACGCCGAGTTTTGGCATTAACAATCTCCAGTACACCCGTAGTTACGTAACTACCTTCTTTAGACGTATCTTTTTGGATGGTTCCTCTGTACCACGGAACCATAGGCTCCATCTTTTCACCACCAATTAAGCGCTCTAAGTTAGAAATAACATCCATGGGTTATGAACCTGAGTAACCTGAGTACCATGATATTTCGTTTAAACATACATTTTATCTACTACGTCCAATTATAGAGGAATTATAAAAGGATGAAGTTTAATTACCTTGACAATGGGTATTCTGAAGTCACTTACGAAGGGGATCAACCTTCAGTAACTCCGGTCAGTAGAAGAAACAAATTAAAAGCCCCCTTAATATGAGAACCATCATGATCTGTATCCGTCGTCATCATAATCCTCTTATATCTCAGTGAATCTGTTAAAATCAATATTTTTTCTCTGTGGGTCGCTCTCCTCTCCAGCTAGAGCAAGTGCATCATGCAGTTTCTCAATCAGAATCCTTTTAATTTTTGTTCCATTATTCTATCCCAATGTTTATGAATTAGAATATATTTCAATTTATAAATGAAATTTTTTGAAAAGTTTTATTTTTGAAAATTATATATATATCGTATATAATAAAGTAATGTTTTTTAAAAAAAAAACTTTGAAAAGTTGTCATATGTTAATCAAAATGTCCTTTCAACATCTCATAAAAATGGAAAATATATTAATCAAAATTTGTACATTTTCATTTAACTTTTTTATTTATGTTTATTATATTTAATTTAATAACTTATAATTAATGTTAATCACACAAAAAAAAACTCAAATTATCAATATCAATTTTTTTAGATAGTCAACAAAAACATTCATAGAACAAACAAACCTTTGAATTGGATTGTTAATTGGGTAAAGATTAACATAAAGATTGAATGATTTGTCATTTAGCTTCTTCACCTGCACATTTTATCTCATACAAACAGCAAAACCATACACTTTTGTTTTCATCAATTCAATTATATTATTTTCCAAATTTTCCATTCTAAATTTCTGCAAATCTGGTTTGAATGAGATTTTTATAGAACTTTTATATCTTTTTTTTCTTCCAATTAGATATAATAATATATAAGTCTTACTCATATTTCTTTCAATTATCTTTGAATTACAAAGAAAAAAAATATAATCAACACAATCCTAAAAGAAACATAATCATCCTAGACAATCAAAATTATCATAAAACTAAACTATAAAAGATATTAGCCAATTTGGCACCATTGCTAATTCTACCAACCATCATTATCTTGAAATTCTTCACAAAATTATTTGTTTTAAACAGAATTTAGACTTATAATCTTTTTTCTTTTCATTTTTCATGGTAGGAACTGAAGCTCCGTTGTTATGAATATCTATTTTTACTGTGACCAAACTCATAGAATGATGTTTTTACTTGTTGTCTCACTCATTGAATAAATTTTTTCCAAATATATTCAATACACCAAGCATATAGAAAACCTAATGTTTTCCATCTTTTCTTTATTATCAAAGATTCAAGTGAATTCTACTTTCTTTTTCATCGAACCTATATAAGGTTATGGATTATCGAATATGCATTTATATGTGAATTTTTAAGTTTAAACATGAAGAAATCGAAACAAAAAGAAATTTTCTAAAAGAATATAAAAAATGTTTTAGGTTTTTTAAAGATTGAAAAATATAAAAAACAAATAATTTTTATTTTTCTTTTCTCAATCGTTAAGGAAATTTTTAACAATTAGCAAAATATTTCCATCTATTTTAGATTATATTTTCAAATTAAAATTTATGGAAAACTTTAATTAAACTTTTAAAAGTTAAACTTTACAAAAAAAAAAATTTAAAAGTTATAAATTATCCGATCAAATTTTATTGTTTAAAAAGCCTCTTACTAGAACACTTAAACCATTTTCTTTATTTTTATCATTAATTGATGGCTTTTTGAAAAGTCTCTCAAATCTGACTTTTAATATTATGTCAACTAAAACCACTAAAATTTTTAGAACCAAAGAAAAAATAAAAGCATAAAGCCAAAAATGTATATGGAGCACAGTCGTAATATATATTATATCGAGCAACTGGTTCAATTAGACCAACGAATTAAGCCACTCCCGGATGAATTTGGTCCGGTTTCTATTAACTTCCACAATTTTCTTCTCCTCTGTTTGGTTGAAGGACTTGAATAGGAATCAATTTCCACTGGACTTTATTTAATTTTTAAAATTATATAGAGTACGACTATATAGTATATCGATCAACTCGTTCAATTAGGCCAGCGAATGATATAATTCGGACACTGATAAAGCCCATTGCATGGTAATTTAGATTGTATTCAACCACTCCGGTTTAGCTTGAGCCGGTTTCTTTTAACTTTGATAGTTTTGGACTCCTTAATAGTAGGGTGGTGATAAGCCCTAAGACAAAAGAAAGCTTTGCCGCCGTCTCTAGGGTACTAACTGATATCGTCAATGGCGGAGGTGGAGCAGCAGGAGCAGAATCTGGAGAAAAAGGTTAGGCATAAAGGTAAACACGACAAGCCGAAGCCATGGGACGATGACCCAAACATCGACCGTTGGACAGTGGAGAAGTTCGATCCGGCATGGAATCCGAGCGGCATGCTCGAAGTCAGCTCATTTTCCACACTATTTCCTCAATACAGAGAGAAGTATCTTCAGGACTCCTGGCCTAGAATCGAATCCGCTCTCAAAGAATACGGCATCGCCTGCAAACTCAACCTGGTGCGTCCCCGCCGTATAAAAGAAATTGATGTTTTTGTTTAGCCTTCTTCTGGGAGTTTTAGTTTAATCTGTTTGGTATTTGGTGTTTGAAATGATAATAGGTTGAAGGTTCTATGACTGTTTCGACGACGAGGAAGACAAGAGATCCTTACATTATTGTCAAGGCGAGGGATTTGATCAAGCTTCTCTCGAGAAGTGTTCCTGCTCCTCAGGTATTTATTGTGACACACTTCATGTGCTTTTTTAGAATCAAAATCCTCTTATCTTGTAGTAGTATTTTGTACTGAAGATTGCTGTAACGTGTCTCTGTTTAGGGGACGTTTGGCAGTTCTATCTCCTACGTTATTTGAAGTCTTTAACTTTCTCTGATATTTGAGAGTTTTATGATACTTAATGGGTTTTCTTAACTAACATTACAGGCAATCAAAATTTTGGAAGATGAAATGCAATGCGATATCATCAAGATTGGAAACCTGGTTCGGAATAAGGTACAAAGTCAATCTTAGCTCAGGATTGTTTAGAGACACCAAGTATCATATAGCTAAGTTGGATTATCACTCACTGCTGTGCTTGCATTAATGCATTTTGGTGTATCTAAAGACAATCAATAGCACCTTTTTAACTCTGGCCATAAATTCTAGTATACACATGGAACACTTGATGACTTCTTGTTAAGTTACTTCAGCGTAGGGTGAATTTGTTTCATTTCAATATTCATCTGGCATGCATTGTCCACGGGTCCTAATATAGACTTATCTTTTCAGGAAAGATTTGTTAAAAGAAGGCAGCGGCTTGTGGGTCCTAATTCTTCTACCTTGAAGGTCTGTAATCTGTCTGGTACTTTGTCCTATGATTGATCGAGATGTTTAGAGATAGTCTTACTGATGCTGCTACTAGTGTAATGCTTAAGAAGCTGCTTGAAACTATTGTATTATTATGCAAGCTCCTGAATACTTGTCGATACTTTTTGCTTGGGTTTTGGTTGGAGTCTTAACGATTTTGGCTGCTTGCAGGCGCTGGAAATATTAACCGACTGTTACATTCTAGTTCAGGTAATTTTGTGTTTCTTTTGCAAATGCCTCATTTCTTTGATACGTTTTGTTCTCTTTGGATCTTTGATATTTTTTGGTTCCTTGGGGTTAATCTGCATCTAACAGGGGAGTACTGTAGCCGCAATGGGTTCTTATAAAGGTCTCAAACAAGTCCGAAGGATTGTTGAAGAATGCCTACAGAATAAAATGCATCCTGTATACCAGATAAAGGTGTGAATAATATATTTCTCTGTTATTGTTGGTTCTTTGTGTTTCCCATTATACTCTCTCGGGAAGGTGTTTTAGAAGCTTTATCTTTAACCTATTTGAATCGGTTCATATGCTTCCACACTTGCTTATGCAGACTCTTATGGTGAAAAAGGAACTATCAAATAATCCAGAGCTTGCAACTCAAAGCTGGGATAGGTTTCTTCCTATTCCCAAGACGTACGGGCCTTCTTTCTTTATATTCTTGACGATTGAATCGGGTGATATCTCTTGACAAGTCAGTAACTCGTGAGCGCTATATCTATTTTAAATTTGATTTATCAGGAAAAATGCTAAGCAAAAGAAGCCCAAAAGCAAGAAGAAGAAGGAATACACAGCATTTCCTCCCCCTCAGCCGCCTAGCAAGGCAAGAAAACTTGCTTCTTGAGCGAATTATTCATATAATATTCTTCTAGTTTCAGCTTTTGATGATAATGGTCATCGTCTTTTTTTTTGCTGTTGTTGTTGTTCCCAGCAAACCCTTTAGTTCTCAGGTTATGTTAATGCATGGGTTTTGACCTTGTTGTATGATTTTTCCAGGTTGATTTGCAATTGGAGTCTGGAGAATACTTCTTGAGTGAGAAAAAGAAGTCAGAGAAGAAGTGGCAGGAGAAGCAAGAGAAACAGACAGAGAAGAGTACAGAAAAGAAAAGAAAGAGAGATGCCTCATTCCTCCCACCTGAGGTCCCTCTTTTGCCTTTGTTGCCATAGTATAAAATCATGTTTCTCTTTATCTACAAATAGTTTCCGACACTAGTGCTTGGAATGGTTATTGCAGGAACCTGTGCAGAAGAGCAACAACTCAAACAAATCCGAGGATGGGAAGAAAGATCTAACCGAGTTAACACAATCCATAAAGGTAATGACTTTTATATATATATATATATATATATATAGTCTTGTTGCAATGGTTCAGATCGAGGGGAATTGGCACTGAGTTGGGTTGGTGTTTGATGATCTGTGGTTTTGGCAGAGCAAGACGAAAGAGTTGAAGAAGCAGAAGAAGACGCAGGAGAAAGTGAATGCAGAGGAGTTTATTGCTGTTGCATCTGGTGATAAATCTTCCAAGAAGAAATCCAAAGTTTACTAGAGATTAATCTTAAAACGTGTTTACGTCAAATTTTAAACATCTATGTTCAAAGACCATAAAAAAAAAAGACAAGTTAGAATCTCATTGTTATGGATCCAAAGGGACCAAAGCTGGAAATGATCTAAATCTTTCAGCATGTTTTGTGTTATATATAGATTAAAAATATTTTTACTGGAAAAGAAGTATTACTTGCATTTTGTTCTGAAAGCTTAAATAGAAGAAAATTTGAAATTAATAGAAAAGTGAAAAAGGGTACGTGTTGCTCCTCCTCCTCCTTTATACTGTAGTTTCTATTTAAAAAAGGAAAGTCGCTGGAGAATCTGAGCTCTCTCTCTCTCCGATATCTTTTTCCGCCGGATTTTTCGTGCTCTTCCCCTCAATTTGTTATCGAGCGAGTAATTCCGGCAATTCACTCGGTAGGTTTGTTTCTGATTAGGAGGTGTGTAATGGGGGATATAACTTGGGTTGAGGAGGGTAATGGGCATTCAACTGGTTCGAGGAAAAGGAAAGCGAGACCCAAACGGTTCGAGTTTGTTGGATGGGGTTCCAGACAGCTCATTGAGTTTCTCCAATCCTTAGGCAAAGATACGACTAACAAGATCTCCCGATTTGAGGTTAGCGACACTATTTCTAGGTATATTGCAGAGAACAGCCTCTTGGATTCCTCAAACAAGAAGAAGGTTGCATGCGACCATAGGTTGCTTTCGCTTTTCGGGACTAGGACGATTTTGAGGATCAAAGTCTTTGATCTCCTCGAAAAGCATTATCAGGAGAACCAGGATGATGCAGACTTTGATTATCTCTACGAGGATGAACCCCGGATTATTATTCCTTCCGACAAGATTGCTCACCGGACCAAAAAGGTTCCTCAGAGACCCAGAGGCACTTTTGCTGCCATCGTCAGTGATAATATCAAGCTTCTCTACTTGAGAAAGAGTTTAGTTCAGGAGCTGGTCAAGTCTCCGGACACTTTCGAGGCTAAAATGTTGAGTAGTTTTGTGAGGATCAAGTCTGACCCCAATGATTATCTCCAGAACAACCCTTATCAGCTTGTTCAGGTGACAGGTAATTTTTCTTCATGTCTATATTGTATTTGTGTTTCTATCGGATTCTTTCGTGATTTCTATGGACAAGCTAATCACATCTTTTAATGATTATGTCTGTATACTTAAAAAAGTCTCTGGTCTGCCTTTTGAAAGTTGAGCTCTCTTTCTACTTTTGGTTTTGTCTGTTATCTAGGCGTGAAGAAGGAACCTGGGACTGACGATTTTCTTCTTCAGGTTACAAATTATGTCAAAGACGTTCCAATCCCTCTCCTATCTGATGATAATTTCTCCCAGGTAATTTTACTTAGATCATAACGTTCCTTCCTCGAATTTTCGGCTTCTCTTATAGATGATATGTCAGATATTTGCGTGCCTTGAGAGCCGGCCATTGGGTTACTGTTTTCTAGTTATCTAGATGTACTATCTTTCGTTATTAAATTGCTTGACAACGTCCATTCTAGCCTTTCTAGTCTATAATTTATCATAGCTTTTATGTAAAAAAATTACAGGAGGAATGTGAAGATTTGCAAGAGAGAGTAAAGAACGGTTCTCTTAAGAAGCCCACAATTGTAAGTTTGTTTTTTCTATTAACAAGGCAAATATACCTGTTTGGGCAGCTCTCCAATTAAAGATTTGCACGTACCTGTCATCTATCCCGACAACTTGCTCACCTTTCTATCTATGGCGTTTTGAGATTTTATTTTCGTAGCTGTTTTTCTCATAATTCATTTGAACCTTGCGCTAGGTGGAGATAGAAGAAAAGGCTCGAAGTTTACATGAAGATCAGACGAAACACGTATGCTTGCTAACTTTCTCTCGTGCTTCATTTCTTATATATCTCGCTTTTGAGCATGACGACAATGTTCACATTAAGATCTGACAACTTTTGGTGCCTGAACCTTTTAGTGGCTTGGAAGAGAAATGGTATCGTTAGAAATGCGTATTGGTCGGGCCACTGAGAAGGGATGGCGAAGAGAATATCCTTTTTTAGGAGTATATATTTTGTTTTCGTTTTGTTGTACTTTTAAATGAATAGATATCATTCGGAGGAAGTGATAGTGAGATCTGAAACGAAAACTTCTTTCTTAATTGGTTTTCCTTGATTCCACGAGTTCTTACGCTATCCGAGTATCTGGAAAAAAGGGAGCTTCTTCAAAAACCAGAAGAACAGTCCCGGCTATTCCGTGAAGTTCCGAAAGTTATTGGAGAGGAACTTGTACCAAACCCTGAAGCGTCCCCTGAGGTTCATAAAAGTGACAATGATCCACAATCAAGTGAATCTCCAATATCGAGCATCCAAGAAACCCCAGAAGTCCGCAACCTCTTTGGTGGAGGAGACCAACAATGTAATGGTTTTCTGATATCAAACACCTGCACAACTCCGGGAATCATGTCTTATGCTATGGACTTAAACGGGAGATTGCCAACATGGACTGCTTCTGCAGGTGCGTTATTATAACATGTATAGCCGTACTTCTTACCATCATTGTTATATCATCGTTCATTGGTGGCATCTTCGCTACTGTTCTCTTTCCCTTTTTTGTTTTTTTTTCGAAAGAAAAAAAGCGAGCAAATTATGCTAGTGAATATAGAAGAGAGATGTAATATTTCCTTTGTGGCTACGCTGGTTTTGATAGAGGAACTAACATAGGGATCAAGTGATTTTTCTGCGAATAGTTTTCTCTATCTTATAGTATCCAAACCCGTTTAAAAGAATGAGATGTTGTGGAACTGATCCGAACACGGAATCTTCTCAGTTACAGGTGATGAATATATTCATGGAGATGTAGAGCAGCGAGCAAATGGCATCATCGGAGAAAAGACGCCGACTAAAGAGTCTGATGTTTCTGAGCTTCAGTCAAGCATACCAGTAATTAATCATACCAACGAATCTCAAGCTCGACCAAATCCGTCAGAGATAATAGAACTGAGCGATGATGATGAAGACGAGAACGGTGATGGAGAGACTCTAGACCCTACAATTGAACAAATTGAGGTTCTGTCTTATGATAAAGAGAAGGCAAACTGGTTATACAAAGATCCTCAGGGTGTTATACAGGGACCTTTCTCTCTCACACAACTCAAAGCTTGGAACGACGCAGAGTACTTCTACAAAAACTTCAGGGTTTGGATGATAGGACAGAGCCTGGAATCTGCAGTTTTACTAACGGATGTTCTTCGTTGAGTTTAGTAGGTAATGGAGTATATGAAGACTAGATTCAGTGAAAAAAGTGGTTTCAGTTATCTTTTTATTGCCTGTATCTCATGAAATTGCATTAGGTTCTGCTCCTCCTTTTAAGTTTTAAGTAAACAGCAAATAAAAAGAAGGGTGTGAAGCGTACCACCAACCGTCTTTTAGCAGTGTTAAGACTCCATGAGATGAAGAACAGTTTGTTTTATCAAAATCACTGCTTCTGCAGAATCGTGTCTATATTTATAATGAATCTTGTTGGCAAAAGTCTGGAACACAAACAGGAGATTTTATGGAATAATTAAACCAGTGCTTGTGAGAAGAACTTGGCTGTTTCCTTGGAGAATAAAGCTTTAACTAGACATATAAAGACGGGATATATTATCATACTACATAGGGAAAATCATCCCGTATGATGTAATTGTATTTTTCTAATACTAACGAAAGAAGAAGGATACGAAACTTTGATTAGTTAATTCAGGTTAGTATGATTACTAGTTGCCATATTAAAAAGAATATGTAAAAGTTACGATAATCGCAAAATTTGGTGTAATAACACAATAAAAAAAATATTAAAGAGAAAGGAGTGATGAATGTGTAATAAACACTGTTAAAGAGAAAAAAACAACTTTAATAATTAGAATTGGAACAAAACAAAATAAAAGAAAAATGAGAAACCCAATTCTGTGAGGTCACACAACCCTCACAAACTCCACAGGGAAAACTGAGAGAGCTCTTGCTCGAAGAAGAAGAAGGGAACAGCTTTTTAAGTCGACTGATAGTTTTATTGTTTCCGTATGATTCGAAACTCATATCCTCTCATCAAACCATTGTTTGTTAAATCTCCAAGCTCGTTTTTTTTTTTTCAATTTCTTATCTTTTGTTGGTTTGAAATCTGGAAGGTGTGAGTTCGGGTAATAGCTAAATGGTGATTGGCTACTCGAAAAGCTAGATGGGAATTTGAGAGTAGGCGGAAATCCGAGCCGTTTCTGCTCAGTTTCTCGAGGGTTCGATTTCGGATTCGTGACTGAAAAATGGACAACGGCCATGAGGAACGACTTGCCGAGAGGTTCTCGGGAGTGGGTCTCAGAGACGCTTCTGGTCCCCATGATAACGACCTTAAAAACGATAGCTTGTTTCAGGTCATCAAAGCTGTTGAAGCCGCTGAAGCCACAATCAAGCAGCAGGTCTCTCTCTCTCTCTTCTCTATCTGTATTTCTGAAATTCTTTTGCAAATGGGAAAACTTTTACGACTTCCTCAATCACTTCTCTTCCAAGGTTCTGTGTTTCTTTAGTTAGGGCATATCGATATTGCTGCAACAAAAACAAAACGAAAATTTGCAATTTGGGTTCCTCTAACTAATGCTAGGGAATAGAATTGAGTATATTTGGATTCTAGGATCCGTTTATGAACTTCTCGTCTTCTTGCATTTACTGCTGAACAGTCACCAGATGGATTTTGTTGGTCATCTTGAGCGTCTCTATTGAGTGTTTTATATATTTATCTGACCAGGTGGAGGAGAATAACCTCTTGAAGTCTGAACTTCAGAGAAGATACCTCGAGCTTGCCAAATATGTAAGTCACTTGTTTTTGCATTTTTCCTGTTCATGTTCCCTAGTGAGTCTCAAGGATCGTTTCCCTAAAGCTCCGTTGACATTTCCATGTTATGCGTTAGGGTATTCTGGCCAAATCTGTGGTTTACATGCTAGTTTGTTTTTTGTTCTCTATCTTTCTTAGAAATCAGGTGAATCCTTGCCCCAAACATCTTATCTAGGAGATCACTCGAATGCTACCACCAGTGGGTCTTCCCCGTTGCATCAGTCAAACGCTGGTGTTAATCCAGTTGATCGGAGGAAGGGCATGATCAATGCTTCAGGTGCTGATTCATCAGGTATGCTAGTTGTTCACCAGCCTATGCATCCAAATGGAGAGGAAGCAACTCTGAGTAATCGTTCTGAAGACGTGATCATGACTAATGGCATCGTAAGAGGAGCTGTAGCTGGTGGGGGAGCCTCTCAATTATCTTCGCCATCTACAGTATCACTATCACCTATGAGGTACTTAACCACTAACTTAATATTGGCCTGCTCCTGCAGTTTTATGTTAATATTATGCTTCAGCCATATTTGCATCAACACAGTCTTATAGTTCAGTATCTGATTTTCCTTTGCTAGACCCCTACTGGAAGGAGATCGTGACTTACACATCAATTCATCTACTCATGAGTTGATGCCAGTAGGTGAAGTAAATAATTCGGGGAATGCATGGAAGCAGGTATAAGTCACTCTTACTAAATCTTGTTTTCGTTTCTAGTGAAAGGGTGAAAATGTTTCCCTGACTATGCAAGTATCCAGGAGCTCATTCGCAAGGTCAAAGAACAGGAGCAAGAGATTGTCCGGTTGCGAAAATATCTTGCTGATTATTCTGTCAAGGTGAATGTCTAGTTAATTAGGCATGCTTGGTTGACTTTATTCTACATTGTCGTTGTCTGACTAACCTTTTGGACTGTTTTTAGGAAGCTCAAATACGCAATGAGAAATATATTTTGGAAAAGCGTATTGCGCACATGCGATTGGTTAGCTTTTCAAAATCTATGTAGCTTTCTTGTGTCGACTTTTATCATCTTGTTCATTTATCCTTCTTGTTGTGTCAGGCATTTGATCAACAACAACAAGACCTTGTTGATGCTGCATCAAAAGCTCTCTCTTATAGACAAGAGATTATTGAGGAAAATATTCGCCTGACATATGCCTTACAGGTATTATTATCATCTTGTATCTTTGGATATGCGACAATTATTGTCTATCCTTTGTGTTGATTTTTATTTCTACTTTATCTCAAAGCCGGATCTGTCTTTAGCACCTCACTTTTATTTATACATCTAAACGGAAAATGCCCTTTTTTCTCTACCAGGCTGCAGAACAAGAGAGATCTACATTTGTATCGTACTTGTTGCCTCTTCTATCTGAATATTCGCTGCATCCACAGATCTCTGATTCTCAGTCTATTGTTAGCAATGTGAAGGTTAGCTTCAAAATCTTAAGCTTTATCTTGTATTAATCGTCTTGTTTTGCACTTCGGATCTATTTAGTTTTGGTGGTTTCTCTGCATTTTGGCTTATAAAGTACAACTTCATCGTGTTTGAAATTCATAAAAGTATAACATAATACCAAAAAGTGATATAAAAAGGTCTCCGGAGTAACTACTGAGCACCTTCGATAGATAACTTAAGTGACGGATAGAGTTCCCTACTTCCTTATTGTTGGAGTGAATTTCTTAATGTATCTCTTTGCCGTCAGAACTGGTGATTGATGTTTACATATATATTTCATTCGTATTCAGGTTCTGTTTAGGCATCTGCAGGAGAAGCTCCTTTTTACTGAGGTATGATATGCGGGTATGGGATTTGCTGACGTCAAATTTCAGCGTTTGTTTCCTTTGTAATTACAGTTTACTATTGACGCTGGAGCTATTGCCTACTGATTTATACTAAGTTGATTCGTTTCACTCCTTTCCCTTCTCTGATACTAGACAAAGCTAAAGGAGACCGAGTACCAATTAGCACCTTGGCAGTCTGATGTAAACCACTCAAATGCTTCGCCTGTGTCACCATATCACCCTGTTGGTGTGAGTTTGAGATTCTCAGTAAGTTCGTATTCCTTTGTGTAATATTAACATACTTAAGTGACTTGAATCCAAAATTCCTTCTTTTTATTTCTAACAGACAGATCCAGAACAGCATAATCAAGATGGGCGTGGTGTTCCAGCTGCGAGTAATTACCATCTCGATGGTCCTGAGAGGTATTAATGCATTAAATTTGCTTTTGATTTCCGGATACGTGATATAGTAGTGGTTCTTAATGAATGCGGAAAAGAAGGGATATAAAGATAATGCTGACAACAATGAATATTGTGATTTTTTGGGCAATGGACTGGGATAAGCTATATGCAGATACCGGGGGGTTTCCAAACTGTTTATCTTTTCTGTCTATTAGACATCTTATTGACTCTTGGGTACTCTTAAGAGCCTTTAGTTTCATTGTGTTACTTTCTATATTGCCATCAAATAGTTGACGTTGTAGCATGGTAACATTTTCTGAGTCCTCACCTGAGTCTTATGCAATGCAGTCAATGGTGGATTAGTGCTTTTGATTGCAATATTGAAATTATTTAGATGATCAAATGTGTCTTTTGTTCCAGTAGGTCACCAGCCTTTCAGATGCCTGTGCAACCAGCTCTTAATCAAGATGAATCTCATGGACCAAACAACCGTGTTCAGTTTCGTGAGCCTCTCAGCAATAATTTTATGGACGATGGATATGCAGAAGTACAAGCAGATACAAATAAAACTTTGGAAAATGCGAATTATGGAGCTGGGTTTGATGATCCAAGCCCGTCAAATTACCCCGTCTTGGCCCCAGTTCTTGAAGAACCAACTTCATCGTTTTCTGAGGGTAATGGTTTAATAATAATAGCGTATATAATCAATTCCGTCGCAGTCTTTCACTTTGTCTTGAAATATTGTGAATCACTCCTTGCAGCTGCAGATGATGATCCGTTGCCAGCTATAGCAGACCTACAGATATCAGGAGAACCTTTTCCTGGACGAGAGCTTCAGGCTTCTGGTCACTCTATCAATGGAACGACAAAATGTAATTTTGAGGTGCATGCTAAATAAAAAGCTGTATTCTTTACCCGGTTTTTGTCAAATTGCATTTTAAATATCTTCTTCCCTTCTTTAAAATTTCAGTGGGTGCGGCATCTGGAAGATGGATCAGTGAATTACATTGATGGTACACATTCCTTACTACCCTTGCTTTATTCTCAAAGATTATCTTTCGTTTTTCTTACAATTGAATATGGCGATAAGAGAGCTTAATTGTTGACAATATCCATACGTAGGAGCGAAAAAGCCAAATTATCTTGTTACTGCCGATGATGTTGATTTATATCTTGCTATTGAAGTTCACCCCTTGGACGACAAGAATCGCAAGGTTTGTTTTCTTAAATCTTTTCTTATGAATGAGAGTTTACTCCAAAAGCTTCCAATTTACTTGATCATCAGCCATTAGTTGAAATATGTTTTGTGGACCTTATTATTCTGTCAAATGTGGGAACCATTTTGTTACCTGACTGGTTCAGTTTTACACGTGATTCGTACGATTCATTTTTCTTTTCTTTTCTTTTGTGATTCTAGGGGGAGCTTGTGAAGGTCTTTGCCAATGAGAATTGCAAGATTACATGTCGTAAGTCTATGCTTTTATTTAGAAATTGTCGCTCATGTTCTTGAAAAATCTAAATCCATGGCTTGGCCGATCCATACTTGATACTTTACTTCCTATAGAGAAGCACTGATGAAAAACCTGTTTTTGTTTTTACCCTCAATAGTGAAAGAAATCGAAACTACATGACTTGTCAGTTTATAATTCAGTATTGGCTTCTTCTGTCTGTTTTTTGGTTTATTTGATAACTCAATTCTAGCTCATTCGTTAAGCTTAATTTGCAGTTATTATTCTTAGATACTGCCAGGATTATCAAACCAAATATTCGGGAGTTATCTGGTAATAGTATTCTTCTTTTATTTACGCAGATCCAGAGATGCAGAGTCATATAGAGAAGAGTCTTCATAACAGTCATGCATTATTCAAGGTCTTGTACGCGGTATGACAGTTCTTGTATTTCATCTTCTACCATTTTTATGTGTTCTTAGGCTTCTTAGAATGTTTCCTTCATATACCTCTATCTTCCTTTCTCACTTGTGCGTGTATTTTTTTTTTATGTGATCTCTCTTTTGAAACAGATTGGTTATATGGATATATGGGAAGCTGCTACTTTGTCTATCAAGAAAGAAGGCTACAGCATCAAACCTAATAACGATCCTGTAATTACGGAAAAGTTCTCCTCTTCTACCGCTGTAAGAGTCTTTCCCTGTGTGTTCCTTTTTTTGATTAATATAATCTTGGCTGCATTGTAATGTTAGCATATGTACTGAAGGTAATTAACTGTGAAGAATGAACTAATGATATGATCTTTCTGTACATCTTTTAGGTTATGATTCCCTTTGAACAGCCTGCGGATTTTGTGATTATTGGTACTGATGGCTTGGAGCATCTCTTTCGGGTGGATAATAATGCAACAGATCACAGCTGGTAAGTCATATTTATCTTTCTTTGAATGAGATAAAGTAGATCAGAACTCCGACATCGTGTAAATGCAAGAATTTGTCAATGTACGCGATTAAAATGGATGCACGTTAAAAAGAACCTTTTTTTTGTTTCTTCTCTCAGAAGAATCATAAATGAGCCTATACCTGAATCTGAAGACAATGAATATTTTGCTTGTTAACTTTCTAACTTGGAGTTGTTTAATGCGTTACAAGTCTTCATTTGAAGTTTTCAGTTTCTTGTATTGAGCAGCCAATCTTCTTTCTTTTGTGTTGTATTTGGCAGCTCAAGAGATACAATTGTGCTCACCCTCAGATTATTTATTAAAAAGGTAATGTTTCTGGCAGTTAAATCAGTTATCTTTTGGGATAATATCGTTTATTCGTTTCGTTTCATAAGGGAAACACATCATACACAAATTAGCTTTTTGATTGGGTTCTTCATTTGGTTTTGCTAATTTTGTTGCAGGCTCTGCAGAGAAAGAAGGGCAAGAAAAAAGGATTTTTGTTTAACAAATGAGTTTTTGGTAAATATAATATTGTTGGCTCTTTTTTCTCTGGCCTTTCGAGCTTTACAATATTAGAGATAGTCTCTGAACGATTGAGAGTTATTATGTAAGTCTGATGTAGCTGATTAAAAAAAAAACAATTCAATCGATTTCAGTATAGGAAAAAAATGAGCAAAAAAACAATAGTGCCCCTTTGTTCTTTTTGGTTATAGACTTATAGTTAATTAGTTACAACATATGACATTCTGGAAAATCCATTCATTTAGAGAAAACCCTAATCTTTTGTTTATCAAACAGTCTACTGGTAACCATCTCTATTTCGAATTGTCGTTATTACCTGTCAATACTTTATTTTAATACATCTTATATGCTTGCTTTTCATGTTACTATGTTTTGAGTTGATTTTACAAAAATAAAATTTTCTTTGAAGATCTGTTTTAAACACAAGTAAAACATTTTGTCCAAATAGAAATAAAATTATGTCAACAGTTACTTAGATTCTCTGAATGTTTGTAGTTGTACAATATTATTGAGCTAAAAATCAAATTTGTGATGAACATACCAACGACAAGCATTTGAAAATTTTGTATAGGGGAGAACTCAACTTAGCGAGACAAAAAAAAAAAAAAAAAAAAAATCATTAGAACATTCGTGTAATTACGAAAACGCCCTCCTATAAATTGGTCAACAAACGCAACAAAAAGATTCCAATTACGTAAATGAACTAATTACCATTCTTCCCACTTGTTCATGAGGTCATCCCACATAGCAAATGCAATGGAGTCTCGTAGTGAATCAGCAAGAAGCTCCAAAGGCGTAGAATCCATGTGCAGCAACTCTAGTTCTTCTTCTTCTTCTCCACGCGGTTCCTCCTCCTCCTCCGCCGCAGCATCTTCACCAGCAGCGGCAAAGAGCCAGTCGTGATTCCCGTCTTCCCTTTTAATGAAGTTATGCAGGGCACAAGTCACAATCACAAGATCCCTCTGGACATGAAATGGGTAAGGAGGCGCAGATTTCAGGATTGGAAACCTGGTTTTCAGAATACTGAATGATCTTTGGATGATGTTGCTTAGACACATGTGCCGATGATTGAAAAGATCATGCGCGTTCTGCGGCATTTGGCGTGCGCCACGGAACTCGTGAAGGCCGTACCTCGTTCTCGGGTATGGAGCGATGAATCCTTCTGTGTTTGCGAAGTCTCTGTCGACAAGATAGTATTTTCCTGGAAAAGAAAGGAAAATGTCATTTTACGGCATGTAGAAATCTCAAGAGATGTAGAAGAAAGTTTTTAAAAAACCTTTGGGAAGTTGTGGGAAATTCTGGTTGGGATCCTCTAGGACTGTTCTTAAGATGCGTGAATCTTCAATAGAGCCTTCCCATCCAGGGCATACAAAGATAAACTGCAAATCAAAAGTGCAAGCTGCGAGCACGCTCTGTGTAAGCATGCCTTTCTTGTTCTGAAACCGGGACTGGTCTTTTGCAGGAAGGTGGGCAAGTATTTTCAAGCCATCTATAACTCCGATACAATCCTTGAGGGAAAGGCCACAAACAAAGCAAATTAAAGAACATTGTTGCATCACATACTTAAAACCCAGAGTTTGTGATGATGATTTATTCGTTCTTTTACCTTGAAGTATGGATAAAGCCTTTTGCTATTGACAATCTCTACAGGTGTTTCCATAACTGGTGGCTGAAAAAACCCGCGTGATAACGACTTGACTGCCTTTAGCACATTTTTGAAATGGCGGCTAATGGTTTCACAAGAAAGCTCGAACCTCTCTTGTAACACTCTGATTCGCTCATTATGACCGATGATGCTTAAGAATATCGCAACTTGCTCTTCTACCAAAACAGTGAGAGAATCTCGCAGCAGTCCTTTCTCGCGAAGAGTTTTAGATAGTTTGTAAAACAGATGTTTATCCATCCGAAGCACTTCCCTGCAATCTTGGGCAGGTCCTTGTAGCAAGTCTTTCAAATATGTACATCTTGTAGTAGGAGAATTTCTCTGAGGTTGATTTACTCGACTGTGGTAGTACAAGTAACCAGCAGCTGCAGCAACTAATTCCATCTCATCCAGTTCTATGTCAAAATCGACGCTACTAGTGGACGAATCTGAAAGTATAAGCCAAAGGATAACAGAGGCATTCCAATAATGTCATTACGATCAAAGTTTTCTACCAGTGACAATCTTCATACATAAGAAAATGAATGATATCATATCACCAAAAGTACCAAGAAGAAGATACAGCGCAGTAAAACTAAGAAACTATTCAGGTCTACATTTGGCCAGAAGCCATTTCAAGCGTTTGTCAGATTTCAAAGAGATGAAAATTTCGCGGGAAGTAGGGTTCTCAAACAAATCCAAGGCAAGAAAGTAGGTAGGTTGGTCAAGACCTTGTAAGTCGTCAAGCGCTTTGATGCATTTGCTGATTGAGAATCTGTCACCGCTCTTAGTCAAAGCCGCCGCTCTCATTTTGGAAGCTGCAGCGATTTCTAGCATGGCTTCAACTATGGCATCACCGCAAGCCTTGCGACTTCTCTTGCGGGACGGTCCAGAGCCACCAGCAGCAGTTGTTGTCGGGACACGCTTGTTGTTGTGTCCATCAATGACGTTCACTTCATCTCCAGAGCCAGAGGAAAGTTCAGCATCATCACCAGACATTCTTCAACTAGCCAAGACAATCACAGAGACAGAATCAATGAGTACAGAAAATTGTGCGCTTGCGATTGCTCATTGCCTCGAAAATTAGGGATTCTACCCAAAATGCAACGATTGATTCCATAAACACATGACGATCAATTCCGATTCCTAATCCAAAACACGAGAGTTGCAACACAAACCTTCGAAAGAGAATAAGAGAAGACTTACATTTAGAAGCAGGAAGATCGAAGAAGCTTTGCTTAGAGCTAGAGGAAGAAGTTGTTGTTTTCCTTTTATTAGTCACTCAGTTTTTCTATAATTTCTTCTTTTCACTGTCAAATTTTATCGGAAATCAAATTAACCCTGAATCCAAACTGATGTCATTTGTCGACTCGAGATGATTAATCACTTCGATATATCACACTATCTCGGACTAATGGTTAACAAAAACTGAATTAACAATAATAGAAAAAATTGGGGGAGCAGGAAGAAAACTCCAAAGGGGATTTGATTATCTATACTCTCTACTAAATTAACAAACAAACTTAAATAAAGTTTACAAAGGAAAAGAGCAGAAAAAAGAACACAAGACAACTCAAAAAGAAACTACTATCTCTAAACATGGATAAAAATTAAGACAGACAAATTAAACTTGTTGTAATTTTTTTTTTTTTTTTAAAAAAAAAGCAAGACGTGAAAGCTTCTTTCTCTTCAGTTGGGAGCCAAGAAATGAACACGAGCAAGTGTGTACTCTTTTCCAGCAATCCAAACACCAGTTTGTGACCACTGTACATCTTCCCAATCAAGATTCTCCTCCAACACCTGTTCTCAATCCAATACCCATCCAACATCATCAATTGCGTTATAATAAAGGATCCAAAGAATTTTACTAAGCAAGAGTCGAATTGATATTAATGTTAACCTCGACATGATCTGGTGGGAGCGGAAACCCGATAGACCGCATAAGCTTCTGCGGGAGAGGTTTCTTACATCGTGACCAACGGAAAACGTCAATTAAACTGTTGTCTGAATCTGTTTTGTCACCGTTTGTCACATGAGGAAGATGGTTCTGTGACTTGTTGTTATTGTTGTCGATCTCCATAGCTTCTTGGGATGAGTGTTGCTGTGCGGCTTGGAATGCTTTGACAGTCTTCTCTCCCGCAAAACAGAGCTCATACCTTTTTTTTTTTTGGCATACAGAAAAGGTTTGATTTAGCATGGAAGACCTCACTAATGTCGAAAAAAACACATGCGTTTACGTGATTTTTGAATACCTGCATGAATGTGTTTCTAGGTACAAAACTTCTCCTTTTTTCAAGCGGGCAGAGGTAAAAAGAGGCTTTTTGAGACCCTTATCCGCGACAATGCTTATGCTATATTTGATCCTACAAGAAAAAAGTAAATCGATGCGTGGGTAAACGTGATCTTGCCTCTGATTCCTTTTAGGAGGTAAAGATTACTTAAAGCATTGGGCGAAAGTTTTCAGAGAGTTACCAAGGTTCATTGCAGAGGTTGTATTGTATGGTTACTTCTCGAACAAACCTTTGTTGCCGCAGAGCATTCTACAGAACGGTAAACAAGTCATCAATGCTTGAAAGATACGAAACATGAGAGTAAACTATGCGAGTCGATATGGCATCTGTAATTATCCTAGAGTGTTAGAAGATTGCACCAAATACTTGCAGTCAACAATATTGCAAAATGTCTTGCCAAATTTTGAAATTCCAATGAAGTGAGGAATAGAGAGTCAGAGATTCTGAAACTGGAAGTAAAGTACCGAAGCTGCAGCTCTGGTGGTCATAGACCTCTCAACGGCCATTGGTGCAAGTGTTGGCTCCACAGTTGAGGAGTGTGTAAGAGAGGGTTCCAGTTCAATAGTTCCACCTCCTTTCTGGAATGAAAACATCAAAAAATTCAACACAAATTTACTTTCTAAACTGGATATTATGAACATACTGGGAAAATATTGTCAACAGATGTTAGATTAATTACCTTCAGTATATAGCACCGCTCAACTCTGTAACTGCAGCCGATTCCAGCTCCCCATGCTCGAGAGCGGACATTGTTCCTTAGCTTGGAGGTATAGTCTAACAATGTATCGATTAAAAAAGTTCGAATAAAAGTACTCTTTTGATATGAGAAGAACAACTCAATATAGTATGACGTTTTTCTCATGAAAATGGAAAAGTCAATAAAAAGGGAATCAAATTCAGATCGAGAAAACCTAGCTTACAATCTTGTGAGGGCAAGACTCTGATGGTAGCGCGCAACTCTTGCATTGTCGGTGGAGGAGGGGAAGCTGTGGGACGACAATAACCTGTATGCATGAGAACTAGAGGACAGACCAAAATCAGTGTTATGTTAGTTCCGAACCAAGGCATTAATTGCAAAGATTCTTTGGGACACGTACCAGCAACAAGATCGGAATCATCTGTGTATATATCTGTTCCCCATAGCTGGCCACCTCTTACCTGCATAAACATAAGTCAAGGGTCTCAGCATTCAACAGACGGAAAATGCTCTAACGAGCTGTGTCACCCATATTATTAGGCAGTGTAAATTCATTGCGCTTAAACAGAGATACAGATTGGAACCAACGCTATATGAGAAACTACACCGCACAAGTCATTTTCAGGAAAAACAATAAAAAGATTGTGAGACTTGGATGTATCTTCGTCTTACTTGACGATTAGTAGCAGTAACATGCTCAGCTGGAATCCGAACTTCAAGAGTGGGGCCATTACTTGCGAAATCACCACTTTTGTCAGGCTGAGAAGATTCATATTCCTTCCACAACTTAATCAGTTCTTGCATGCACTCCCCAACTTTGTAAACAACAATCGACACCTCTGATTTCCCTGGATCATCAGCATAACAAAATTCAACAAGCTGACACTCTGACCAAATTATGTCTCGTATAACAGCACAAAAAGTTTAAACTTTGTAGTAAGATAAAAGCAGCAGACATTTGATAAATATGACCTAGACGGTGGCTAGACCTTAGACCAATCTTCAAAAATGCAGAGATATAAGAAACTTTAAGCAACCTAAATCTGAAGTAACGGGCTGCAACCTAAAGACAAGCTTAAGAAGGAAGCCTAGAATAGATTAATTATCAAGTAAATGTGTGTCGCATTTGACTATTATCAATGCACATGTAAAAACGAGTGACAATTTAACCGATTTCTTTTTTTTTTTACTATTGTTCTCCAAACACGCAAATCGATCCTTTCTGGAAGATCTGGTAACGAATGATTACCTTGTACCCTGCAAAATGAACACAGTCAAACAGAAACATTAGAACTTACAAGCCAGATTAGTGATTGATAAAAAGTTGAGGGCTTACCCAATAACTAACTTACATGATTTAAAAAAAAAAAAGAGAGCAGGAAAAATCTTCTTAACACAGAAAGAAAGGGAGGCGGTAGGGAAGAATATCGAAAGAAAGAACAAAATCTAGGTTTATAGATAAAGTGATACTACTAAGTACAAGTATGGGCGCAAAATTTTCTATAAAGGATTTTGATCTCCAGTCAAAATAACAATAATGGTAATAAGATATTCCAACAATAATCGCCCCCTTTATCATATAATGTCGTATTCACCCGCAGATTTTACTTAATAGGTTCAAATTTCAACCAATCCTGGCATGTCTCTCCAAATGGTAAAAAATATAAAGAATTAGAAATGAGAGGCTAATAATTAGACAGGATCTAAGATAAATGCGTAAGACAGAGAGACGCACCCTTCGTTGTCCTGACTACGTGAACGGACACGGTCGCGGTTTGTGGTTTGTGGGCTGCCTCTCGGTCGCAGCATTCTCTTCCGTTGCTGAGCTCCGTAATTGAAGGCATCCTTTTCCCTCTCTGCAGCTCCTTCACCTTCCAAACACCCATCTTCAGATTCTTTTTCACTGATTCTGCTTCGCTTTTCAGCTCTTTCTGCTTCCGAATCACCATCCCTCTCTCTCCTTTTGTCCTTTGATTCTCTTTCTTCTTTTTCCCATCCCTCCGGTTCGTTCTGCTTCTTCTGCTCTGGTGCCACATGTTCCTGTTCTGCAGGTTTGGCAGATGCTTCACCCAGCTCTTTCTCGTTCTGCGAGGCCTCTTTCTCAGCACCAGTCCGTGGCTCTCTTTTTATATGATCTTTCTCCTTCTCCTTATTCCTCTCTCGATCTTTCTGCTCCATCCTCTCTCGTTCCCACCTATCGGTTTCTCTTTCTTCTCTTCCAATCTCTTTGGATTCGCTCATGACACTAGCAGCAGGCACGGATCCTCTACGGTCATTTCTGTCCTTGTCTCGATCCCCCCATTCTCGATGCTTCAAATCTTTTCTTTTCTTATCTTTGTCCTTGAATCTATCTTCTCCCTTTGCATCAACCTTGTTTTCTCCAACGGTCTCACGCCCTTCTATATGTGCTCCCTCCACAGGCGCCGAGAAATCTTTTACCCCAACCTCCGCCGAGCCTTGAGTATTACCACGGGATGAAACCCACGGATCCACATTTGCGCTTGAACCTTCAGCTCTCTTCCCTCTATGGTAATCCTTCTGCTCTTTCCAAGCCAAGTGAGCATGCCCGTCCTTTTCCATCTTAGTCTCAGCCTTTTGGTCATTGTAATTCTGATTCTCCCTATCAAATTTCGTATCCCTAGTGTAGGTTCCAGTATTACTTTTTCCGCTAAAATCATCTCCTATACGCTCAGACTTAGCATCCCGTTCACTCTTAGGACCTTGGATCTCCCTCTTCGCCTCACTGTATATCTCTCTCCCATCATTCCTAGCATAGCCTCCGGTGACACCTTTTACGCTAAAGTCATCTGCGGATCTCTCAAACTTGGCATCCCTGTCACCCTTAGAACCCTGGATCTCCCTCTTGGCCTCACCATATATCTCTCTCCCATCACTCCTGTTCTCAACCCTGACATCCTTAGTAGCGTCTCTCGACTCCAACAGCACAGGGGTGTGAGCCAAATGGGGATCAGTCGAAGAAACTGTCGCTGGTAGGGATGGAGACCGATAGACGACTTGAAGAGGAGAGCGTCTCTCTCCATCTCTAGGCTCGCTTCTCGGACCCTTGGGCGCTCTTGACTCGACCTCGTAGGCAGGAGCAGAAGCAGTAGCAAGTGGCGAGTGAGAGTGAGGATGAGAATGGGGATGAGGGAGCGTGTGAAGGTGAGATTGAGATTGAGATTGAGATTGAGATTGGAGATGCTGATGTGGTTGTTGATGGTGGTGATGTTGCTGGTGAACCTGAGCAGGAGGTGGAGTAACAGGGGGATGAGTGGATTTAGGGTAAGAAGATCCTGAATCGTCGTGAGGGTATTTTGCTGATGAAGAAGATGGATGAGTAACACCCTCTTCGTGAGATCTCTTCGGAACACCACTCATCACTCCAAATTCACAAACCCCTTCAAAATTCACTGCTCCAATAGACAAAATTGAAACTTATTCTTCGAAATTGTACAGAAACAGAACCTATAGAGAAGACAAGGAATTTGTATCACCAAGACAACCAATGGAGCCCTAAACTGAACACAGACAAAAAAAGAAAGGACGGGACTTTTTACCAATTGGAAGTGAAGCAGAGCACGGATGAGCAAACGGTTTTCAAGATTTGATGCCGGAAAGTAAAAATGGCAGACTTTGTTTGGGACTTTTGCACCGTTTCTCTTTACGCCTCTTCTCTTACTATTATTTTTCCGTTCCCGTTCGTTGCTTTGCTTGCTCCTTGATTTTGGACAAATGTTAATATCTGCTTCTCCGTCTCACAGACCGTGCACTTAACCCGCACTTTTAGGTTTTTTTATATTGCGTACTTACCCTCATACTTATTGAATCTCTCGTAATTTCCACAAACTTTACATTTTTATAAACAACGTATGAAATTAGATGAAGCTCGTATATGGGCCTGACCCGCCAAACTAGGCCGAAATGGTCAAACCCATAAGCAATAAGTGATCCAAAAAATTGATCTGACCACAGAAAGTGAAGTGGATCAAGGTCTAGACGATCAGATCACATCGGATCACCTCAGCTTAATGTCCGTGACAACTACCTACGTTTCTGTGTTCATATTGATGGTTTATTTCATGCTTGAAATTTTCTACAATGTCCATACTTTAACGTAACTCAAAAGGTGTTTGACAAAAAAAAAAAAAAAAAAGAACATAACCCAAAACTAAACAAGTTTTAACATAAATTACTGTGTTATTTGTCTTAAAAATATATAGATATTTTAAGATTGATCAAAGCTGAGCTATGTGTGACTGACGTCGAGCTCTACGTGTCAAATATATACGGATTTGGTTGACTTTTCTTTTGCTTCAGAAATTTTTCTTTTTAAGCAAGAACCCGATATATGTACCATTTACAAATTAGTCAACGGAAAACAGAGCTCATTAAATTCACAGATACAAATTATATATATATATATATATATATAAACCAGTGTCGAAGCAATTATCAAGCCACCACCAGAGTAAGACTTATATATATATCGAGCGACCATGCATGTACCACTCCTATGAGAGCGTTCAATTTCCTTCGAAAAATATTTTAAATTTGAAAGACATGTTCACGATGTCCTTCACAATACAATCATTAGTTTTTATTACATTGTTTGTAGTAGTGGTACACGCAGTAGTCGTCGCGGCCGGAGATGAAAACTCGCCGGATCTGGCAATGTTTCCGGCAATGTTTGTGTTTGGAGACTCATTGGTGGACAACGGGAACAATAACCGCTTGAATTCGCTCGCTAGGTCCAACTACTTCCCTTATGGCATCGATTTCGACGGCGGTCAACCCACCGGTCGATTCTCTAACGGCAAAACCATCGTCGATTTTATCGGTATTCATCATCATACATATACATCTGCGTATATATATGTATACGTCTTCTTCTTGATTTTGTTGTTGAACGAAGCAAATAGTTGTGTACCTTTAATTAAGTAATCTTTACATATATATATATACGAATGTACATGCATTTGAACTCCTCTTCTGAAACGGTCCTCATTCCTTGACTCTCTACATGCATGTAAAAAAAAAAGAGGCAAGAATTACCAAATTTTGTGTTATATGTTTTAGCTTGTTTTTAATGAACATTATTTTGAAATATCTTTTTTTTTTTTTTTGTCACGAGATCTTAATTCTTTTTGTAAAGAGAATAAGTAATAATAATGGGGGTTTGATTTGGATTCAGGAGAGTTGCTAGGGCTACCGGAGATACCAGCGTTTATGGAAACGATAGACGGAGGAGTTGATGTTCTCCGGGGAGTGAACTATGCATCGGCTGCCGGAGGGATCTTAGAGGAAACCGGTCGCCATCTCGTACGCACTTTACTTACTTTTTTTTTTTCAAAACGAATAGTTTTCGTCTTATGTGTGTTTTTTACTTTGTGTTATTTAATTTGAAAGTTTTCGTCTAACAGTCTATAATGTGTTTTTCTGTGTCTCTCACGTATGTTTTTTTTTTCAAATCTATGACTATTTCTGTAGTAATACATCTGATATGTTTACAAAACAAATTAAAAGTACTCATTTATCCAAAAACAGAAAAAGAAAAAAAAACTAATCATTTAACAAAAGTAGACTTCATATACACTATCATCAATATAGTCGAACCACGAAGAGTATTTAATATCGAATAGCTTTGATTGGGTGCATGAAGTTTAGTAATCAATTCTCACTATAGATCCGTGGCGATTGAGACATTTGTCTATGAGACATGCACATGAGTATTAAATAGCCTCCAATAAATAAAAAAAGAACACTCTAACTAATGGGGGTTGTACGCATGCATGTAGGGAGAGAGATTCAGCATGAGAAGACAAGTGGAGAATTTCGACAAGACATTAATGGAGATAAGTAGGGGGAGAGAGCCAGTAAAGGAGTATATGGCAAAGTCATTGGTGGTGGTTTCGTTGGGGAACAATGACTACATTAATAATTACTTGAAACCATCGCTTTTCCTCACCAGCTCCATTTACGATCCTCCTTCTTTCGCAGACCTCCTCCTCTCCAGCTTTACCTCACATCTCCTTGTAAGTTCAAATTACTTAATTAGTCCCCAAACATGCAGTACGCCCATGTGAGTCATCGGGTTGCAATAAGGTTGTGTCGTTTTATAGGCTGCATTTCCGTTTGGTTATAGTTCAACTAGGATACAAATCCGTACGTAAAACTTAAATATAATTGCAATTATGTTTTTATACAACGTCGCAACTATTATATTATGAGTTACAAGTTACAACAACACTCATTCGAGTTTTATGTAATTTTGTTTAGGAACTGTATGGAAAGGGATTTAGGAAATTCGTGTTAGCTGGTGTGGGTCCATTGGGTTGTATACCGGACCAGCTGGCCGCTCGGGGGGTTCCGCCGGGTGAATGTGTGGAGGCGGTTAATGAGATGGCTGAGCTTTTCAACGACCGCCTCAAGTCGCTGGTGGATCGTCTCAATTCCGATGATAAAACCGGCCGGGAAGCCATCTTTGTCTATGGCAATACCTATGGAGCTGCCGTGGATATCCTGACCAACCCAACTGCTTACGGTTAAGTACCTAGCTCATTTAACTATCCTACGAATAGTGTGTTCAGATCACTTCAATTTCAAATGAATGATATTAATTTTATGTTTTGTAGGATTCGAAGTGACGGATAGAGGGTGTTGTGGAGTAGGGAGAAACAGAGGAGAAATTACGTGTTTGCCACTAGCTGTGCCATGTGCATTCAGAGATCGACACGTGTTCTGGGATGCTTTTCATCCAACACAAGCGTTTAATCTCATAATTGCTCTTAGAGCGTTTAATGGCTCCAAATCCGATTGTTACCCCATTAATCTATATCAAATGTCCCGTCTCTAAGTCTCTACGAATCTTTCTTTTCACGTATCTCTTATTTGTATTTCCTTTTTTCAAGTTACTTACATTGATTTTAGCTTTTGGACGTGTCACTTTCCACTGCTGTGGTAATGCATTTTTTTTTAACGTTATCTTTTTTCGTGATACATTAATTTCTCTATCCGTAAATGGAGTTTTAAAGGTTCGAATTTTAAAACGTAAAATGAAGAAACTAGAGAAATCGTACGAGTATAATCTTGCGTTTAACTCAACGCTAGAATATTTGATAAGTTTAAATATGAGATTCATATACCAGATTGTATTGGTTTCAAATTCTTAGAAAACCAATGATTTTTCTGGAAATCTTTAAAAGGCCCAAGACTAAATCAGAAAAGCCCAAACTAAATTAAGAGAGGCCCAATTATAGAGGCCCAAAATGAGGCTCGGCCGAGTGACAAAGAAGATAAGCTTGGGAATACACACGTCTGACAATCGGCAAATAATTATCTCCGGCGCGATGGAAACGGAAGCGGTGGTTCGTACCGTCGCCGGCGTGGACTGTTTCGTCTCACTACCTCGTCAGATACTCCACGTGCTTGAGTCCACTAGCTCGTCTCTTCTCCCTCCGCTTCTCCCTGTGGAGCTCCGCTCCGTTGACCGCCGTTGGCCAGTTGCTTGGTCAGGCTCTAGCTCATCCTCTTCCGCGATCGAGGTTTCTCTACTTTTCACTTGATTTGATCCAAGTTTGGAGTTCTTTAACTCACAGCGTTTTCAAATTCGATTCTTCCCATGAAGGTCGCTAGAATGTTTGCGGAAAGCATTTCGTTGCCGGATGGTACAGTGGTTCAGGTTAGAGTTCTTTCTAATGTGCCCAAGGCTACTTTAGTAACAGTCGAACCAGAGACTGAAGATGATTGGGAAGTTCTCGAGCTCAACGCAGAACTTGCCGAGGCAGCTATACTTAGTCAGGTATTGGATAGTAACTATGTTAACTTGCCTTTAGTTTGTGGCAATGGCATAATCAGTTCACCACTGAGGGAAATTTCGAAACACGTTCTTTTTTTTCAGGTGAGGATACTTCACGAGACCATGAAATTCCCTTTGTGGTTGCACGACCGAACTGTGATAAGATTTGCTGTGGTTGCAACATTTCCACCAAATGGGGTGGGTAAGACCATCTTTTTATATGCACTTTTCTTGTGTTCTAGTCGTCTACTACCATGATTTTCTAGTTTCTTTCTCGTCAACTTATTTTCCTTGATTACTAGCTTCTTCTGCTTAAAATCATGAGACTTTTATTATTGACAGAAATGTTTTGACTGGTGGCTTGTTTTCAGTACAACTTGTGCCAGGTTCTGAAGTGGCTGTGGCTCCTAAGAGACGCGAAAGGAATCTCAACGCAAAAAAGGGTTCTGATGTTTTTGCTTCGGATAAAGAATGTAACAATGTGAAAATCCTGTTACGTGTACAAGATACCAATAGATCAGCCTTTCATGAAGCTGATGTCAAAGGATTTGATTTTAGGGTAGCCCTCACTTCCATTGCCTATATTCATCCAGAGACTGCCAAGAAATACTCGCTAGAATCTCTTCAGATGATTTCGGTATCCCCAAGAAAACCTTTGAAAGGTAGTGCGAAGAAAGACGAAGCTTCAAAGGTGGTCGAGAATGGCACTCCCAGCTCGAAGAAAGAGCCACGTCGAGCAATTCTTCGTCTTGTCTTTTCAGATCGAGCTGCTAAAGGACATCTTATGATGGTCGAATCTCTTCGTCTTTATCTAGGAGCAGGCCTTCGCTCATGTGAGTAAATTTTGCTTTAACATACAGATGCTTTTGTTTTATATACGTACAAAATTTTGATGTTGGTGTAATTAGCTTATCTATCTGTTCAGCTTGGTCATTAAAATGTACGGAAAGACCGAGCTAACGTTACTTTTCGATTTTCACAGGATGCGACACTAGAATTTTTCATTTTATTGCCATAGCTGTCAGGAAGTAAACTTGTAGGTTTTTGAGAGTTGTCATGCATTTTTTTGAATCAGAAAGTTACAGAAACACCATTTTGCATTTTCCCTTTTTACAATTGAGCCTTTTTACCTTGAAACATCACTGTCTGAGTAAGAGTTATCACTTGTATGTAGGGGTTTACGTAAGGGGATGCAATGTCAATGTGAACAAAGAAATTCCTGCTCTTTCACTTTCTCCGTGCGTCTTCAAGATTTCTGAGAAGGAAAACATGCTTGATAGAGGTACTGATGTGCTTGGCAATCACAGTTCTAATAGGCAAAGCAGCCATCCACATTCTGGCCTGACCACCAATATGGATGTTGTGGACTGGTCTGTGCACGATAAGGTTGTTACAGCTCTTTTATCTGAGGGTTTGCATATTAAAGGAGAACAGGATAATGCCTATCAACTCAAGAATAAGAAAGGATTGGAATGCCTTACTCACCTGTGGTTATTGGCACAGCTTGATGCTATTGCGTCAGTCACAGGAGGTGATATTAGTTCGTTAGTTGTAGGAAGGGAAACGTTTTTCCATTTTGAAGTGAGAGAGCTCGAATCGTACAAGTCTAAAGATGGGCAGCCTTCTGTTAATGGTCTTCCGGAAATTAGGAAGAAAGAAAAAAATGTTCCTTCAGAAATTTTGTACGTGATGACAGTCTCTGACGAGTCTTCACCTGGTGATAAATTCGTTGCGTATGAGCTTACCTTGAATAGAAGTGAGAAGAAGGACAACATGGTGCATATTGAACCGGTGCTTGAGAAGATGAATCTTGGCGAACCTATATTTTTCTCTTCTGCTAAAGAAAGATACTTAAATAAAGGTGTTTCCCCGGATATATCTTCCTTAGCGTGGATGGGCTCAATTGTGTCGGATGTTATCAAGAGTAGGTTTTTTCTCTAGTAGCATCATCTTGTTTGAATGATAATTATCATGATGGCGCTCTATGTTATACAGATATATATATATATATATATATATATATATATATATGTGACTGCAGATAAAACCTTAATTAATTAAATTATGGATAGGCTTTGTGTCATGCTTTCTGATAACGTAAATTTTGCTAAAAAATTGGTTTCATTCTGTGCTAGTTTTGTCATTGCATACGTTTTTCATATAAAAAGTCCATGAAGTAGCTTTTGACCTCAACTAAAACTGCTAGATCATCTACCATTTGTGTATTTGATCGCATCTGGAGAATATTCATGAACAAATCTATTCATACAGGGATGACCGTGTTGTTGTCTCCGGCAGCTGGAATGTGGTTTAGCAAGTTCAATATTCCTTCACCTGGACATGTTCTCATATACGGGCCTCCTGTGAGTTCCCTTCCCCATTTTTGTTGCTCCATTTGGTCTCCTGGATTCTTTCATTTTTTTTTTCATGTGGTTTAGAAAATTATTTAGTGCATTTTTGTACCCTGGATTTACTTGTGTTTAGTTACCAATTGATTCTATCTCTCGATTAGCATTACTACGTTGCCCACTCCAACACTATCTCTTTAGCCAGTTGTTTATATTAAAGTATTAGATCTGTTCTTTTGACAACCATGGATCATTGTTTCCGTGGCTTCAGTCGTTTCTTAATTTCCCGTTATTTCTGCTGATTGAATGACCTGGTTGTTTACTAATGTGAGTTTCTGGTTGATAGGGTTCAGGAAAGACAATATTAGCAAGAGCTGCTGCAAAGTACTTTGAAGAACAAAAAGACTTGTTGGCGCATGTGTGAGTGGTTATGGTTTACGTTTGCCTGTACTTATTAACTCCAACTAACATCATTTATCTGCAAGAGAATCATTCGGGCACAATTGTGGCTAAGTATTGATTTTCCTTGTGCAGGATTCTGGTATCCTGTTCTGCACTTGCCTTGGAGAAGGTTCAACACATCCGTCAAGTCCTTACTAATGTAATAGCTGAAGGCTTGGAACATGCACCATCCGTCATCATTTTGGATGATCTTGATAGCATTATCTCATCATCGTCAGATACCGAAGGATCTCAAGCTTCAAATGCGATTACGATGCTTACAAAATTCCTAACAGATATTATAGATGAGTATGGGGTATGAACTCCTGAAAGTATCAATCCAACATTTCACTGTTTTCCAAGTGTTAGATCCACGTTTATGATCACACTTATCCACGCATCACGAGTTGTTCTCTGGAGTCTGGTGAATTTAATTATCTGAAAGCAAGACTTCTTCTATAGGAAGACAAAAGTTACTTCTCTTGGTAGTCCTGATAATTGCGTCCACCTTACTAATTAAGGCATACAACATTAAGTGGTTGTTCTTAGGACTTCTTGAACCCACTCTTCTCCAAGATTTGCCTTTAGGGAATTTATTTCTGATTCATCTAGTTAATCAGTTCCATATTTGTTCACTCAACAGGAATACAGGAATTCCTCTTGTGGAATTGATCCACTTGCATTTGTCGCTTCTGTCCAGTCTCTAGAACAAATTCCACAGACATTGAGCTCATCAGGTACAAACTTGTTATATACCAGCACCTTTACCTGTTTTCACGTAAATGATTCATGAGATATTTTCAGGAAGATTTGACTTCCATGTGCAACTGGCTGCTCCTGCTACCTCTGAACGTGGGGCCATACTGAAGCATGAGATACAAAAACGCCTTTTAGAGTGTTCCGACGACATATTGCTCGAGTTAGCTGCCAAATGTGAAGGATATGATGCGTATGACCTGGTATTTAATTTTCGATATGCTTTTAAGATATCATGTTCTGCCATGACCAGAAAAGATTTGAAAGAAATGTTGCAGACCTTGAAGCTAATTCTATCCGTGATTGTCATGTAGTATATGTTTCGTCTTTCATTTTGATTTGGGTGCATGCTCATGACTACTCGAGGCTCCTTCCTTTCTTTTTCTTTTGAGTATCGTTCTGCTCTTTAATATACAGTGCGCTTTCGTTGGATTTTCTTTTTCCAGGAAATATTGGTTGATAGAGCTGTTCATGCTGCCATTGGCCGGCATCTACCTTGTGAATCCAATGTATCCAAATATACTTTGGTCAAAGAAGACTTCACTCGAGCTATGCATGAATTTGTGCCTGTTGCCATGCGTGACATCACAAAATCTGCTTCTGAAGGTGGTCGCTCGGGATGGGAAGATGTTGGAGGTGTGACTGATATTAAAAATGCTATCAAAGAGGTATGTATATAAGCATGTCGATTGCCGTATCTGATTTTTTGCTCCCCTTAAGATTTAATTAGTGTGGGTAGAAAATTTGGCCGATATTGTTATTTTTTTACTAACGGTAAGCACGAAGCATCTTCAACCTGCATTTATTTGGTTTTATCTGCTAGCATTTGTGTATATCGTAGGATGAATTTTACTTACGCTTTCAGTGAAAACAATATTTTCTATAACCCTTGAGTTATTATAAGTTGACTTATTTGAGAATTAATCTGATGGAAATAATTCCACTCTGCTATATAACGTAGTGCTACTAGTTGTGTTAACAGCTACAATTCGAATGATCAGTAGTTTATTAGAGAATCGCGGAACCTAACTTATTTGCTCTTTGCCATGTCCAGATGATTGAGTTGCCATCAAGATTTCCGAAGATCTTTGCAAAGTCTCCTCTGCGTTTGAGATCAAATGTTCTCTTATATGGACCACCAGGTTGTGGGAAGACTCACATAGTTGGTGCAGCTGCGGCAGCGTGTTCCCTACGGTTTATCTCGGTGAAGGGGCCTGAGCTATTAAACAAATACATTGGTGCTTCTGAACAAGCTGTAAGTATGACACCTTTCTTTATTATGCATCTTCAAGAACCTTTTGAGATGATCGTCCTGTTTATCTTAACTGATGGATTCTCCTGGGTTTCTTGCTTAGTATTCACGCTGACTAAGTCTTAAACAATAGATAGGTAAAGAAACCTGAATGAAAAACATGTTTATAGATAACAAATTCAGACAGCTTGTTCTGCTAGTTTTTTCCCTGAAGAATGTTAGTAACTTCCATATATTCAATAACGACAAACATCCATCTCTCAGGTCCGTGATATATTTTCAAAGGCAGCAGCCGCAGCACCGTGCCTACTCTTTTTTGATGAATTCGATTCAATTGCTCCCAAGAGAGGACATGACAATACTGGCGTTACTGATCGAGTTGTTAATCAAGTAAGTTACTTCAGAGATTGTGCATATTCAATAAACCTAAAGTTAAAACATCTCATGTCATATTTTACTTTTGCGTAGTTCCTGACAGAACTGGATGGAGTTGAAGTTCTAACTGGGGTTTTTGTATTTGCTGCAACAAGGTATGTACACCTTAATACGTCTATATTCCTTATCGTATTTAGTGTTCAATGCATTCATACAATCTACAGCAAACGGTGGATTAGGAGTTTAGTTGAAGCCTATCTCAGTCCTCGTTATATGTTTCCATTACATACAAAAGATGAATATATGACTTTTGTAATGGTTTACCTATTAACAGTAGGCCAGATCTGCTTGATCCTGCGCTACTGAGGCCTGGCCGGCTTGATCGTCTTCTTATGTGCGACTTTCCATCCCCACCAGAGCGATTAGAGATTCTTACAGTTCTCTCTAGAAAGGTTAGTTCTATCATTTACATCATTTCTGCTATCATTTTTTTTCCTGAAACCTCATATAAAAGTCTTCATGTTACATATTCTGAACAACCATAAACTGGAATCCTCTATGTAACATAATAATCTTTGCACATTTATGCAGCTTCCGATGGCTAGTGATATTGACCTAGATCCTATAGCTCAGATGACTGAAGGCTTTAGTGGAGCTGATCTTCAAGCGCTTCTCTCAGATGCGCAACTTGCAGCTGTTCACGAGTTTCTGAGCAAAGAAGATAAACCCGAGTCCGGAACTACTCCAATGATAACAGATCCTCTTCTGAAGTCGATCGCTTCAAAAACTAAACCATCGGTTTCCGAAACCGAGAAGCAAAAGCTTTATGATATATATAGCCAGTTTCTGGATTCAAGAAAATCGGTATCTCTCTCCTCTCCACCCTTATTCCGTTTCCCTATTATACAAACCCATAAGTTGATTACTAACACCATCAAAAACTTTTCTTGCTTGTAGTCAAGAGAAGCAAAGGGCAAAAGAGCAACCTTAGCATAACGAAAAGGAATCACAGAGACACAAATGATTTACAATTGTAGCCGTAGGAATCACATCATGAGGTGTAATTTCCCTTGTGATATATATGCATAGTGATAAACATGGTAGTCGGATAATAGAAGACAAAAACGATTACAAAGTTTGAGATACAGATAGTTAGGGAGCAATAATGTTTGGTCTCTTCTATATAAAGGTTATTTCTGTAAGAGGTCCAAACGACTATATACAACTCTTTCGTGAAAAGTGAAAACAGTATCCGGTTCGATTTCGAGTCGAACCACAACTAAACCGGTTTTGTTATTTGGTTGTCCGATGTGCAAATATTCATATGCTTTTATGTTTAATGTTCATGTCATGATTTTAATCAAGTCAAATCCTGAATCGGTTATTCATATATTCATGTGACCAATGCCTGAGGTCAGCGGCTGTTAGTAAAAGAACAAAAAAACTGGTTTTGTTTCTATATTAGACCATGCCAGTGATTAATATTCTTATGGCCATAACCATGGAAGAGTCAACCACATATTATACGAAGAAGAACAGAGTCAGTTAAGGCAGTTGAGAAACTGTTACGAGTTCAGTTAAATATCTCATCACATTCAATCGAGACAGCCCATAAAACAAAACAAAAAGAAAACAATATAACAAAAAGGAAGAAGAAAAAATAAAAACCGTTGTTTGGTTTATATATTGGGTGGAGAGGTTGCTATGACGTCTCTCTCTCCCTATTCTCCTTAACCGAAACGGCATGCATTTTCTTCCTTCTTTAACTTCCTTTCTCCATTCCTTCACGACAACATGAAATTAATAACTCATCACAATTTGTCATTCTGATGTTTGACCAAACAAATTTTTCTTCTATTAACAAAAAAAGGAAAAAGTGACAAAAACCCAAACCCAAAAACGGTTAAGAATAAAGGGATAAAAGAGTCTTTTGCTCCTCTTTCCTCCATATTCTTCTCCTGGTTTTCCTCTTTTCTCTTTTCTGGTATATGAACAAGTTCTGAGCTGTGACCAATAGACCAACAACAGTCTTTATACCTTCTTTTACTTCTCTCTCTCTCTCTCTCTCTCTTCTTGTCGTCTTCTTCCGTTTTAAGTTCCTATTCTTGTTTTGGGTTCAGAAACCGGCATTCGCCTTCACTTGCTGCCCCGGCTTGCTCTTCAGGTGTGTATGTTTTTGGTCTTCTTTTATTTTTCTTCATTTCCTGTGATTCCTTCATAGAGCATAACACAAAAGATATGAGGCTTAACTTTCGTCATCTATCAAATCATAAAATTCGTATCTAAAACTTCTATAACAAGTTCTCTCATCGTATGAACAAGTAACCACCATAAAGATAATGAAAGAAGACAGATTTAGGACATGAAAAGCCCTGTTCATTTTCATTCCTACAATTAGTAATAGCACCAAACTTTGATATAGATTTTTGAGTATACAACAAGTCAAAGCAAATTCAGGAAAAAGCCACATTTTTTTTTTTATTCTTTCTCACAGATATAAGGTTTGAGTACACGACTGCCTCTTCTTTTGTATCTGTAGCTATTTCTGTTTTGAGTTGCTTGTTTCGTAAAATTATGACGATAGAACTCTTTATGAAAGATAACTGTTTTTGGATTTAGAGAGAAGATCTTTTGAGAAACCTTTTACCTTCCATCACCCTCATTCCTGAAATCCTCACATAAATTGACCTTCATTGGTTCTCTAGATAAAACTAAATTCTGCAAATTCCCTTTCACGTTCGAGTATTTTACGTTTTCTAATCAACTGCATAAATGGTACCATTGTCACAGGTCAGAGGCAAAAAATACAGGTGTAAATTAGTGCCTGTTCTGTCAGAGAAAAACTTACATATGAATAACCAAGGAATTCAGAATGTTGCAACTTGCAAGCCCGTCACTACATTTGTCCAAACTGACACCAACACTTTCAGAGAAATCGTGCAGCGGTTGACAGGTCCATCAGAGAACAATGCTGTAGCAGTACCAGAAGCAACAGTGATAAAAACCGCCACACCAAAGAGGCCGACTTCTAAACTCCATGAGAGAAGGCAATGTATGAGGCCAAAGCTTGAAATTGTCAAACCTCCACTAAGCTTTAAGCCCACTGGTACGACACCATCATCTAAATCTGGTAATACCAACCTTTTAACAAGTCCAGTGGGAACCCCTTCTTCATTGTTCTCTAACTTGTCCTTGATAGAAGGGGATAAAGCAGAACCAGATAGTTGTACAACAAACCTCGAAGAAGAAGAGAAAGCCATTAAAGAAAGACGCTTTTACTTACATCCATCGCCAAGGTCTAAACCAGGGTACACAGAACCAGAGTTGCTTACTTTGTTTCCTTTAACATCTCCCAATTCGAGTGGCAGACCATAAGTTCAACAGATTAATCATAAGCTTGTTCTCTACCTACTATCCAAAGATCCTGTACATGTAGCGTTTCTTAACAATTATCATTGAAAGAGATCGACTGTTCACTTACATAATCTCAATCAAGATTTGTCTCTGTAACATTATGATCTAGCTTTGTAGCGTTTCATAGATTTCATCAATTAAAACGCCGCTGGCTCTTTCATCTGAAGAAATAAAGCATTTAGTAAGTCGAACATACTGTTTCTTCGAGGGTTAGAACAATCTCCAGACTTAAAGACATTCCTTTTCCCATCCATATCCAGCCAGCTACATCCTGCTGGCTTTTTCATTTCCTTTTTCTTCATTAGCTTTCTCAACTTCTCCACACCTTTCCAATTACCATCTGCAGCATACATGTTCGAGATTAGAACGTAGTTCCCGATGTCGACAGATTCAGCTCGCAAAAGATGATTTGCAACTGAGCGCCCCAGATCCATCCTATTATAGGTTACACACGGCCTTAACAGTGTTCCCCATATATTTTCATTAGGTCCAACTGGCATCTCTGTGACGAAAGAATATGCATCATCAAGTCGACCCCCTCGAGCAAGTAGATCTACAACAGAAGCATACTGTTCCATTGTAGGTTTCATACCGTAAACAGTCCTTACAGAGTCGAATATTTGCAATCCATCCTCTATTAATCCAGCATGACAGCATGCAGTCAACAGAGTAGTTATGAAAACATGATCTGGCTTAATTCCCAAGTCCATCATATGAGAGTAGATCATAAGTGCTTCCTTACCCCTACCATGTACAGCATACCCAGCTATCATAGCCGTGAACATAACCAGATCTCTATAAGCATCTGACTGGAATATAGAATATGCATTCTTCAAGCTGCCGCATTTCGCATATACGTCTAGTAGAGTTCCCTTCAGGCGGATATCTTCAAGTCCGCCTCTAATAATATATCCATGGCATTGTCTTACTAGATGCAGAGAGGCTATCTGCGCACACACAGGAAGGAGATTCATGATAGTCACAGTGTTAGGCCTCATTCCTCGTGCTTGTATTTCACGGAAAACATCAATGGCTTCATTAGGACAAGAACTTTCAGCATAGATACGAACCATCAAACTCCACGTGGTGAGATCAGTAGTAGACATCTCACTGAACAGAAGCTGAGCCTCATCCTGACTTCCACTATTAACGTATCCTGATAACATTGAGTTATAGCTAACCAAAGTTCTCCTCTTTGATAAACCCTGAAAAATCTTATGGGCGTAATCTACATTACCACATTTGGCATATGCATCAAGCAATGCATTGCCAAGCATAGGTTCCTCTTCATCGTGTAAAAATCCGGCCTTAACTGAGTACCCATGAACTTCTCTTACTTTACCAATTCCCAGTACATTCGTGCAGAATTTGACTATACTTAAAAGAGTAACAGAGTCAAGAATAATTGCTTCATCAAATAACTGGCGCAAGAGGTTCATAAATTGAGAATGTTTTGGACTGTCTGCAAAGGCATCAAGTATAGCATTCCAAGATATTATATCCTTCTTGGATATCAGTGAAAAGGCCCAATATGCTGCATTTGTGTCACCAAACCTTGCATATAAACTAATGAGAGCATTCCCAACTGATGTATCCTCCAAGAGGTAAGAATGGCGCAAAATATAGCTGTGGATCTCTTTGCCAAAGGTCAAGTTAGTTAACTGCGCACAGACGGGGAGGATACTGACGATAGTTACCGAATCAGGAGAAACGTCCCCCTTATTCACCAAATTTTGAAATAACTGCAACGCTTTAAACCACTCACAGTTTGATGCATGGCCGGCTATGACAACGTTCCACGAAACCAGATCTTTGGAACCAATCCTCGTAAACAATGAGGCTGCTTCTCCTATCCTTCCGATCCTCAAATAGAAACTCACAAGAGAATTGCATACATTAACATGAGTCTGCAACCAAGACCTCTGCACAACATAACCATGAACCTGCCTACCACTTCCATATGCAATGTTTTTGTCCATAGAAGCACAAACTGGCAGAATAATTGCAATGGTCGCATAATTCGGCTCTATAGGTTCCTTCAGCATAAGAGAAAAAGATGTAAGTGCGTCGGCCTTCATATTGTTGTCAGATAACCCAGCAATAAACGCATTCCATGAGACAACATCTTTGTCAGCTATACTATCAAACGCAGTATATGAATCAGGGTATACAAGCCCGCATTTGGCATACATGGAAACCAGAGCATTCCCGACAAGCGTGTCTTTGTCCAAACCGATTTTAATGATACAAGAATGCATGATCTTCCCATTGTATGAATTCCCAAGGCGAACACACACAGGAAGAAGAATCGCGAAGGTAACGGAGCTGGGCTTAGGTTCATCTGCAGAGTGCATTGCTTTAAAAAACCTCATCGTCTCATGAGCACAAGAAGTCGAAAGTCCAGTCAGAACAATATTCCAAACAACAGGATCAACACTATCCATTTGCCTAAACATCTTCTGGCAATCATCCATTCTCCTGCATTTCGCATACATGTTAAGAACTGACTTGGAAACCTCATTGCATGCCATATGACCAAGCTTTGCCAAGCAACCGTGCAGAGCCCTCCCTGATGTAAGCTCAGACACTGAAGCACAAGCTTTGACAACATCCGAAAAAACTCTGTGATCAACTCCAAAAGCAGACAAGAATCGGAAATTCTGAACAAATTTCCTTAAAACTTCCATCTCTCGGCTAAGTATCGCAGCAACGGCCGTTTATCAAGAAAATCCACGTTACAGAATTCGGATCAGACATTTCCACAAACACTTGGTGGGCAAGGACGATTTACTTCAAATCCTCCTCTAACAATCAAGATATATGCGTCACCCATATGTGACAGAGACATAGAGAAGCTAGAAAAACCACAATCTTTATCAAGTTCCTAATGTGTGTCACTCAGTCTCCGTCTCTGCATTATAAAAAAAAAAAAAGCAAGCGAAGTTTTTAGCTGAATGGAGTGGGTTTAATTATGAAATTCGGCTAACTAACGGGATAGCTAGGAATATAAGAAATTATATAGGTCCTCATATGCAAATACACTATTCTTTTTGAATAATTTGGAAAAAAAAAAAAAAGAGCTCCATAAGTAATAATCTCTCCTCGACTCTGCTTTTTCACATCTCGTCGTCAGTAAAGTTACATCTCTCTCAGCTTTGATTCGGAAAGCATCTCTTCTACGAATATGGCGCCGCCGGAAGGTGAAACAGCGGGCGTGGCTGAGGCGGCGGCGGGCGGTGATGGTCAGCAGCAACGACAAGCTGGTGGGTTTGGGCAGACTATAACCGGAATCATTAGAATCGCCGTCTTCTGCTACTTTGCTTCAAAGTTCTTTTCGCCGAGACAAAAACCTGCGGATCCTTCTCAGCCGCCACCTCATCTTATGTCCAATCTCTTTCAGAAGGGCGAGACTTTGGTAATATGCGTTTCTGCAATTCGATTGGTTTCTCTCGCCTTCTCGAGTTCGAATCACAGAACTTTTACTATCAAGAGTTTTTTGTTTTCTTGATGATTGATTTATTGAAAGCGAACGTTTTTGGGTTATCTTATATATAATTAGCCAACCTTCTCTCCATTTAGGCTATCCACGTC
>OVBI01000060.1:0-191575 GCA_900406495.1 Sisymbrium altissimum | reverse complement strand
GTCGCAAATTTCTTTCCCTCCATATTCCATAAACCACAGCTTGGAACAGATGATGGGCAGGTTTTTACTTGAGACACAAGCGACCCCGACAAGTTCAGCTACTGATGAAAACCCTATAACTTTAGGAGGCTCTAACAGCGACAACAAGAATATGGCTACCTTGGATTCAAATATGGTGATTATCCTAGCGGCTCTTCTATGCGCCTTGATCTGTGCCCTCGGCCTCAATTCGGTCTTACGCTGTGTCTTACGCTGCACAAGGAGATTTAGGCCTAACGAAGATCCAATTGACTCCAACGAAAACGCAAACGTAGCAAAGGGGATCAAGAAACGGGATTTGAAGCGGATTCCTGTTGATTCATACAGCTTGGAGCTTAAGATGAAAGCCACGGAGTGTTTGATCTGCCTAGGAGAGTTTGTGGACGGAGAAAAAGTTAGGGCTTTGCCCAAATGTAACCATGGCTTCCACGTGAAGTGCATCGACACTTGGTTGCGGTCACATTCCTCTTGCCCCACTTGTAGACAACCACTCATAGAACGTCAGACTCTGGCCGACGGTTTCCATCGGGATAATGACGGGACTGTCGCAACCCAAAGCGTATAACACAGCGTCACTAGGACGACATGGTCATGTCATCCGCCTGAATGCCTGATATATATGACATTGCTTCGCTGAGTCTCAACACTGCTTAAATGAGTTTCCCGTCTTTTCGTGGTTGGTACATCCGTACATATTATCCTATTTTTATTTTTGTCAATTAACGTGTTTACTTAAAATTAGGCAAGTTTCATCAACAATTACTTATATTTTCTGTATTTGGTTTTCCGGATCGGTTTTATTTGTCAGCTTTTAGTTAGGATCTAGCTAGGTTTTGAATGAAATAAATGTAAATATGTAATTACTTCAAATAAAAAAATTATACATGTTCAAAAAAGTTAAATGTATTTTCATATATCAATTTATAACGAATTTGAAAATAATTATGATTCGTTTGAAAGACATTTTTACTCTATTTTCAATATTAAAGCCAGTTCAGTTTTGGTTTGAATAGTTTTGGGTTGTTTTGATTCGGTTCATATACACACCCAGCAAGTGCGTGTATGGTTAGTCGTCACTTAGTCTAAGCTCATATAATCACCATCATTGATAGTGGGGAGTGGAAATGCGAGAAAACTATGTAAAGCTTTTCTTAGATCACAAAAATGAGAATGATATGTATAACATGTTCTTGCTAACCATTAGCTACGTATATGATGTAGCTAACATGTCATTCTTTACATAAAGCTGAATGAAAGAACATTGGTCAGTATTAGTAACTACATCTTATAAAATCCTGATTGCAACAGTTATGACAACATGATTATATGTTGAAGTAATCACTTTATAAAGATAACCAAACAGGCAAACACGATGTCTCATTTAACGACGTAATACAACAAAATAAAACACACATAAATGCACATATGAGGGATTTTTAGGTTAAAACTGCGGACAGCGAATCGGCGAGGGAGACAATGGTGGACGGTGAAACTCCTCGACTTGCAGATAAATACCATTTCTGCATCATCTCGACTACATTCGCATTCTCTACTTTCAATTTATCCACTTCTTTACCTTCCGTCTCAAACCCGATCTTCCACCAATCAATAAATAAAATCAATTATACGAGGCTGAGAAATTCATTGGTTATTATTACTTCAGACAGACGCAAACAGAGCATCTGTGTGACTACTTGTTTCTTGAGTATTGAATTCAAAATAATATAATAGACATTAAATACATATACCTCGCAAATGCCATCTTTGGCTGAGAAATGGTAAGTGATGATGGAAAAAGCCTTGAAGTACTTAGACTGGAAAAATCCTACAACTCTCTCGAGCTCGGTTTCTTCTTCTTCCTCATACTTATCCTCAGCAGCCAAACGATCTCTCACCCCATTCTCGAGCTGCACTCCATACTGAGATCCTTTTATCTCCTTAATCACTACCACTCTTAGCACTTTCTCCACATCCGCTGCAATAAAATATCAACCGGACCCAAAACAGCTGAACCGGTTCAATTTTGTTGGAATCATGCTTAACCGAATAAATTTAATAAACCGGGGTATAACCAGTTAAGCCGAAATAAAACAGTCAAATCATTCTTTCTCAACATTGGGGCCACGAAGCCAAAACCAATTATATCAAACCAAATAGTTTATCTAAACCAGAGACCATAAAAGAACCGGAGAGCCCTAAATAATTTTTAATTAGGAACGTAAGATGGACTGGTTAAGTTTACCGGAGGCCAGGGCGTCGAAGAAGTCATCATCGCCGGCGAGATCCTTTCCGGTCTTGCCTTTCCATTTTCCAAGATAGGTTTTAACATCTGAAGGATCTAAGTAAACTCCGATCGCCGTAAATTTCACATGAATAAAATGGATTTCGATGTCTGTGATCCCTACAAAAAAAAAGGAACAAATTTCTTAATTACCTGAAATTTTAGTACATTATATTTATATGTCATGGAATCATAGATAAAAATTTTTTAAGAAAATAAAAAAACCTTGGCCCAGAAGAGAAAGGGGCTTGGAAGTGAGGATCTCTGGAGGAAAAGGAACCTCGTGAACCATTACCATCTCTGTTCCCACTGTTTGATCAAAGTTTAATAAATGGTTGATAGGAGAAAATTTTCCTACAAGAATATCTTACTCCGGTGGACAAAATTAATTAATTAATTAAAATGCTAATTAAAGAATGCAAAGACTACTTACTTTCTGTGCAAGTATTTTTTGTACCCTACTTTTGATGTTGAGAGTGTACAAGTTTATAAACAGCTAGCTTGGTGTATCCACTTTTTATGATCTTACAGAAATGATTTCTATTAACGTTTAATGTGAATATCTATATAGTAAGCGAGAGACTGGTGGTAGGTATCAAATTTTTTTGCTAACGTTCAAAGCTTGTGATCTAAAAGAAAACGCATTCTTTTTATTAATTTTATGGTTGTGACTGTTAACAGACAATTTTTATTAAATGCCTGTGAAAAATGTTCAGCGACCCACCAGGGAGCCACGTATTTAGATTTAAACAGCCAGTCCACAACCACTCGTTCTACCTACCAATGAAGCTATCAGCAAACAGACCTAGTGAATTAAGAGAGATAAAAAGAAGAGAGTAGTAAGATGCAAAAGCTAGAAGCATGCATAAAACATATATACAATTCTTTTATATACAAAAAAAGAAAATTCATTTTTATAAGTGATTCTGAAAAGTCAATTCTAATCAACGCATAATTTTTACAAAGTAAAGGGTGACAAAAAAAAATTACAAAGTGAAGGTTTTCTACTTTGTTGAATTCTTCATCCATAAATGAATGCCTACGTTTCACCCAAACCAAGGCGAGTCGAGTTTTCAGTCCCGATAATTGAAATATAACATATAAATGGGCCATCTATTTACAATTTGATAGGCCCAATTCGTGAAGCCCGTAGTATCTTAAATGTTGGGGCTACGGAAAAGGAAATGATGATGCATAACATCCACATGATTTCGGAGTAGTTGATGATAAGAAATCAAGCACGCCAAAAGTGCATGCACATGGTATATATACAGGCGTAGGCCGATGGACTGACACAATACGAGACATCAAACATTATACGAGATACGAGATACCGACTGTTCTTTCTTTTCTAACCGAAATTATGTACGAGACATCGACCGAGGTTTCGTCGAAAGTGATGTACGAGACACCAAAGGGATAATCCAATCAAAAGCAACTAATCTAATCCAATACAATCCAAAAAAATTAAATTCCTTCAGATATTTCCTTTTGTCGGCAATCCATCTCGACCAGACGACCACAATGAATCGGCCTAATATTCCACTTGTAATATCTAACTATTATTTGGATTCGAATCCAAAATATATAAATTTCATCTCAAATTTAGAAATAGTTTTTTTAAAACTTATTTAGATCTAATTTTGTTTTTCACTATTTTTTCTATCAATTTTGTTTATAAATTTAAATTTTAGTTATTTAAGTTAATTTTTACGTAAATAATAAAATTTAATAAATTTTTTATAAAATTTTTATTTAATTTTAAATTAATAATAATAATTTGATTTATTTTTAAAATTTATAAGTTATTTATTAACTTTTCAAATTTTATTTTAAATGAAACTTTTATTTATATAAAAATATATTAACCGAATAATCCAAATTTAATTTAACATTTAAACAATTTAAATAAAATTAGATTTTGAATTTATTTTTTAAGGTTTTGACAAAATTATCTAAATTTTATATATATCAAATTTGATCAACTATTTATAAACTTTAAAAACCTAAATCCAACTCATCAAAACCTAAAAAACTAACCTATAACTTATATTAAGCACTATTAATAGACTAATTCTTAAAAAAAAAATTTGTCATGCTTCCTAAAAACCATAAATTTTTGCATATTTAAAGCGTTCGCACTTTAGAGTAGCCATAATTTGACTTGCTCTAGCCATAATTTGACTTGCTCTGGACCACAATGGCTATGATTTTTTAAGAAAATTGAATATTAGTGTGAAATATATAAATTCCATCTATAAAATAATATAGAATTTATAACATTTGACATTTGCTACTTTTAGTTCGTTTTTAGTAATTAGTAATAAAAGTTTTCTCTTTCAATTGTTCTTGCGTTAAATAGGATTTTCCTAATTTCTAACGGTTCTAATATGGTTCACTTTATTATGGAATAGTTATAAAATTTCTCCGTAGAGTTTAGGCAAACATACATCAATTGTCGCCTAAAGAAATTAAATAATAAGAACATAGCATGAGTTTAGGTTGAGAATTGTGGACTCCTTATATAGCTTTTCTTCCAACATTTAAAGCAACTTTAACTTCCACAGATTACAACAAGATCGTCTCGTTGCCGTTCCATGGCTGCCCATATATAGCCTTATTAAATCCTCCTCACTACACTTAAAAAGATAAAATAAATTACATTCAAATATCAATAGAACCTACATTATATAACTTTCCCAAGTTGAGAACAACAATGCTCGACTCCAACTCATTGCTTGCGTTTATTCTTGGTTTTCTCATCATTGCATTAGTGATGAAGCGTATGGAGCCGAAGAAAACAGTGTTAGTGACTTCCTACACAAGAAACCTCCCTCTCCCTCCCGGACCAAAACCTTGGCCTCTAATTGGAAGCCTCCCGGAAATACTATGGAGGAACAAACCGGTGTTCCGGTGGATACATTCCCTCATGGATGAACTCGACACCGATATTGCATGTATCCCTCTCGCCAATATTCATGTGATTCCCGTGACATCCCCGCGGATTGCACGAGAGATTCTGAAGAAGCAAGACTCCATTTTCGCCACTAGACCGCTAACGATGGGCACGGAGTACAGCAGCCGCGGGTACTTAACCATTGCGGTGGAGCCACAAGGCGAGCAGTGGAAGAAGATGAGGAGAGTGGTGGCATCTCACGTGACGAGTCAGAAGAGCTTCAAATGGACGCTGGAGCAAAGAACCGAAGAGGCCGATAACCTCGTTCGGTACATCTATTACCTTTGTGTCAAAGACCACGATAATGGTTTTAAGGTTATTGATATAAGGCTTATGGCGCGGCAGTACAGCGGTAATGTAGCTCGGAAGATACTGTTTGGTGTAAGGCATTTTGGCAAAGGAAGTGAAGATGGATCTGGACCAGGGTTCGAAGAGATTGAACATGTTGATTCGTTGTTTACGGTTGTAACACATCTTTACGCCTTTGCACTGTCGGATTATGTCCCGTGGCTAAGGTTCTTGGACTGGGAAGGCCATGAGAAGGTCGTGAGTGGCGCAATGAGGAATGTAAGTAAGTACAACGATCCTTTTGTCGATGAAAGACTCAAGCAATGGCGTAATGGGAAGATGAAAGAGCCTCAAGATTTTCTCGACATGCTTATATTGGCAAAGGACACCAACGGGAAGCCTGCTCTTTCGGACGAAGAGATCAAAGCACAAGTGACGGTATGCATATTTATCGACTTGATCATATATATATATATATATATATATCTTAAAGAGTTTTTCATTTTTATGTATATATAACTAGAAAGTATTGGCTTTCAACCATAATCTCTTTTCTTTTTACATGATATACTTTTGACGTGTTTACAAATTACAAGCGTAAGTATTATTTGTCTCCAAATATAGCTTTTAGGAATAGGATTCGACATCAAATCCGATAGCACGGTAGCAATACATCGGTAAAATATAGTGGAGTTTCTATAGGAAGGCGTTTGTACAGGAAGGCTCAAAATAATTTCCATTTGGCATTAGCAAAACTTTTTATTTGTTTATACAAAAATTTATTAACGAGATAATCTTTTACTCTTTTTTTGGCGACTAATTACCTCGTTGGGTGGTGAAGGAACTCATGTTGGCGACGGTGGATAATCCGTCAAATGCGGCAGAGTGGGCCATGGCGGAGATGATTAACGAGCCACGCATCATGCAAAAAGCTGTGGAGGAGATCGATAGGGTAGTTGGAAAAGACCGTTTTGTCCTTGAATCCGACCTCCCAAATCTCAACTACGTGAAGGCTTGTGTGAAAGAGGCATTCCGGTTACACCCCGTGGCTCCGTTCAACCTCCCTCACATGTCGACCGCCGATGCAGTGGTGGACGGTTACTTCATTCCCAAAGAAAGCCACGTGCTGATCAGTCGTTTGGGGATCGGGAGAAACCCTGACGTGTGGGACAAACCACTTAAGTTCGATCCTGAGAGACATTTGGGCAATAACAAAAGCGTGGAGCTGAGCGATCCAGATCTCAATCTAATATCGTTCAGCGCGGGGCGAAGAGGGTGCATGGGTTCGAACATTGGCTCGGCCATGACGTACATGCTGCTGGCTCGTTTGATTCAAGGGTTCACATGGTCAACAGTGCCTAGTGAAGATAAAATCGACATTTCGGAAAGCAAGAATAACCTTTTCATGGCGAAACCTTTACACGTGGTTGGAACACCTCGTCTGGCTCCGCAAGTTTACCCAACCTAATTGAGAATAGTAACATGTTAGTAAAAAGTTGTAGTAAGAATTGCATGTAAGTATTAATTTCGTTCGAGTTTCTATTGTGCCCTTTTGGCCTTTATGGTTTCATTTTTTTTCTGTATCAGTTTTTTTTCTTCTTTTCTGTCCACTATTTTTTTAAACTTTTCTGGTTTTGTTTTTTTCTTTCAATTTCAAATCTTCAATATTTTTTTCATGTGGCTTTTCAAATAAAAATAGTTTTATTCTTGTACATTTGACCAAAACTACAAGATACGGATAATTATTATAACATTCTCAATGATAAAGTAAAATGTAAGCAATTAATTTAATTTGAAAAATAAAGGTGGTATTTCTTTTTTTGTTTGCTTGATGCCTCTAAAATAGAAGCAAGGAGTACCATAGATTCAACGTAATCATTAGTTGTTGTTTTTTTTTGGCACAAAACGTAATCATTAGTTAAAATAACTTAATATACAAGTTTTGTTGGTTATTTTTCTTTTTTTTGGTCGTCCGTTTTATTAAAGCCCATTGGGGAAAGATACATTGGTGGGAAACTGTATCCCAATACAAGGCCTAAACTAAATAAAGTTCCAAAACAAAAGCTACATTTAGGCCCAATACAAGATCTAGCCGTTTTTTAGTGGACTTTTTTCTATTAACTAATGAAAACGAGTTGAAAAGAAGTAAAAAGACTTTACCAAAAAAAAAAAAAGTAAAAAGAAAAATTAACTTCAACATCGATATAAGAGTCTCTCAAACAAAAATACTCCCTCCATTGTTTAAATACAATTTTTTTTAAAAAAATTTATGTGCATTTTGAGGATTATTAATAATAAATTATAAATTTCTAAAAAATAATTTAAAATTTAGTTATTAATTTAAAATTATTAAAAATGTTAATAATAAAAAAATAATATAATTACTATCAAATTTTAATATATCTTTTTCATATAAATGAAAATACATAAACATTCATCTTTTAAAAACGGAATAAATAATAAATAATTTCATTATTTATTATTTTTACTGTTGAGAAACTCAATTGAAAATTTTCACTACACATGGTCTAATAGAGCTAGTGGTATAGTTGATTCCAACGTGGATATATTAAGCTGACGTGGCAAACATGTGTGAAGCACGGAATCCACATAGTTAAGAAGACGAGTGTCGCGTGTTACTCCGAGATGTCCACGCACCCAAACCACATTCCCACGTGCCTTAAAGATTTCTACGTCTCGTGGCAGCCGTTCGATCCGGTCTCCCTGGGGAATTATATTATCATCCTACGGCTTAACTCAAACGGCATTCTCCGGCGATGCATCTGTCATCTCTGTGGATTAAAAAACGCCGTTATTTCGTTAAAGGTCTCTAATCATTGCGATCGGTCCAGTGTCTCACTGAGCAACAATCAACTACGGGATTTCTAGCGTGCAACCATGATTTCCTCCATAATTAAACTCCCATGCATGATGCAAATAATGTAAAACGTATAATTAATGAAAGTGCACCTGGAGTTAATAAACAGCGGATTATAGCTCGTCAAACAGTTCTCAGCTAATTATGACGTCAGCATAGTAAGGAAGCTTGGCGTTATTTAAAGTCACCTTGTTACGTTCAAAATCATCCCACCGCTGGATTTGATCTTGGCCTTAATCCTTGTCGTTAATCTCTGTCGAGGTTGTAGTGTTAGGTATTGTGAATAAAATAAAAAAAGTTGGACGTGAAATCTTATCTCATTGCCGAAGAAAGATGGCTTATGCAAAAATAGGATACGGTGGTACATATCTTGTGCACCGCGGCGTATTGGAGCATCCGAGTGGGTCCGATCACAATGCAAGATCGCTTTCTTCGTCGTTTCCGATCATTCGCGATGGTAACAGCCGTTTCAACGTCGGAACGATCTCGGCGTCTATGGTGGAGGCGGTATCGGAGATAGAGAAACAGCGAGGAAGAAGAAGCGGAGGGAGAAACAGAGGAAGAGGTCGTAGAGCGGTGGAGGTGACGCGTGAGAAGCTGGACAGGTGGATGAAGGACTCGGTGACGGAGATTGTGAAGAATTTAAGCGAAGCGCCGTTGTTAGTCCATTTGTACGCCGGAGATGAGGAGGAAGGGACGGTGGTGGTGATGAAAGCAGAGGAGTGGGCGGCGGTGAAGGGGAGGTGGGAGAGAGGAGAGGCGGAGATGCCCGAGGGAATGATATTCGTGGAGCAGCTAGGAGCGGCGGCGGAGGAGAGCTGCGGTTGTGGCTTTGACGGCGTCGACGGCACGCGTGCGTGGGGGTTGTTGGTGCAGGGGAAAGGAGTTGAGTGTGGCCCGGTTTGTTATTTGCTCAAGACTACTCGAGTCGGGTCAGGGTCAGGGTCAGGGTCAGGGTCGGGTCTGGGCATGCGGTGTACCCATTTCTGCTTAGCTAAGGTGTCGAGTTTTAGGGAGACGAGTGAATCTCAGCTTAGAAATTGTTGGCTTGTAGGAAATTGACAATGAAGCACATAAGAGTACTCAATTTGATAACAGACCTTTAATCACTTGCACAGTGTTAATCTGATTTGACAAGGAACCGCCATTTTCGAAAATATTATAACCTTGATCCCAACTGTATTGTTTTCTTCACTGAACTTGAAGTGGAAAGGACGTATATCGTCTCTCTGAATTGGCTAAAGCTCCAGAAGATTCATCAGCCAAGGCAGCACCAAGCAAGATGATCTCAACTGCCTCTGAACAAACCTACCTTACTACACCAATGAGACCATTTTCTGACTGATATAGGTTTTCAATGTAAGAACCAAAAAACTTATCTACAGATCACAGATCAGTGTTACACATTGTAACTTGCAGTCGTTGCTCCATGTCAAATAGGTGAAACATATTCAGATCATGATTCAATACAAACTATTCAACACAAGTCTTGTTCATAACATTCAGGTGTTAACTAATTTAGCATACTAAGGTTCTTATTGTAGAACAAAATTGCAGAGTAAATAAATCTATAAATGAAGAAAAGGCAAGGCTGATGCTCCTAGTGTTACAGATGCACATACACTGAAAAACTCTGCTATGAAAGCTTACACGCTTAAGTAACTGAGAAAAACTTGTCAACTAATAAACTTCAATCAGAAACTGGTCAGAAGTTTAAAGGAGTTCAGGTACAGGTTATGTTTTCCTTTGATGCTAGAAAATTGCAGGTCGAGTATATGGAGGCTGCGGCTGCTCTAACGACTAAATCCTTATCTGAGATCAGTGCATCCGCAGCTCTGCAACACAATTCAGACAGCAGGAAACTAAAAATCTGGATTGGGGAAACAAACATATTGCAACAGTGTAATTAGATGAAACAAGTAGTGAAATAGCCATACCTAGAGTACAATGGCATTCCTAACTGTAAGAAGTTCTGACCAGAACTCAAGCTCAAGTGTTGCAGACCACGGTCGCAATGTGATTGCAGCTCTCTCACTCGGTTTAACCAGCTTTCCTGAATTTTCCAGTTCACAAACTCCGAATCAGATACCAACATAAAAAGGGACGATGTGTGGTAAAGATATCTCAACTACTTTACCAGTTGTTTCTCTTCTTCTGATAGCGTTTGTTCGAGTTGGTTAAACAGCGCCATCCATCTGTTCTTGTGGTTATCGACCGTTGAAGCCCTAGAAGGGCCATCGAAGAGTAAGTCTGGGTCATTCTCTTGATCAGCTGGGAATTCTTTCCTTATTAAGAAAGGTAGCTCTGTCGCCACAACTGCTCGAACCCGCTTCTTGCTACGTCGAAGAGCTGAAAAGAACAAAACGGAACAAAGCTGAAAAGAATAACCTAGTATCGTAGTTTTCATTGCATCAACGATCATGAATGGGTTTTTGGTTACCGGAAACACGGCATTTGATGTCCTGATGAAGCAACTCCAACCACTGAGACGCTACTGTAGCCGCTGCAAGTCAAAGATGAAGATCTATCTAAGTCAGCTATGATAGTATACAATCATGCACATTGACTAATGAATACAAGAACATATATACCTTTGACAGTAAGAACACTAGCACGGTTCAAACCTGCTGCGTCCTCGCTCGACAAGGAACTGGCATTTTCCGAGAAATTACCTGCTACCTGAAACCTCGACCCAACAGTATTGTTTTCTTCACTCAGCTCACCATCTGCGCATTTCTCCTCGTGGTAGTGCGTGGAGTAGTTATCTTCTGGCATCCCATACTTGAATCCTTGGTTAAAATCAGATCTAGAGGCATCAGTGTTCACGTCATCCAAAGTTTTCCTGGAACCCGCAACTGTAGTATTATTAAGCCTGATTGAGTGATGATAGTTTCCAGAATCTTTATCAGACTTGACAATGCTTTCGATGATGGAAAGCACTTGCTTTTTGTTTCTCACATGGTTAATAATTCCAGGGTTCAATTCATTGAGCAGTCCACTAGGAGCAGCTAGCCTAGCAAACCTGTCAACTTCTTCCTTCCTTGCAATCTCTATCTTTCTCTTCTTCACCATCGCAGCATCATTGTTCTTGCTTTTGCGACCACGTTTCCTTGGAGCAGGTATCCCTCCATGAGACGATGAGACGACACAGCTGCTTGATGTCACTGAAACCCCACCGTGTGGATTAGAAAGAAAGCCGTTTTGTTTCATTGCTTTCCACAGCTTCATTGGATCATTTTCCTCAGCAGGAACATTGGAACTCCCACACTCTGAGTAAACATCCGTTGAACCAGGTTTATCGGCTCTCCTGGAAGAGCAAACCGAAGATAAATCATCGTTCAAGCAGCTGGAAACAGACAATCCACTTATTTTCTGTGCTACAACACATTCAGCATCATTTCTCTCGACCAAAGCTCCCTTTACATCTGTCTTGAGATCAAGCTTATCCGAAGAAGGGTTGACCTCTTGACCTAACAGTTGAGTCTTTTCACTCGCTCCTTGTTTAACAAAACTCTGCGAAACTTTACCAACTCGAGACATTACACTGGCCTTTTCAACGTCTTTAGAAGCATGGCCAGTGTTACCTGTGGCATATCAATATCCATTTACATATACATTTCAAAGGCTTCTTTAATATCGAAAATTTCACAGGTAAAAAAAGCCGAAGTAAAGCTAAGTTCTCCTGTATGCCTTTCCCACACTTAAAGACTCAATTTGAAACCGATGAAGTGGACTGGTAACAGTAAAGTTACCTGAATTCAGAATTGGGTGAACGCGTCCAATGTTACTCGATTCCTGTTTTCCATCCAATTCATTGCCTCCGATCTATATCCCACGAGAACCCAAAAAAAAAAATATTAATTAGATCGAAAAAAGAAAAAGACAAACAAAGAAGATCAGTTCGAAGAAAACCCCAAAAAGGTAAAGAACATACCTTTAAGTCGGATCTGGGAATCGACGAAAACCCTCCAGAGACATGGTCGTGTTCACCCATTGCGAGTCAATTGATACCCAGAAACGAGCCCACACAATTACCCTCCAAGATTTGTCAAAAGAAGCGAACGAATTACAAGAGACTCGGAGGGAGCCCAGAAAATGGTGATTACAGATTTCTTTGATTCTCAAGGGAAAAAGGAGATCGAGGGTTCGAGTGAATTAGGCTTAGGGTTTAAGATCTGATGGTCAATTAATGGAGATCCTAACGTGAATTTTGAGACCCTAGAATTGTAGCGGAGGGAGAGAGAGAGAAAAAGGAGGAGAAGAAGAAAGAAGGAGAAGAGCGCGCGATGTGGGCGTAGTTTAATAATTTCTGACAGCAACCAAAATTATGTATTTGTTTTATTTTTTTGGGTCTTTGGGGGATCTGAAGCTTTTCAAATTCAAACCAGACTGTTTGATGATTTGGAGGGAATAGTGGCTCGGGCCTTTCAAAATGAATCTTTTGTATTTTACGAGCTCATTACTATACTCTCAGGCCTTTTTACTTTTTTTTCTTTTTTCTTTTTACAAATGTTTAAATTTACGAAAAGGATGTTACATTTTAGAAAAATTATTACTATTCTTATTTTAACGATGACAACAGCAGGCTCTTCCTCTCATTTGAATTTTCAATTCAAGGCGTGTACCTACCATACATTACGAATCTGAGATTAAAGATTTGGAATTCAAATACTAAACAACATGTGTCAAAGAAAAACAAATATCAATTGCAAATATATGAAATCTAGCAAAGAATATGAGACAATTATTTACTAAATTAGGGACTAAACATACCAATAATATAATTCATCTTTTTGTTTTTTTCCTCAAAAATTCAAACATCACCATTAGATGAGCATAAAAATAGCTGTTAAGGATTGAACAAAAAGTTAAAAAAGGGATTCGAACTTATTAGCAACATATTTATGATTAATTAACTCNTTTTCCAAAAATTTTCCCCCCCCCCCCCCCAAAAAAAAACGTATTGCATAAGATACACTATATTATAGGCTAATAACATAACTATCAACATAACATATAATGTTATAGTTGATATACACCTACGAACATAACATATAATGTTATAGTAAATATTGTGGTTGAATTTCACTACTTGGTTGTTATTTGAAATTCCCTTTTTGTACTTTTTCAGCTCTTCGGAGTACCAGCACGAAGAGAATGAGCCAAAATCACTCCTCGATGGAGCTTCGAGGACATCGACAGTCGATTACCACAAGACCAGATGAATGGCGCTGTCTAATTAACTTGACCAAACGCAATGAGAAGAAGAAGAGAAACAAGTCGTTAGAGCACCCGCAGGCCGCAGCCTCCGTATACTCGACCTCCAATTTTCTAAACTACGTCAAAATTTTCCCACCAGTTTCTGATTTGAGCTTTTTAGTTGAAAACTTTTTTCTCAGTTACTTTACTGTAAGCTTTCGTAGCAGAGTTTTTCTTTGTATTACTCATCAGCTTTTTCTTGTCTTCTTTATTCATTCTTTCTCCGCAATTTCGTTCTGCAATAAACCTTAGTGTGTTGAGTTAGTTAACACACGAAAGTTTAAAACATCTCTTGTTTGGATAGTGAAACAATATTGAGAGCAAAATAACTATGTATTATATCATGATCCGGATATGTTCCAGCTATTAGTAGCCTGGCTCTTGCCCTAAACCTAATTAGCTCAAACATCTGACATGGAGCAACTACAACAATTTACAATATGTAACAGTGATCTATGATCTATAGATAGGTTTTTGGTTCTTACATAGAGAACCTACTATCAGCAAGTAGTCTCTTCATGCGGTAGACAAGGAGAACCTACTATCAGCAAGTAGTTTCTTCATGCGGTAGACAAGGAAGGTCTGTTTAGAGCCAATTGGAGACCATCTTGCTTGGTGTTGCCTTGGCTGATGGATCTTCTGCGGCTTTGGCCAATGAACGATACTGAAGCTTAACACTCTCTGCATTGTCTAGTGTTTTCACCACATACCTGCAACAAATGATCTCCAAGTTAAGGAAATATTTATACAAAAGTCTATACAAGTTTTTGCTTAAGGGTGATGTCTTGATCGATATATATAACAAAGTTTGCAGCAAGAAAGAGTTGAGATCTTTGGCGAATCATTGAAATGTATATCATAAAGTCATAATCAAAGATAGAAATCAGACTTTACCAGCCGTTCAAGCATTGTGTAGTCACAACAGCTTCCCGTCCTACAAAACGAGGTGGTGTCCTCTTGTTTCCCTGATTTATATTTGACTCCAACGGTTAACATCACCCCGCAAATATCAAGAAAATATATTTGCTAGAGAAAAACGCAGGAAGAAAAAAAAAGGATTGACCTTTATTATAACTCGATCTGCTACAGCAAAAGGGAAATGATTACTTTTGTTCCTTGAACGACTTGCATAAGTCGAGTCACCAAATCCGCGTCTCTCCTGCATTTATGGAAATATAAATCTCTCGTTGGAACAGAATTAAACGTGCGAAGTCAATATGATTAATAAGTAGTATTGAGTTACTTGATCAAATCCTTCTCGTTTTCGCTTAGATGAGTGGTTCGACTGTGACTTCTCTTCTCGACAGAATGCTTGTACTGCAACTCGCAGAGCTGCGTAAATTCCAGTGAAAAGAATGAAAATAGATTCTCTGAGACAGCCAAATGCCACAATTAAATGAATAATTTACTCACTGAGATTTGGGGTTATCGAGTCTTCTGAGACTGGCTGCGAACAAGTGCAGCAAGCTTTCTAAGAGAAACACAACGAAAAATTAGATTTCATAAGCAGAAGGGAAAAAGGAAAAAGTATATAGCAGAGAGCAAAGGAAGCGATTGTGATGGAAGATATAAAACGCTTTACCATTTGTTTAACTTGTTCAATTCCTCCAGCTCCAAAAGTGTGTCCGCAAGGCAAAATCATAGCATCAGACATCAAAGCCCCTCTACGATTTTGCAAAGAGACCAAATAAAAGTTATAGATTAAACACAAGCACGATCGATACCAATCCAACAAAAAAGGTGCTTATTGATGAGGTACCACTAAAAGCTACTTGTCTAAAGATTACTACACTCACAAACAATACAAACTAATTCAGAGAGATGATATAGTACTTTTCACTTCCTAAATGTTCTTCTAATTCCGGAACCATATAAATTTATTATGAATATGATCAGAAACTGCTACATCTCCTTCCATTATTAGACTGGATCATACGAACTTCAATACCCGAATTTAAAACCACACAGAACCGTCGAAATCAAGCGAAAACGAAAAGAACATACGTTATAGGATCAGACAAGATGGTCCTCAAAGACTCGATTGAATTGCTCGAAGAAGAAGAGGAAGGGTCTCTTCTGCCGCTGAAATCACACCCATTATCTGCTGCCACTGATGATTCCTCATGCCTAGAAGCAAAACTCGCTTCCATTGTCTTAAAAGGCTGCGAGTAGTAAGCTGAGTTGTCTTGTCCAACAGCTATCCCTGCAAAGGCATTTTCAATACCTAAAAAGTAAAAGCTTTTCGCACTAAAAAGAAAAAACTTCAGGGATTTCTCTTACCAGCTCCTGCTGATACACTGTCTTCACCAGCGTCTTTGTTCATGCCATCACCTTCGTTTCCGTCTATGTCATCATCCTCTTCGTCTTCTTCCACGTCAACGTCGTCCTCCCCTTCTGATCCACCACTGTCGTTAGGGTTTCCGCCAATGGGTTTCTCCGAGTAGAAATTCTGCCGGAACTCGAGATGAGGGTGAGGGTTCGCTGCAGCTGCGGCGGCTGCTGCTGCCGCGAAGTACCGGTGGTGGTCGCCGATAAAGGCCGCGAATTCACGTGTTTTAGGATCTTGTTCGCCGACCCGGAAACGTAACGGGTCAGCATCTTGGACAATCATCGGCGGCGCGGTGAACGGCGCCGGAGAGAGCCCTTTTCCGGACATGGAATCAAATGATCTCAGAAATGATTGAAACCCTAAAAGTAAACCCCAAAAGAAGAAAAATAATTAAGCACGTAAGAAGGATCAGTTACGATTTGGTTTTGCGACACAAAGAAGGAATCTTTAAAGAAAAAGATTAGATGAGTTAAGCCGAGAAAGTTTCTCAGAGATGAAATGAAAAGACTAAAGAGGAGAAAGAAAGAAGAAGTGGGACGCAAAAACGCCGTCGTTTAAGAGGACAACGAAATTTAAACGGTGACGTTTCAACTGCGAGTGACGTCAGACTCGGATACTATCGAATGGGGTCCATTGCAACAAAACAATAAAGTCTGCGGAGCTTCTTGAGCGACTTTGACATTGTACGGAGATATAAAGTGAAGTCAACGGAATATTTCCTTTACGGTCTGAAAATTATTTATTGTTTTACCTCATTCTGTTTGTACTGAGATGATACTAGATATGGCTTTTTAGGACACTTTCGAGTTGAGCTGGCTTTTTAGAATAACCTTATTCTCAATTCTTACTTAAGAATTAAAAAAATAATTAAATAGCTATGGGTTAGGTTTGGGAGATCTTTCCCGATGAAGCCTCTCGCTTACCCAACAAGATTAGCTTTTGTACTTAGAGAAAGATAAATCTTAAATTTCGTAATTTACATTTACATTGTTATCTCTTATTGTGCAATTATTCGCTTCCTTAAAGAGTTGTGACACCACAACCACATCATGGCGATATAACTTTGCATATTAAAAATCTGAGCGACCTACGTACATGCGAGAATGAGATATGCAACAATTCCATTTTTTGTTTTTTTTACCTTGCAAAAATCCGATGAAAACTTTGACATTTCCTGAAGAAGAACTAATGTAGACATGTTTTATAGCGTAGCTTATTTTGGAAAAAATACCTTGGGAAATTCCTTTCGAGACGACACGTCATTAACTCACTATTTAATGCAACGACTTCGGTCTGCTTTTACGGACACGTTCTGAGCTATGGAGTGAGTTCTCAGTTAAGCTAGTAAGGTGAGGACGAGACAATGATGCATCACTGAAGATTATGCGATGTCGAGTTTCACTACGCTGCCACTTCCCTTTGGTACTTGTTAATTAAGTAATCCCATAAGTGAAATGCCATTGATGGTTTTAGTATATAGTTAAAACCTCCTTAGAACTGACGTCAATTGGGTTTAGAAAGCTTAGCGCTGAAAAGAAAATTCAAACATTTGGATACATCTCTTGTCAAATTCCATAAAATTAAGCCGCATCATGTCAAATATAATGTGCACAACGAGTAGATATATTGTGTTATCGGCTTTGAATCATATTTATAAACTTGTTCTACTCTTCAGAACAGAGTGTCTGGGTATCTTATACAATTATACTTAATATGTTAAGTCTCCTTTTATACCAATTTTATCAAAATATTATACTTAATATGTTAGTCTCCTTTTCTCATTTTGCTCTGGAATGAGCTTTGGCTGAATAGTTGTTTTAAAAGTCTGTATTTCAACTTGGTAGTAGTTAGCCTCTGCAAATGAACTTATGCAGCATTATCAGCTCTGTGTTAGTTCGTCAGACAATTTTGGTTTATGTTTCATTAAGAGGTTTCGTGTTAATCATTCTTGATCCTACACTACAATATTACCATTCTGGTTAATAAGGTTAAGAAGCCAGATCTTATGCTATTTGGATTCTGAAGTAGAATACTAGAATGAAGAAAAGATGCAAATGTTCTGCATCATTTTTTTGTTCTTTTGTTTATCAGGAAGACTCTTGCTGATTGAATATTCAGAAGAAAATGTCCATTATTAAGTTCGTGTTACAATGAGAGGATCCTTACAAAACTTTCCTTACAATACTTATGGAAAATTGCAAGTATAAGGAATCAAACACTAGTGACATTAACACAGATAAACAACAAATTTCTTACTCGGGAGAGTGATCTCTCTGTTCTTTGATGTTCTTGAAGATCTTAGAACTCTTGTCAAAGATCTTTGCTCTCCTGTTGTAATCTTTAGGGTCTCTCCCATCATCTTCCCCCATGATAGCTTCCTTCTCAAGGCATTCCAGGAGTTCCCACATTCCTCTGTTTGCTTCTCCGCCACATATCCTTCTTCTCTGAGTCAGTTCCTCCTCTTCCTCCTGCGTAATTGGCTCCATTGCCGCTGCATAACCCGAGCCCGAAGCAACGCATTTAGTAAGACCAACGCGCCTGTCCTTCCTGGCGTTGAGGCTCAGTTTGCTCTGTGTGACTGCCGTGAAAGGAGCTAGGATTTGATGAGTTCTCGGAGATGGGTTTGTGATGATCTTTGTGCAAGCATGAGATATAGCGTCCATTGTTTTTGTTTTTCCTGATAGAGATTTGAGTTGTGAATTAAAGGTTGAGTGAGTCTCTTGGCCATTTATATAAGGTTTGGGGGATGCTAAAACGTGACGCAATAACACACGTCATTAATTACACGTGTGGGAGTGGCGATGAGTAATAGAGTTTTCGAGATTCCCCCTGCTTGTTCTTGTGGCACGTGTGTCTAGATTCTTTGCCGACCTCCTTTGACCCTATTTTCGGCATTATCCGGAGTATATGTTTTTTTTGTTCAAAATCAGACAAGTCTGTCTAGTCGTATCTCCATTGATTACTACCACCTCAAGGTCATTTTTTAGGAAATAAATATGAATCAGGTTAAACCGCAATAAACCGGATAAATGCTGATTTCGGATTAAAAGTTAAAACGCAAATTACCAAGATCTTGGCGTGAAAGTATCATTCTTATCTGCTAGTTTCTGTGACAAGATGGTCTACAAACTGCAAAATCTATTTCAATAAGATCATTAACTTTAAGGAACAAATTGTGTAGAAAAAAAGAACATATGATAAGTCTACAAACTGCAGAACAAAACGAACTAAAAAGATAACAGATATTGCTAGGGACTTTTAATAAAAATTCCCAAAATTGCAAGAGATGTTTTTCTATTTCAGATTTGCAAACCATCTTCACAGCCTCTGAGATGATCACATCTTGGAAATGTTGGAACACAAAAGGAATATGGAAGATTTGAGTTTTACTTTCCACCTTCATTGGCAAACCCTTCTTTGCGGCCTTCAAAGCCAGGGCGCAGGAGCTTCTTCTCCCTCTTAGCGATTTTCCGCAGCTTGTTTTGTTCAATCCTATCCGCAATATTCCCTGATCTCTTTTGCTGCTTCTCCACTCTAACCTTTTGTTGTCCTTCAACTCTTTCTTTCCACTTCTCTGCGTTCTTCTCGTGCCTCTTCTTTTCTTTGTGGATGCTTTGCTTCAGTAGCTTTGGGTCATCATGAACCTTGATACCAGCTGCTCTGCTTGTAGCTGCCTGCCATGAGTGCTTCTTTGCAATTACTTCACCTTTTTCTGGATCCTTCTTTGCAGCCTCTAACTTCAAAGCCCTTTCAAGCTCTTTTGCCTTAGAAAGCCTCCGTTTCTTCTTATCTTTTCCGTGTTCCGCATCGTCATCAATCTTGACATAACCAAATGTAAGGTCCTTAGCAGCCTCTTCCACATCCAACTTACCCTTACCTTTATCTGCTGACTTATTCTCCTCCACAGTCATCTCCTCAGAACCCGAGTCTCTCTTTCTCTTATTAGGCACAATCTTCTTCCTTCTTTCATGGCTTCTTGGTCTATCTGAACCCCCACGACCACCTCTAAGCTCATCAATTTTGCGGTGGAGACGTTGTCTCAGTTCCTCGTACGTAACCGAATCATCCTTTTGAAAACGAGCAGTCTTAGGCTTCTTGTTATCAGTTTCCTCCTCACTGTCATCATCAGGAAGCTCATTACTCAATTTCTCCTTCTCAATCTTCTGCTTCAGCAAATCCAGAGTCGTCAAAGCAGACTTCTCTGGGTCCAACCTATCCCTCCTCGCTTTCTTAAGGTTTTCGGTTGTTTTTCTCTTGGCTTTAGCTTTTTGAGCCTTGCTAAGACCTGGAAACCACTTTCTTTCTGTCTCATCTGGTAAGTAGAATCTCGCAGGGATGAGCTCTACCATTTTATCGAAAAATTCACCATGCTGATGAGCCACAGAATTCATATCCAATTCAGAACCGATTTTATCCTTTTTCTTTGCCATCTACAACAATTGCCAAAATCAATCACAATCAGAAAAAAGCCCGTTTCGAAGAATGAAAAACTAAGGACTCCTATTCACTTTCAGAAGCTAAATAACACATCAAAATTGTAAAAACAAGACTTAAAATGGCATATTAGAACGACCTTTCAGCAATGAAGGGGAAATCAAAACTTACATCAGTCCCACGAACTTTAGTCATAGCTCTCCGCCACAGGAGATTAGATAAAAGTTGTAAACCTCAGGACAAGCTGCAGCAATAAAAAAACAAAAAATATTACTGACAGGGAAAGAATCAAAACATCATCAAACATATATATTTCTGCTTAACTAAGCTAGTAAAGATACTTTAGGAATTGCCAACCTCTTGTAAGAACTGACAATTTGTACTCATTTACTAAATATCAAAATTAACAGATGCTCAGAAAGTGCATAACTGTTGGGTTTATATACAACAGTTTCAAAATGGTCTTTAAAAAAAAATCGAATTTAAAGAAAGCCTTAAACAAGATGACTTTACAGACCCCATGAACCGTTAATAAAAATCTCAACTTGTTTTCTTTACGGCGAAAAAAATACTAAAAGAAACATGTTAGTCTTGGGCAGCTATATTCATTATTGTGGAGAGACACAGAAACCCTAAATACTACAGAAAGAGTAAGTTTCCCAACACAATAAGATTTGTGAACTAAATGCAGGATGGATAAGCAGCACAAAATACAGAACAAATAAGCAACTCTTATCCTAAAACACTGTAGAGGGAATCAAAATCCGAAAACGATGAGTCCAAGAAAGATATACAAGCTTAAGTTTCGCATCCTAACAAAATTCAGGATTCATCATAACTCGTTATCTGAAGTTCTGAACGATTGTGACTCCAAGAATCAAATTCCTCAAACAAGAAGGAACAAACACAAATGGAAATACGACGACTTGATGGAAGAAGACAAAGAAAATAGAAGGAAAGACTCACCGGTAGCGACGATGGCGAAGCAACGGCGACAGAGAGAAGACAGAGAAGAAGAGGTTCCGTAGAAAAAAGTTTAGGGTTCGAATGGTTTTGTTATTTCTCACTTTTAATAAGGGTACTTATGTAAATGCGCTATCTCAATTCAGCGTCCTAATAACGGTTCGGTTTAATAGGATCGAAATTACATAAACCAGAAATCGTATCGAACCGAAACTACCTCTTATACGTCTCCACGTGGAGTATTCCTCTTCACTCCTCCCCTCTTCAATTAGCTGCTTCACATGTATATATCAATTTTGAAAACGGGGTGAAACGCTGTCGTTTGTTTGTCCACTGCAGAAAGTAAAGCAAAGCTTCATCGGAATTTCTAGTCTCCGGCTAGCGATGGCGGTATCAGCTTTCCGTGTCACGCGGTTACCATTTCTTCATCAATCTCAGGTCCGTTTCTTAGTTTCATTCCTCATTAAATCTCTGCTTAGCTAACCAAAATTGGCAAACGCCATTACTCTCTCTGGCTGAATCTCGAGTACTTCATTTTGCAGTTACCGGTTGCGAGAAATGTATCAGGAAGGTGTAAGAAGATGGTCGGAGGCAGAAATTTGAAGGCTTTTGTTATCTCAGCGCAGTATTCACAAACCCAGGATCTTTTCACTTCTCGCCTTCAAAGTACTGAATTTTCCTGCTTTTGTAAACTCACTCTGACTGTATACTGTTTTTGATAAACGTTGGTGCAGAATCATATCTCGTTAGGGTGTTTCTGTTGCTAATTGGATTTGGTTTATCTTAATATATGTTTGAGAGGGAACTTTTGCTTGAAATCTATACATTGACCTTGTTGAAGACAGTTCAGTGATCCATGTGCTTGTTCGCATGGCTTTTGATGCAGGTCGGATAGAGAACTTACCAAAACTGGTGGAGGATATTGTTCAGACATCGATAAACACAGGTCCACGCGGTGCGTTACGCCTTGTCCAAGGTGTTCAGGCCTTTGTAGGCGTTGGAGGAGAGTGGCTAAATGATATCTCTAAGGTAACTCCTTTTTTTTTTTGTATGTTTCAAGTGCATCGTTCATAACTCATATGAACAAGACACTTCCTGTGATCTGAAGTTATGTTTTTTTCTGGTGACCCGCTGCAGTCTACAAGAGTTTCTGGTTCATTACCAACTGAAATGCAGCTTGGTTTACTGTCTCCACTATATTTGAGGAAACTATTTGAACGCATGGGAGCTACTTACATCAAGCTGGGACAGGTAATTCATGTTGCTTAAGTGTATAGCATTTTGTATGCTCTGAGGATGTCATGTAATTTTTTAGATACATGTGGAGTACACAACTAAAGTAAGCTTAGTTATCTAAGTGTTATTTCTCAATTTATTTCCCATTTAACAATTCTTTTTTATCATTTTTAATATGTCTTTTGAATTCGTAGTTTATAGCATCTGCACCAACTCTGTTCCCACCAGAATATGTCGAAGAGTTTCAGAACTGCTTCGACAAAGCTCCTCCAGTACCGTTTGAAGTCATTCGTAAAATCTTGCAAGAGGAACTTGGGAGGCCCATAGAAAGCGTATACGAATATGTTGACCCTACACCACTTGCATCAGCCTCAATAGCACAAGTGCGTTCTTCTACTTCTGCTTCATTGATCGATTTTCATTTTGTCCATGTTGTCTTCTCCTGCTTAAGGGTATCATCATGACCAGGTCCATGGTGCAAGGCTTCGAGGCTCCCAAGAGGATGTAGTGATTAAGGTCTTGAAGCCTGGAATAGAAGATTTCCTAGTGGCAGATTTGAACTTTATCTACGTTGTTGCCCGTATATTTGAGTTCCTTAGTCCTGAGTTCAGCCGTACTTCACTGGTAAAATCTCAATTAGCTGTAGAGAAATACCATTCCTCTGTCTCGATTTCGTAGTTGCTGCTATTTACTCTCTAAACAATATATCATTTTGGTAGGTTGGTATTGTCAAGGATATTCGTGAGTCAATGCTTGAAGAAGTAGATTTCAATAAGGAGGCTAAAAATATCGAAGCATTTAAGAGATATCTTGAAACCATGGGGTTGTCAGGACAAGCTACTGCTCCAAGAGTGTATAAGCACTGCAGCAGCCGGCGGGTACTTACAATGGAGAGGCTATACGGAGTTCCTCTTACTGATCTAGATTCCATAAGATCACTTGTTTCCAGTCCAGAAAACAGCCTTATTACGGCCCTTAATGTGTGGTAAGTTCTTTGAAATTCACTATTGAAAATAAGATAGCTCCTCCTCTTAACAGTAGCAGTTAGTGAAATGATGTCTTCATGTGGCTGTAACATGCAGGTTTGGAAGTTTACTTTCTTGTGAAAGTTTCCATGCTGATGTACATGCAGGGAACTTATGGCTGTTGCGTGATGGCCGGATTGGGTTTCTTGATTTTGGTAAATCATACTCTCTCGAGCCTAATTGGTGCAACAATTCTTATATGTGGCTATGTAGTTACTTGTAGCGACTCTACTACCTCTCTTTTTCATCTACTTTACACAAAAGCTGTCTTTTTTATAAACATTCGTCCCCATTTATTGGTAATTTTTGGTGTATTCAAGTAAGTGGTCACATATTTTTCCAGGCATTGTTGGTCGGATATCACCCAAAACATGGGCTGCTATGGAAGTATTTTTAGCGTCCATTGCAACTGAAGAATATGAATCCATGGCCTCAGCTTTGATTCAAATGGGTGCCACAAATAGAGATGTTGATGCCAAAGCTTTTGCGAGGGACTTGGAAAAGATGTTCTCTTCTATCCAGGCAAGCAAATTTACTCTTTAGCAGTTTTGGAGTAAAAGGCTAAGTTAAAGATGATCCCTCTTTAGCCAGTTACATCTGTTCAAAGGAACCACTGTAGTGCAAAACACGATGACAAGTACCACTAATCTTATGGAGATAAGTGAATTTCTTCTTGCAGGAACTAGATACAGAGATAGTAGTGGCTACAGCTCGCGGAACAAATTCAAACAGAACTGCTGTAGCTGCTAACGTGGTTGTCGATGAGAGACAGATGAATGCTCTTTTCCTCGACCTGGTAAGCACTAACTAGTTTTAGGATTTTGCTTTTGATATGAAAGTTGTTAGCATGCAGAAGTCGCATCGATGTAATTTTAACCCTCGTTTTGAGCTCTAAGGATTGCATCCAGATGAAAACAAGTTTTCTTTCTTTTGTGTAGGTGCGGGTTAGCGAATCATATGGGCTAAAGTTCCCGAGGGAGTTTGCACTTCTAATTAAGCAGCTTCTGTATTTCGATCGGTACACGAGACTATTAGCCCCAAACCTGAACATGCTGCAGGATCAGCGAATTTCTGTCGTGTCCAACAGGAGGATGAATCGATATAATGACAGCTTAAACTAAGTTCATATAGATATTCTTCACTTTTACCTTTTCAAACTTTTTCTATATACTAGTGGTAAAGTTATAGTTGTTTGATAAAGCCAGGAATGATGATGAATTCAATATTGTTACAAACATAACAGATGCTACATGACTACTATTTACAAAAGATAAGCAATATCTTCTTTTTTTCTTGTATAATTTTGCACAAGTGTCATGGTTTTCTCTACTTTAAACAGAAGTGCATAAACAAATCTTTTACCTATAGACAGATGTGAGAAAAAGAATGATAAACCAATGACAAAACTTTCCATCTGAGAAACGCATAGTTCTCTTTGCTTGATCAGAAGCAGAGATCTACACAGGAGGACGCTGAGAGGCTTTAAAGACTTGGCTTACAGTGGAATATCCCATTAGCCGATGGAGCGGAGAGCCTCTAGCCACAGGTACCTCCTCTTCCTGAGCAGAGGAGCTCGGTTTTTCGGGATTGGACGGAGCTTTGTTTCTGGGAGACTCTGATGTTGAATTACTACTCCTATTAGTGTTTATGTCATGTGTTACTGCAGGAATTAAGTGAGTTCTGGACTGAAGTGAGAATCTGAGAACAGTGGTGCAAGTGCCGCATCTGAGAAGATGATACTTCTTCTTGAAGATGAGAAAGTCTGCAGGAAGCTGTAGGTTTTCTGAGCAACTGTAACAGCTAACGAAAGGGGCCCCACCGGCTGTTGGACGGATATGACGCTTTGCCACACGTTGTCTCTCTTTTTGACGACGGGCCAGTAAGTCATGGTGGTGGCCGGCATGTCTATTACGCTGATGATCCTCCGCGTCAGAGACTATCTCGTGGCTCCATCTCGGATAATACTCAGGTTGTTCCATTGGTCTCTGTGGACTTGCACAATATGAACTGTAAGAACTATGAAGCTGACCTGAATACCAACCGGCATGGTTTCTTCTGTCGTTCGCCATCTCTCCTGAGAACCTACTCCCTTGGCCCCGACCTCGAGCCCTTGTGTTGTTGTGATACATATGGTCAACACTCTCGTAGTTCATGCCTCCAGCGTATGGAGGCATTTGAAGGGAGTGTGCACGGGAATAGCGATCAAACTCATCGTGCGATGGATATGAAGGGCTCACACGTGTGTATGGCTCTCTCGGATAGACAGGCATGTCAGGCCGAAGTTGTTCTGTCACATGTCTCCTCCCTTGTCTACCAAGACGCCCTCCTGGCCCCTCAAGTTGCAGAGACCTGTTCTTATACCGTTCGCTGTATGCGGTAGTCCCATTGGGCCTCTTCTCAGAGAAAGTGGATGAGGAACTACCTCCTTGCTCCTTGAATTTTTCAGGGTATCTCTGCATCTCAAATTTTCCTGATCTTATTTTCTCAAGAGCTTTCCATTGTTCGTTTTCATCGAGAAGTTGGTCCTCTCTTTCGTCAGACGAAGACTCACTCCCATCATACGCAGAAGAAGTCTTGTTTGCAGGAAGATCATCTGTTGACTCCCTTGGACGGTTAAAAAAGTAATCATCTTCGTTTTGCTCGTCTTCAACCGGAGAAGCATCAGGAGAGATTTCAGCTTCGAGCTTGTTGAAAGCATCACTGGAGGAATTACTCGTTCTTGCATCCACCACGTGATCAGCATTCAAGCTTCCTGAACTAGTCCCCGGTCCCATAGCTTCTGACACGGATTTTATATCAGACTTCAATCTGCTGGACTTGTCGTCTGCTTCGTTCCTGTCAGAATCACCAAATGAGGGTTCCTGCAGTTGGATTTCATTCCCCTCCTCTCCAATAAAGCCACCGAGCTGCTTCTCAGTAGACTCCGTGGATCCAACCTGAGCCTTCTCATCTTCTAGGCCCGAGGAACGACTTGTGGATGACGGAAGAACAGTGTCCTGCCCTGAGCTGCTGGACACATTGTTGGTTTCAGGCTCGCTTCGCGGTTCACTGGCTTGAGCCCCCTCTGTCCCTCCTGCATTTGGTGTAATGGTTGGAGCAATGGTCCGTCTTTTCGCTGAATCAAAGAAGCAACAAACAAGTTCAATAATTGAGAGAGATCATGAGAAGAAAGAAACACACAACTGGTTTGAGATGAGACACAAAGCAAGATTAACCAAAGGAAATCCAAAGAGATGGAGCCCTGATTAGAATAAAGCCAGATTCAAAATGGACAAAAACGAAATGGAAAGTTGCAGAATTTTGCAAAAAACAATGACCTTGAAGAATGGCTGAACAGCCACCACACTGATAAACCGGAACATCTTCGTCTTCCTGTAGAATCTTAAAGCACTTGGGGCATTTCACCAACCGGACTCTCTGACCCGACTTGCTCGCCATTGTTGGTACCAAAATTTTGATGACGTACTCCAACCTTAAGAATCTAAATTTGATGACACAGAGAGAGAGAGAGAGAGGGAGGGAGAGAGAAGAGCAGAAGTAAAAGATGGAAACTTTGTGAAAGTTCACAGAGAATTGAGCGGAGACCAGGTGATAGAAGGTCAACGCGGTATGATTTTAAACTTTGTTGAAGAGAGAGAGGAGAGAAAGAGAAAGAACAGGAAAATAATAAAAGCTTAAAATTGAGTGGGTGTTAAGAAATCTGGGGGATTGGTTTAACCCGGGTTTGAGAGCTGGTTACGGATCCGGGTCGGGATGAAATAATGGCGAGAAGACGAAACGGGAGCAAGATTACATCATTCAAGAATCCATAAAGAGATGTCCGGTTGTAAGATCTTCACAGGATATCATCATGTAATCAAAGAAACCCAAGTAAAAGCTCTTCTAACTCTAGAGATTATGAAAAATAAAGCAAAACCCAGAAGTTTAAGATTATGTAGAGAGAGGATGGAATAGAAATGGCGAGGAGATATATATATACATATATATATATATATATAGAGAGAGAGAGAGAGAGAGAGAGAGAGAGAGAATTTCTTGTCGTGGGGGCGAAGTAGAAAGAAGAGGAATTGAGAGAACAGAGACAAAAAGCCAAATCCTTGGACAGGTTTTTAACTTGGGATGTTATGTTTCTCTTCTCTCTCTTTTTTTTTTCTCCTTTGAGAAAAGTCTCTCTTTTTCCGTGTGAAGAAAGTTTTTTTAAAAAAAATATATAGTTTTATGGTAATTCTATGGTATCTAAGTCAATAGACTCAAAAAAAAACACACAACCACGACTCGTTCCTTAGCAAATGACAACCGTTAAACAAAACCCCATTTGTCCATTTTTTAAATATAAAAAAAAGGCTCAACTTTTTGTTCATAGCATCTGAAACAGAGCTTGGTTTAGAAGCAGAAAGAAGGAGAGAGAGATAGCGAAAAGAGCAAATGTTTTTCTTCACCTAATAATTTTCTTTTAAAAAAACTCGGATAAGAGTTATAAATGGAATGGCATTGTTAATGTCGGCGCCTGTTTCATTTATTTGGAAAGAGAAAATTTAGCCCTACATACTTCTTCGTTCACTTCATCATTTATTGATTTGATCCCTTTTTTTTTACTTTACGTCTTCACCATAAAATGATTTTAATGTCCTGTCCATTTTATCTTTAGTACAGTATACATTTCTTAAATATTTTCTGACAGCTGAAAGTTTGATTTTTTTTTTTGTTTAGTTTCATATGTTTAAATATTCAAAGTGAATGTTACAACGTAAAAGGCTATAATGTTTCAGTGAACCGCGAAAAGTAATACTAATTTTGAACTACGTACTTGAGCTTTTCATTTAGTAAAAACTTATAACTGAAAAATTAACGAACATTAATTTAAAGGGGATACTACTATCTGTATGGACGTACTTTATTTTAACAATTTTTTTATTTATAAAACAAAATTAAGGTTAATGGTCGACAGACTCGGTCTTTTATCGTTTTGTGCTGTCCAGTTTCTACTTTCTAGATAATCGTTTTGGCTTTGTGATTCCGAAGAAGTCAACCTTTGTTGTGGTGTCCTCCTATTTTGTATAGACTATAGAGTTTACTTCAATATTTGTTTTCTCTGCACAATCCGATGACTATGGGATATGATTCTAAAAAATCAAATCAAATCAAATCAAGTTCCATACGATTCAAGTTTTCGCAAGTTGCATTTTGCATGGACTCTTTAATACTTGGGACCGCTAAGGTTAATTTATATCGCAAATTGCTGATGTTACCTAAAATTCAAGACATGTAGAAAACTATGTTTTAAAAGTCAAAATTAATATTTCAAATGCAAACATTCACGTATATAGTTCTCAAAATAACATACATATGTATACTATCTTCTTCTTTTCTCCTTTTGATCAGGTTTCCAAATAATATTTGACTGACTTGTTAATTATCAGGAAGTTGGGAGTCCTTAATTATAATTTTATGGACATATTAATATAATTTCCTCCTCAACATCGAGATTCAAACTCACGACTTTGAAACTCGCTCCACTGGAAAGGTTTTCTAGTACACTAGTAGAGCAACACACACTATGTTTCAAATTTGATATTATGATACTCCCCTTATATTTCTTTCTGTGATATATGAAATTGTGGCTGAATGATTTTTTAGTTACGTTTTTCGTTAAACTAATTCTATATATCATCTGCCCAAGTTCTAAAAGTATTTGTCTTTATTGTATTTAGTTCTTCAGAGATTAGACGTAATTTCTACCAAGCAAGTTCAAAGCAAAAAGTGTGTTCATATCTCAATGAAAACATTTAATTCTATTTTTTGGTTCTCAAAAAGAAAAAAAAAAGGTTCAAAGCAAAAAATTATGGAAGTACTGATTTTACATATGACATTAAAGAGTAGTTTGCACAAAAAAGACATTAGAGAGTAATTTATTTATAGAATTCTCTTGTTTATATTCAAAACATGTCTTGATAATAGATTTGCGTATACAACGTCAATTAAGAACTCAATAAAAATTAAAAAGTGTGTGTCGAAAATAAAATTAGAAAGTAAAAGAAAGTGAGATATAAAGGTCCCATACTATCCTTTTCTAAGCTATCTTTAAATTTGATTATCTGTTGTATCTAACTAATAAAGTTCGTCGCCAGCAGTCTTGCAAAGTCGTTTCACACATGCAATCACATTTACAGCTTAATACACACAATAACAAATTAATATATTCGTGCGTATCGTATACAGTTAGATATATAAATATATTTGCATGCGGATGCATAATAACGCACTCAAGCATATCTCGTTACACAGTAAGAAAAAAAAAGAGAACAATGGACCCTCTCGAACTTGAAATTTGGAATTTGGAATTTTGTATTCATTTATAAGTTAGAAACAAAGTCATGCAGAACATGACAAATCCTGATAAAGTCAGATCTTATTATACAATTTAATTTTGAACAAAAAAGAATGATATATTATTTAATAAAAATAAAAAAATTGTTGACCAACAAGCACAAATTTTCAACACGAAATAGAATCGCGGGATACGCAGTATCAAAAAAACCAGACTCGTTCAACTTTGTTTTGTCATTCATTTTTTTGGTTCCATTTTTATTTTTAATTATAATTTCCGTCCTTTAACTGATGCAGCGTTCATTCATGTTTTGACAAAATATATGAATCAGTAATAAATGTCCATAATAATTCAGTCTTTATGAAAAGATTCGAAAACCTTTTATCAGCATTTCACATTAATGCAACTCATGCATTGAGAGAGGGAGAGAGAGTCAACCAAATTGAGATATTGGAGGATTAGGTTTGTGTTTGGCCTTTTGACTTTTTCTTCTATGCGCTTTTAATTACTTAGGCTTTACGTCGTTATGACATAAGCTTAAAACAAAACTCTACACAGAAAAACTTGTAGATACCTCAGAGTAAATAAATGCGCGCGCACACACATATATTAATGTATCTTTGAGCTTAGATTTCATATAAATTGCAATTCTTACCAAGGAATCTGATGAATGTCTTAGACATAAGATACACAACGACACAAATATGATCGGACATAGGAAGACATTTTACCGTTGTAACGAATGAGCAAATGAGAGAGAATTCAGCCAACTCACACGACCATGATCTGTTTGTTATTGCTTTTATTGTTCGAAAGAAACCGCAAAAGCTGTCTGTATCCGCTTTTGTAATGATCCAGCGAGAAAGAAAGCTGTCTTATCGCCTCTCGTTTCTCTTCCTCTCCTTCTGATATCGCACTTCTCTGTAGCTCTGCTTGCTTCTCCAGTTCTTTAACCATAGCCCTTAGTTCTTCCACAATGTTCTTGGCATTTCCTGATTCAGACACAAGCTCGGTCTGCCTATAGACCAGCTGGTTAAGTTGCTCCTCCATCTGCTTGATTTGGATGTCTCTTGATCTCATCTCCGCTTTTAGATTGTCTACTTCGGCACAAACTCCATCTTTCTCTGCCATTAACATGTCATATCTCAGCTTGTGCTTGTCGAAATCTTTGTTCAACGCTTCGATATCCTCATCTCGTGTGGCCAAGTCTGTCTTCAATGCAGTGATATCAGCTTCTAACTTTTCCTCTTTACTCTTCATCTCCATTTTCTCTGTATCGGAATGCTTAATCTGATCTTTCAGTACCTCACCACGTGATTCAGTTTCTTTGACCTGAGCTTCCAAGAAAGTCTGGTTCTCTAACAAACCAGCAATATCAGTCTCCAGCTTTGTTTTTTCAGTAGAGAATTTTTGCTGGCAATCACACAACATTTCCTCTAGCTTTGAGATCTCAGCATCCGATAGAGCTACACATTCCTTACTCACCTGGAGCTCATTCACAAGATTTTCAAAGTTGCGAGTTGAGTCAGAGAGCTTAGTTTCCAAATCAACCACCTGTCTTTGAAGCTCAAGAGTTCGCCTTTTCTCAGACTCAATGTCTGTGTTCTTTGTCTCTATTTCTCTCCGCGCCGATTCAAGCTCAGCGCGTAGATTCTCAGCAAGCAGAACAGCAGAGTCTCTCTTCTCGGTCTCACCCTTTAGTTTCTCGATCTCTTGTTCAGAATGTTGGAGCTGTAGACTTGTAGTCCTTACGTCTTCCTCGCATTGGACATATCGCTTCATCAATTCTCCATAGCTCATTTGTTTATCAGCAAACTCATGGCCATCCATTGTCCCTGGTGAGACCAGGCGGTGGTTAAGAGATGAGTAAAAGGCTTCTGCTTCCGAGTCTAACTCCGAAAGAGAAGAGTCAGAATCATGATTGGGAGTAACATCAGAACTGCCACTACCAAAGCTGAGAGCTACAGGTATTCTGTCAGTCTTTGGAGTTACAGGGGAAGAAGAAGAGGCATTGTGGTCTGAAACTGACAGTTTATATGTATATAAGACTTGTGCTTGAAAAAGGATTAAAACCAAACCAAACAAGACATGAATGAATTAGACAAGATTTATATACCTGCTGGGGTGATTTCTTCAAACGAGTTAGAATTCTGTGGCCAACCATACGAATCATCTGAGATCTCTACACCAGTTTCTGTGGGAGAATCCATCTACGATTGACCAAAAGAAAGAGAATCACTGGTTAAAATAAAGCAAATACCAAAGGAAAAGAGAACAACTTGCTGAATCAACCTGAAGAATTGTCATTTTCGCCAACATAGAAACAAGTGACACAAAGGTAAGACAAGAGAACATGTTCAGTACGCATGACTGAGATTGCAAACTAGGGTTCCCGGATTTGACAAAAGTATCCCTTTTTCCTTTCACCTCAAAATTCCAACTTTCGATTACTTGTAAACACATGATTGCAACAGGAAAAAGAAAGCCTTTTCTGAACAATTCTGGTCATCTTGTGAAAAACCCAGAAAAAAAAAACCTCATAGAAACTGAGTTACTAACACAGATCATTAGATCTACAAACCCCTTCTACCGTACAAGCGAATTCTGTAATAAAAGATAAAAACACAAGATTCACTGACCTGAAATTGATTAGGTTGAGAGGAAAAGAGGGCCAGATCGCAGGAGAAGAAAGGAGAGAAACAGGGGATGGTGTTTATGAAAGATGATTTTAGGGTTACGAGTTACGATGCGGGAGGTGTAAAGGTTTAGGGACAAAGGGTGAGTGAAAAAGGAGGGAAGATTTGTCGGATAGCGAAGAGAAAGTGGCGCGCTTTGGGATTCAAATGTTTGCCATTTTCTCCATTTGTCAATTTTACAGTCTGTCCAACTCTCCCCACTGGCCTAAACATCGGCACATGCAAAAGATCTAGAACAAACCAATTATTGGGTTCGGTTCGACTCGCTTTTGAGATTGCACACTAACCGAAATTTTGGTTACTCGCACGATGTTGGGCCTGATGGTCCTTTAATTGGGCCTTTTAGTTTTTGGGCCATATATGTCGTCTTTCAACCTTTATGCTCTTTTCTCTTCTTCATACCCACTGTCAGTCTATCACTATCAAGTATCAAAAATCAATAATACTATTTATCAACCAGACTAATTTTATTGAGAAAGAAAAGGACCGACTAATTAAAAAGTAAATCAACATTTTTAGACTAGATTTATTGATAAAGAAAAGGACCGACTAATTTAGCTTTTTTTAATCGGTAAGTTAAAACGATTTTTAACTCTTACGACCACTGTAAATCTGTTAAAAAAAAAAACGACAGTGGAGTTGTCGGTGGTGGTGGTGGTTGCTTGGTTGGCTATGAAGATGATTTATTTATTTTTTTCCTACCGACGGATATGATTTGTGACAAATATTTAAAAATTGTTTTTATTTTATTTGTGTTAAATCTGAAGAGTGACGAGCAGAGACAAAGAGCAGCTTGCATATTGTAAGCCATCTAAAGATTCGTCCCTGCTTACTTACATATATCTCTCTCTTCCTTTAGAGAAGAATCGTTTGATTCAAAGAGAGATCTGAAGAGTCACATCACGACACCACTCCATCTTCAGATCTCATGGTGAGCTCTTCATCACTCAGATTTGACTTGTCTTCTTACTTGGATCTCGTCAGATCTAATCGCATTTTATTTAATTCCGAGCAGATTTGAAGTATCAAGACGATTCGGTGATCGAAGAAACTAAGTGACGATGGAATCCGAAGGAGAGACTGCGGTATGTTTACGTTTACTAGTATTCTGCTTAATCATTCACTTTTGTTTCCTTATAGAGAAATCAGGATGTTTTAGATACTGAATTGAGTGTATTGGAGAGATCTGATTTGGATTCGTTTTGTTTCTCTTCCCCAATTTTGAAAGTAAGGTTTCTAATTATGGCATTATGTGTGATCCGACTGTAGGGGAAGCCGATGAAGAACGTTGGTGGGCAGATATGCCAGATCTGTAGTGACAATGTTGGCAAGACTGTTGATGGAGATCGCTTTGTGGCCTGTGATGTTTGTGCATTCCCTGTTTGTAGGCCTTGCTATGAATATGAGAGGAAAGATGGGAATCAGTCTTGTCCTCAGTGCAAAACCACTTACAAGAGGCACAAGGGTACATATATATATACATCTTGAATATGATTCGAAGCTATGGATCAGATTGGTAATTTACTATGATTTATGTGTGTTTAGGTAGTCCTGCTATTACCGGTGATAAAGACGAGGATGGCTTAGCTGATGAAGCTACCGTTGAGTTCAACTACCCGCAGAAGGAGAAAATTTCTGAGCGGATGCTTGGATGGCATCTTACTCGTGGCAAAGGAGAGGAAATGGGGCAACCCGAGTATGACAAAGAGGTCTCTCACAATCATCTTCCTCGTCTCACCAGTCGACAAGATGTAAGCCTCTGCCTTTAATTCTTCTTCCTTTTTTATGCTTTCAACATCCGATTTTGGAATCTGATTTTCTCTTTCAACTCCCTTGTTTTTTTTTTACAGACTTCGGGAGAGTTTTCTGCTGCTTCACCTGAACGCCTCTCTGTGTCTTCTACTATAGCTGGTGGAAAGCGCCTTCCTTATTCATCTGATGTCAATCAATCACGTAAATATACTTATCTACTTACCATCTCGCCAACACATACACTCGTACCTAGCTAGCCTTTTCGTTTATGTCAAAAATCTGATCGGTAAACTATCTTGTCATTCACGCTGCAGCAAACAGAAGGATTTCGGATCCTGTTGGACTAGGGAATGTAGCTTGGAAGGAGAGAGTTGATGGCTGGAAAATGAAGCAGGATAAGAATACTGGTCCTGTGAGCACCCAGGCTGCTTCTGAAAGAGGTGGAGGAGATATTGATGCCAGCACAGATATCCTCGCAGATGAGGCTTTGCTGTGAGTCCTTGTTTCGTTATCTCATTTGATCCGTCTGGGGTGTCCTGTTATATGCTTCAGGGTTATGCAATGATACTCAATTTCCAATTTTATTTATTCTACAGGAATGACGAAGCGAGGCAGCCTCTGTCAAGGAAAGTTTCGATTCCTTCATCACGGATCAATCCTTACAGAATGGTTATTATGTTGCGGCTTGTTATCCTTTGTCTCTTCTTGCATTACCGTATAACGAATCCAGTGCCAAATGCATTTACTCTGTGGCTGGTCTCCGTTATATGTGAGATCTGGTTTGCCATATCCTGGATTCTGGATCAGTTTCCCAAGTGGTTTCCTGTGAACCGTGAAACCTACCTCGACAGGCTTGCTTTAAGGTATGTTCTATTTCCCCATTCTTCTGAAGCAATTACTCGAAGTATTGACTACCTATAATATTTTATAATTTGATCGTCTTCAATTTTGGGACAGATATGATCGTGAAGGTGAGCCGTCGCAGTTAGCCGCTGTGGACATTTTCGTGAGTACTGTTGACCCCTTGAAGGAGCCACCCCTTGTGACGGCCAACACAGTGCTCTCTATTTTGGCTGTTGACTACCCGGTTGACAAGGTGTCTTGTTATGTTTCTGATGATGGTGCCGCTATGTTATCATTCGAAGCACTTGCAGAGACATCAGAGTTTGCTCGTAAATGGGTACCATTCTGCAAGAAATATTGCATTGAGCCTCGCGCACCAGAATGGTACTTTGCTGCGAAAATAGATTACCTGAAGGATAAAGTTCAGACATCATTTGTCAAAGATCGTAGAGCTATGAAGGTAAGTTTGTAGTTTTAGACTTTTAGTCATGTAGATGTAGTCACCCTCACTGTTAATAATTTATATGCTATATTGACCTTTTATTTTCTTGCAGAGGGAATATGAGGAATTTAAGATCCGTATCAATGCACTTGTTTCCAAGGCCCTAAAATGTCCTGAAGAAGGGTGGGTTATGCAAGATGGTACGCCATGGCCTGGAAATAATACAAGGGACCATCCAGGAATGATCCAGGTAAGAGAAATTGGTTTTAAATAAGGAAATCGAGTATGCTCTCTCTCTCTCTAGAAGTTCAAAGCTGAAGTAGCGTTTGTTGAATGCAGGTTTTCTTAGGGCAAAATGGTGGACTTGATGCAGAGGGCAATGAGCTTCCGCGTTTGGTGTATGTTTCCAGAGAAAAACGACCAGGATTCCAGCACCATAAAAAGGCTGGTGCTATGAACGCACTTGTACGTTTCTGATCTCGGAATTTTGACTCCTTTGTTCTCTGAGCAATTTTTGTTAGTCTAATCGGGGTATCTTTTATATAAACAGGTTAGAGTTTCAGCAGTCCTTACCAACGGACCTTTCATCTTGAATCTTGATTGTGATCATTACATAAATAACAGCAAGGCCTTAAGAGAAGCAATGTGCTTCCTGATGGACCCGAATCTAGGGAAGCAAGTTTGTTATGTTCAGTTCCCACAAAGATTCGATGGTATCGATAAGAACGATAGATATGCTAATCGGAATACCGTTTTCTTTGATGTAAGTCACACTTACCTACTTACGTCATTTTTTCTTCTTCTTTCATATTGGGTTTAGAAATGAATATACATTTAAAACATTCAGTTTCTTGAGTTTGTTGTGATTTTTCCGTGTTATGTTTTCCAGATTAACTTGAGAGGTTTAGATGGGATTCAAGGACCTGTATATGTGGGAACTGGGTGTGTTTTCAACAGAACAGCATTATATGGTTATGAACCCCCAATTAAGGTAAAACACAAGAAGCCAAGTCTTTTATCTAAGCTCTGTGGTGGATCAAGAAAGAAGAATTCCAAATCTAAGAAAGACTCAGACAAAAAGAAATCAGGCAGGCATACTGACTCAACTGTTCCTGTATTCAACCTCGATGACATAGAAGAGGGAGTTGAAGGTACAACTGCTTCTATTTCTTCTTTGGCTTTCAAGTTATACCCATACGTTGGTGTTAATATATTGATCCGAGGGTGGGGTTATTTACAATTGACAGTTCATAAAGAAATTGTCTTGTAATTATAATGCAAAACTTTGGTGTAGGTGCAAAATGATTACATTGTGTAAATAGTTTCCAAATACTGGTATCTCACCATGACATGTCCTAACAACTTGACATTTGTGAAACTCAGGTGCTGGTTTTGACGATGAAAAGGCGCTCTTGATGTCTCAAATGAGCCTGGAGAAGCGATTTGGACAGTCTGCTGTTTTTGTTGCTTCTACCCTAATGGAAAATGGGGGTGTTCCTCCTTCAGCAACTCCGGAAAACCTACTCAAAGAGGCTATCCATGTCATCAGTTGTGGTTACGAGGATAAGTCAGATTGGGGAATGGAGGTATATTCTCATTTTAACTCCTAACATGAAATTGCTATTTCCTGAGATACCCCACTTTGGCACTCACTTTGTTTATCTTTTGCGCTGTCTTTGTTCAGATTGGGTGGATCTATGGTTCCGTGACAGAAGATATTCTGACTGGGTTCAAAATGCATGCCCGTGGATGGCGGTCCATTTATTGTATGCCAAAGCTTCCGGCTTTCAAGGGGTCTGCTCCTATCAATCTTTCAGACCGTCTGAACCAAGTGCTTAGGTGGGCTCTAGGTTCAGTTGAGATTCTCTTCAGTCGGCATTGTCCTATATGGTATGGTTACAATGGGAGGCTGAAATTTCTGGAGAGGTTTGCATATGTGAACACAACCATCTACCCAATCACCTCCATCCCTCTTCTCATGTATTGTACATTGCCCGCCGTTTGTCTCTTCACCAACCAGTTTATTATTCCGCAGGTTTGACACCTCTCTCTTATCTTTAGAACAAACCCTAATTACGTTGTGCTTACGAGAAACACCAATCGATTCGTGAGACAATAGTATGAAAAGAAGTGATTTACGGTTTCCTAAACTTATCAGCTGGTTTTATTTTTCCCCATTTGCAGATTAGCAACATTGCAAGTATTTGGTTTCTGTCTCTCTTTCTGTCCATTTTCGCGACGGGTATACTGGAAATGAGGTGGAGTGGCGTAGGGATAGACGAATGGTGGAGAAACGAGCAGTTTTGGGTTATTGGTGGAGTATCTGCTCACTTATTCGCCGTGTTTCAAGGTCTCCTCAAAGTCCTAGCCGGTATCGACACAAACTTCACAGTCACCTCAAAAGCTTCAGACGAAGACGGAGACTCTGCGGAGCTCTACTTGTTCAAATGGACAACACTTCTGATTCCACCGACGACGCTGCTCATTGTAAACCTCGTGGGAGTTGTTGCAGGAGTATCTTATGCCATCAATAGTGGATACCAGTCATGGGGACCACTCTTTGGTAAGCTGTTCTTTGCCTTTTGGGTGATTGTTCACTTGTACCCTTTCCTCAAGGGTTTGATGGGTCGACAGAACCGGACTCCTACTATTGTCGTGGTCTGGTCTGTTCTCTTGGCTTCGATCTTCTCCTTGTTGTGGGTTAGGATCGATCCCTTCACTAGCAGAGTCACTGGCCCGGACATTCTGGAATGTGGAATCAACTGCTGAGAAGTGAGAAATAATCTGCTTTTGTGTTAAAGAAAAACACAGAAAAATATATATTTTGATTGTTTTATTTGTTCACTTTTTATTTATTTATCTTGTTGTGTGTATTGTCTGTTCTTGTGTCGTGGTGACATATTTTTATGTGTAGAATATTTTACTCTAGTTACTTCGGAAAGATTATAAAGTCAAAAGCGAATATTTTTTGTTTCTATGATGAAAATGCAAGCAGTGGATATAGTTGTCATACAATCTGGTGTACAGTACTTTTCTAGTTTGTGTTGACCTAAATTTCAATTTTTAAATGGGTTTGGACAATTTCCGGCTTCGGAAAAGTCGTAATGAAATGAAAACGAAGTTTAACTTTGTACGATACAAAGCGACATTATTTTGAATCAAAGACAAACAAATTCATAGGATGATAATTTGATCAGACGACCTAAACTACGTACGATACAAAAGTAACACCATTCAAATAAGACACAAGTAGAATTGATCAAAGAAACATCGTTCTCTCCACAGCTAGAAAACAGATTCTTTTGTTTTGAATGAGAAATCATTCAGAGACATTCGAGTTAGCCTCTGAGGATGTTCTGTTCTGCTGTAACTGCTGCGACTGATCGCATCTCCTCACTTCTTCAATCATTTTCGCAACCTCTTCCATCTTTGGCCTCGACTCTGGGTTCCTTGCCACACAAGCCAACGCGATCTGAAGCATCTGAACCATTTCTTCTTCAATGTTCTGAAACTTCAAGAGCTCGACATCGAAAACCTCTGCAGTCCACTCCTCTCTCACAACAGATCGAACCCATCTCGGAAGGTCAATGATCACACGCTCATCCTCTAGACCAGGCTGAGTTAAAGGTGTCTTCCCGGTTAGCATCTCGAGAACCACCACACCAAAGCTATAAACGTCTGATCTCTGGCTGACTCTCTTCGTTTCAATCACCTCTGGAGCATTGTAACCGATGGTTCGCGGTGTGTGAGTCGGGAGGTTGAAGAGCGTGACTAGACATGTGTCGGAGAGACACGGCTCAAGGTCGTCAGTAAGAAGTATGTTGGAGGATTTGATGTCTCCATGAACGAATTTCAATGAATGAAGGTAAGAGATTGCCTTGGAAGTCCCTGTCGCGATCTTCATCCGCGTTTCCCAGTCTACTCCTCTGTCTCCTCCTCTGTTTCCTACACGAAGATACAAAAAGGAACAATCTTTTCGGTAACCCACAATCTTCAGCTTACCAAAAAAAAAGTTAGGTTTTTGTCTCAGCACGACTCACCATGCAAGATCCCGAACAAGCTTCCTTTCGTCATGTACTTGTAGACCAATAGCTTCTCGTCTTTCGAATAGTAATAAGCGAGGAGCGGTACAAAATTCGGATGCTGGTTAATCTTACCAACAATCTCCAGTTGCTGTTCGAACTCTTTCTTACTCGCCACCACTTCTCTTAAACGTTTCACCACAACCGCGGTTGTGTCCTCAAGCACGGCCTTGTAGGCTGTTCCGAAACTCCCTTTACCGAGAACTTCGGCAGAAGCTTTCAAGAGATCCTCCAAGTCGAAATTGTGACTGCATCTCTCAAAGAAGAAGAGTTTGTTCTTCTCTGGATCTTGAACTCCGCTCCCGAAATCCTGCGGTTTCTTGGTATTCACTCCACCCATCTGCGTTCGCCCTCCTTCACCGCCTTCTTTTTCTTTCTTCGTCCTCTTCGCCAGACAAACCAAGAAAACAATTCCAAGGAGAATCACGGCCACGGAGCATCCAACTACAATGGCGATTATATAAGCTTTACTCTGTCTCTTCTGGATAGGATGGAGATTCTCTGTCAAAGGTCTTGGCAAGATTGAAGAAGGAGAGGTGGCACTTCCGGAACATGGACTCAGAGGTGGACCACATAGTAATGAGTTTCCGATGAAAGAATCTTCCGGCAAGTTCTTAAGATGATCAGGGATGGCTCCACTCAAATTATTAAAGCTCAAATTTACAACATTTACACTCGGGATATCAAGAGAATCAATTGGACCATCAAAAGAGTTGTTTTGAAGGTACAACACAGTGATCTGAGACAAGTTCCGGAGACCGGAAGGAATATTACCGGAGAAAGAGTTATAAGACAAGTCCAAGACAACAAGCTGCGTGGAGATCGACGGCAAAGAATTAGTGAGTTCGCCGGAGAAGTTGTTGTGTTGGAGATAAAGGTATTGAAGAGAAGGGAGTGAGAGAATATCAGAAGGCAAAGATCCAAAGAGAGAGTTGGATCTGAGGCTAAGGACTTTGAGAGCGTTAAGTTTTCCTAATGTGGCTGGAGGGATTGAGCCGTAGAGACCTACTCCGGGAAGACGGACGGCTACAACGCGGCTGGTGCGGTTGAAGTCATCACAGGTAATGCCAATCCATGAGGAGCAGAGAGAGAGGTTCTTGTTCCAGTTGAGTTTTGGTGGGTGTGGAACTGATGCTGCAAAGTTGAGAAGGGCTTGTTCGTCTGATGCTAAATCGGCTGAAACCAGAACCGAAGTTGCAGCGAGTAAGAGGAAGAAGAAGAAGCAAGCGGCTAAGGCGGTCTGAGAAGAAGTCATGGTTGAGCTCTTTTGTTTACTCACTCCATGAGATGATCTGAGCGAGAGAGAGAGAGAAATGGTTTTCTTGTGAAAGTTTTGTTTTTCTGTGTTTGTTATCATGTGGTAAAGACAGAGTTAAAAGAGAAAGTGAGCTCAAATAAGATAAAGGAATCAATGATTAGTTGGTTTGAATCCATTGTTAAGTAAACATAATGGGATATTTTTATTTATATAGGAAAGCAGATTCAAATTCAAAATAATATGTAAAGGAAAGCAAAAGCAAAGACACCGCAAAGAAAGGAGGGAAAGAAAAGCAAAAGCATCCCATTTTTGCCTCTTTCATTTGTTCTTTAAGAGACAAAAGACACTACAAATTAAAGAATATATTGCTTTTTCTTTTCTTTGCATTATGCAGCATGCAAATTAAGAAAAGGGTTGTGATCGATCTCATCAAATATAACTTAATAAAATGTAATAAAAATTAACGGAAAATATAACCAAATGATCTGTCTCATTCTCTCTAATTTTATTGGTGAATGGTGATCGATTCTGCTTTGATGGTAATATTTGGCCAAATCAAAATTGATATAAAAGTTATCAAAAAGCATAAACCAAAAAAGTAGGTTAATTGTGTTGAGTTACAAAGAAGACCCATCTGCAAGACTTTTAACCATTAAAAGAGTAAAGGGTGAATTTTGTATGGAGAGATAATTACCAAACCAACCACTGCAGTGGGGTCTCTCTGTTTTAATCTAAAAAATTGCACTAACAGAATTAGGTACATAATAAAGTTGGAAGAACACAAGAGAGAATCAAAGATAATAGAGCACTGTGTGAGTGTACCAAGAGTGCTGCTTTTCAAGTTCATCCAATTCATAGAAAGGGTTGGTCTAACTAAAATGAATAATGAATGATGATGGACTGTAATAAATCCATGAAGATTGATTATGAAGTGACATTCACATAAGTACAACGGCTTTTGATGATTATTCACCTGTGCCTTAAAGACTCATGATTGAGTTTTTTCTTTTGTTACGGTTAACTCAATGATTTTGCATCAAACATCATCAGTGCCAAACCTGTCTCCCTCAAATCTCTGGAAAGACAAAAACACATCATCTGTTCCGAGACTTGAGGACTCGCGATAAACCACTACTAGACAATAGGAAAAGAAAAGCTAGCGAAGAAGGCAAAAAAAAAGAAGAAGAAGAAAAAAGCATAACCCTGGGAAGATTGTTAAACCATCCATAGTTGAGAACAACATAGAAATTTATTTATTTATAATAGATGAAGTAATTTGATGTTTCCATGACTTGGAACTTCTGATCGGGTAGTAAAGAAAAGGCCTTTGTACAGAGTAATGGATTTTTATAGAGGAGTGTATGCGTTCATGTTTCAAAACCTGTGCTCCAATTTCTCCTGCCCCTTGAAGTGTTGAGCATAACTGCATTCGATTATTGGAAGATGCATTAACAAGTGAACCATCCAAAGCAGTGAAGACGACATAAGAGTAGTAATGAGTTAAGGTTACAGCCAAAACCGCAGACTAAATAAAAAATGAAAACTATACAAATTCAGAACGTAGCACATTCGTAAAGCAAGAAAAAAATGCCCTAGAACATGTGCAGTTGATAGGTCTATGAAGAAAGAAGAATACTTTGTGTTTGTTAATGACAAATACCAAAGTGAAACGATCATGCTCAAATCAAATAGTTGAAAACTCAGAAACACAAAGTACTGTTCTTACATGCAAACGCAGCAACATGAGCAATGCTCGGTTTAGGTCTTTACTCACTAGACTGATGCTTAATACTGTTTCTCAAGAACCATAGGAGGCATCTGTCTGTAATATGGGTATCTCCTTATGCTTAAACCCTCACATGGCGATCAAAAAAATCAGAACACAACGAGATATCTAATCAACCCTATTTGTTTTGATGAAACAAAACATCACAATCGAAACTATTAACGATATCGCACACCAATAACATCATATCGAAACTATCGATTGGTTTACGAACTCATAGGAAGAGAGAGAGAGAGAAGCGTACGAGTAGGTTCCGATGACGGGAGCGAGGAGGAGAATGGTGCTGATCCAATTCTCAGAGACCTTGTGGTGGATCTTCTCCGGCAGATCTTTCCAGAGACCAGTCATGATCTTCTGCTGAAACGGCGACAACGCATAAACCACCGCCTTCAGTTTCACCGGCTGCTTTCCCATCTTCGTCTTCGTCTTCTTCTTCTTCACCGATCCCAAGACGAATCTTCAATCGAACCTTACCGAACAGAACAGAACAGAACAGATTGTGTTAATGCGAGAATATTTCAGAAAACATTACTTTAGGTCGGTTCGGTATTGGTTTGTTGTTGTATGAAATCTCTTGCAATCGGTTTACAACAAACGGTGTAACCGAACCGGGATTGACCAAATCTATGGGGTTGAACGACGTCGTTGCGCATTGGAAAACGAGTTTAGAAGTCTTTTTTTTGTTGCTGATCCTACTCCTTTTGGTAATATGAAAACACGGAGAAGCCCAAAACAACAATAACAGATTCCTTATAAAATCCCTTGTTCGTCTCAAATCTCTTCTCATACATCAACTTTGTTATTCCAGAGTGCGAGTAAAGCTCTTCTCGTCTTCTTTTTTTATAGTTTCTTCTTTAGTTTGTTTTTGCGTTATTTATCTACAGAGTCTCTCAGTCTGCTGGAATGTTTTAAAAATTAAACTTTATTTGGTTCGCTTGTTTAGTTCTGTCAACGACTGCCCTAACTTCTTTACTTGAGGTTTAAGGAAATTAGGGCTTATCCAGGGTTTTGCAGAGACGATTTGATTTTGGGAGTTTTATATTACATATGTGATACGGTCTTAGATCGCTTTAAATTTGAAACTCGTTGGTTATTTGCTAACCCTCTTCCTCTTCGCTTTCTTCTGCAGTTTTGGTTGAACAAAAAAAAAAGGAATGAGTTCGATGATATTCTCCACAGTCCGTGGAATAGGATCGTTATTAAAATCTGAAACTTCGGCCTATAAACCAAGTGATGAAGCCAAAGGTGATAGAAAGATATTATCAGTGGCTTGGAACCAGGATTGGAGCGGTTTCAGCGTTGGAACAAATCGCGGGTTTAAAGTATATACCTCCAACCCAATCAAGGAAAGCATCAGCCGAGACACACACAAATCTGGCTTCAAAATCGTCGAGATGCTCTTCCTTTCTAACCTCTTTGCTCTCGTTGGCAACGGTCATAACAGTTCCGAGTATCCTCCTAATAAAGTCTTCATTTGGGATGATCATATAAACAGCTGCTTCTGTGAGCTCGCTTTTAAATCACATGTTATCGCCGTGAAACTGAGGAGAGAGCACATTGTGGTTGTCCTGAAACGAAACATATACATCTACAGTTTCAATAACCTCAAGATTCAGGCTCTGATCGAAACCGTTGTAAATCCTAGAGGGCTCTGTTGCGTCTCTCAAGCTGTGACCAAAGCAGTCTTGGCTTGTCCTGGGTTCCATCCGGGGCAAGTTCAGGTCCATGACTTGAGAAGGAATATAGTCAAAGTCTTCAAAGCACATGATTCTGATATTGCTTGCATATGTTTGACTCTCGATGGAAGTTTGCTCGCCACTGCTAGCACCAAAGGAACTCTGATCAGGATCTTTAACGCTCTTGACGGTAGTCTCTTACAAGAGGTAATTAAATTAGCCCTAAAATTCTAGTTCTGTGGTTTTGGTTTATGAATTACTAAGTATTGTCATATATGTTTTGGTTTCCGTTGTCTAGTTTCGGAGAGGAATGGAAAGAGCAGAGATCTATAGCATTGCAATATCTTCGAATCTGAAATGGGTGGCCGCGTCAAGTGAAAAAGGGACTCTCCATGTATTTCATCTAAGACCTGACATTCTTAGTTTACCAAAAAAAAACAATCCCTCTTCATCATTGTCATTATTAAGAGGTAAAATTAAAAAAACCTGAGCATCAAGAGTGCTCATTGAAGAATATACATCTATAGCCTTTTTGACATAAGATTTTCTGAAACATTTTTGCAGGGATCTTGCCAAAGTATTCTTACGACAATGAACGATCGTTTGCTCAGTTCTCGTTGCCGGTTTCCACCAGGTTCATTGTAGGTTTTGGGCCAGAGAACACAGTTCAACTCGTAGGCATCGATGGAAGGTAAAACTATGCAGCTCCCTGGTTTCTATATACATATATATGGTTTTTCACTGCATGCTTTGGTTCTTAGTAATTGGTGTCTGATTGTTCGTTTTTGTTATCGTCGGAAAATGTAAAGTTTCCGAAGATGCAGGTTTGATGAAGAAGGAGGGCAGATGGTGGAATTGGAACACAAACGCTTGTTCTCCTTACCATAAACAGACGACACGATGGTTATGATGTGACCAACACAACGCATTTTTCTTCTTCTTTTTTTCTAGAATTCGTGATTTTGGTCTTGTGGAAAATTATCTTGATTTTGCTTATAGATTATATAACTTGCACGGCATAAAACCGATGGAAACTGTATAGTTTTACATTATTTCAATTATATATATGTATTTAATGGTACATAAGATAGATGGTATGATATGATGATATTATTAAAGAAAAAAAACAAGGAAGTAAGATATATAGATGGTATGCATGATATGATATGATAAGATGGTGCACTCCGATCAAGTCACTTGGAACACTTGGAGATGCTCATCGAGATACCGTTGGGGAAGAGAGCACCTGGTACTCGAATCACCTCGCAGTCTTTGGACAAGGAGAAATTGTAAGTGGTGACAAGATGATGAATGAAAATTGAAATCTGAAGCCTCGCAAACTCTGAACCATGAACGTTTTAGATCCAGACCGCAATTCTTTCCCCTATACATCAGACTTATTGTCAGTGTGTGTATGTATATATATCCTAGAATACCAAATATTAAAACTTTAGGATCTTATTGTTAATTTAAACAGATAACGTAAATACATAGACTAGGGTTAGTGTTTAATACCTCCCATCTCCATGGATTGAACTCAAATGGGTTTTCATAGATTTCAGGATCAAAATGAACCACTAAAGGTATAACCATCACTATCCAACCGGCTGGAATAGTGTATCCTGTTGAAATAAATGTGCCCACAAAAACGTCAACTCTTTTTTTTAAAAAAGATGTCCCACATATTGTATTATATTATTATGTTTTGTGTGTGCTAAATATTTGTAGTAACACGTGATTTCTACAATAGTACTACTTGCCTTTGATTTCCACATCCTTCACCGCTTTTCTAAACATCATAGGAGCCAAGTTTGTCAATCGAAGCGACTCATTGATAACCTAGAGTGTGAATAAAACGGCGCACAATGTGAGTGTGACTATATGCTGTACCACTATATATGTAGCCTTAGAAGAAAGCAAAGTGAAGTTACCAACTTACCATGTTGGTGAAAGTCATGTTGTGTCTGTATTCTTCCCAAGTAACTCCACCTTCTTTATCATCTCTGTTGGCAAGGATCGCTTCATGCTCTCTCTGCCAATTTGCAAATTACATACCATTGGGGAATGAGTGAGCTAGAAACACTCTAATACTGATTTATTAGGATCATGATTACTAAACTACTACCATCAGACCCGGCCCTTGCGTAAGGCCAATAATTATATTTAGGCTACATACTATATCTTGAAAATGGGCACGTTTTATTGACTTTTTCGATACAAACTTTTAATACAGTATTATCTACTTATCTAGGTTCGATCCACACCAACTTGGATATCTAGGTTCGATCCACACCAACTTGGATATCTAGGTTCGATCCCCACCTCACGGTTTTTTTTAATTGTCTTTAACTTCTTACTTCCAATTGTTTTTCTTTGACTTTTGCATTGTTTTTCTTTGACTGTTGCATTGTTTTTATTTTTCTAATTTCCTTTCCTTTTTATTTTCTTACTCATCGAACTTCCGTGTCCTTTCTATTTTCTTCACCATTCCTTTTACCTTTTTAATTGTACCTTTACGTCAGTACGTAAGTAATGTAACTACGTATGTTATTATTCTCATTCAAAATTTATTATTCTTATGTATATATAAAATTGAATTTAGAACATCTAGTATATTAGTCATTCTTCATAATTGCACCTTTACGTTACAGAAAACAATTGGTAGAAAATGAACAGATGAAACTATGCCAAATTTTAATTCTAAAGTTATTCATCTCACATTTTGATTAATTTCATGTATTCTAATTTAGTTTCTTGTCTTCACAAAAAACTATATAGCTATTGAAAAAATCATAATAACAAAAATAAATTGAAATCAACTATATAAATTAAGAGCGATGCATAAAATGATTTTATATCAATAAATTAGTTTCGGCTGTCAATTTTTTAACTAAAAGTATTAAAATTTCCTTAACTGAAAATACTACATTTTGATGCCACACTCGTTTAAATTTTCCGATCTGACTAATTACTTGGTTAGAAGCAAAATTTACTAGCTTCTCGATCCATAGGCATAAGTATATTACCTTCAACTCTGCGAGAACTTTTGGGTTTTCCGATATGAATTTCACAGCCATGCAAGTCGCCTTAGAGGTGGTATCTTGAGTGATACAGGAAAGAGTGAAGATAAGGCTTACAATCACATCTTCGTTCACTAAGCTTCCATCTTTCTCTAACTCTTCTAACGTCATCTCGAGGAAGTCATCGTATTTCTCTCTTGACGTTTTCCTCCTCGTGTAAACATCCTTTATCAACTTCATCCCCTCTCTGCATGCCTGCATATAATATTATATATAGAAATCATGTTTGTGTTACTCCCCGAGAAAACCAAGAAAAAACATAAATCTCACCCAAAGGGTATTGTAGAGACCCCTCCCGGCAGAGATAATATAGGATGCCCGAAACCAATCAAAACTGAAGGCTTTGAAGTTTTCCATAAGCTTTGCTTGAGTCTCTGGTTTGAGATTACTAATCACCTTTGGTGTCAAGTGGGCTGTTATCAACTACAAAAATTAAGACAGGATAAAGAGTGTCAGACTAGAACGGGACAGCATTGACACCAACGTCACAACCGAAATTGGTCGAGGAAAATTTGCTAAAAAACAAAAAAAAAAAAAAAAGGAAAGATAGATTACACTTGAAACTGCGTCCCTGACGTCGAATCTTCCTTCGTCAGACTTCAAACTAAGATGCTCGCATGTCACGCGATCCATATCTTTTATTATCTTCCGCTTCAGATTTTCGGAGCCCAAAAGATGCATACTGATTTGTTTGATGTGCTTGTGGATGTTTCCTGTCTTGAAGAACAAGCTTTCTTTTCCTAATGGCTTCACTAAACCATCCGGATAGCTTAGGTTAAAATACTTGTTCTCTTGCCGTAAAATATCCAAGTTCACATCCATATCCGTCGAGACCACGGTTTTTACTCCAAGAATGCTAGTCCGAAACAAAGGCCCATACCTGAAACATTCACGCAGCACACAGAACATACAAGATTTCATCTCTGTACGGAAATGTATATATATAGAGAGAGCGAGAGAGAACGAGAAAAGATTGAAATCTGACCTGAAAGAGTATCTTAAGATTAGATTTATTAAAAATGAATTAAAAAAAAAAGAGAAAGGAAAAAAAAAGGAAAAAGGAGAAATAGAAGAGATTAATCTGTATAAATTTTTTTGAAATATCCATTTAACAGCTGTCACTATATTATTAGATCAATTTTGCTTCAATTAAAACTTAACTTTTTAATCAATCTATTCAAAAAATTGTTATGTTATATATATATATATATATATATATATACATATTAAAATAATTTAGTAAGTATTTACGGATTATAATGCTCTTATATTATCTTGTTCCAAACATCCAATCATGCAGTTTTTAAAGTTGTCCTTTATATTTTCCAATCCAAATTACAACACTAATGTAAAATGGAATTTGTTTTCATTCAAATATATACATATGTTTTATTAATTTTTCCAATTTTTTTTTTTTACTTTTACTACAATTTATAAATATAAGATGGTAAACCAAAAATATTGTGTCGGCAGAACTTGTACAATTCTTAATTGTTAAATATCCTCTTCTTTTTTTGTCAAAGCAATTCTTGCTAAATATCTCGACTACTGTATGAGAAAAGCCCTTATTCTCTATGGTCAATTCACAAAATAGTTATTCTTTCGGCTCTATTTCTGTATTTCATACTTATTTAATTTTCCACATGCTTCTTATCGAGACGAGATATTCAATAATTATAACTTAGCAGAACGACTCGCCGGACGCTTCATGACAGATGAGGTCCTACTCCTGAAGATAATTAAAAGGACCAGTCCTTTTAAGTTCCATACCTAACAAAAAAAAAGTATACACAAAAGAAAGGGAAATACGATTTAAAAAAAAAAAACAGTTGAAAAAACAAAATAAAAAATAAACCTCAAGAAGAAATCAATTTGTTCGAACCCACTATTTAATAAATATCATCTTATGTCCCATACCTTTTTCTTTTAATTTTGCATTTTGACTGTATTATAATTTCAAATTGTAACTGTTATTATAAAGACTAGATTGTTAACTTTAATTATTTATATAAATAACATATATATATACTATAATGGGTTTTGAAATCGAGATGAGGGCAAAAAAATGACTGACATAAACTAATAAATTACAGTTTATGTTATATTTCATTAATAGACTAATAAATGATAAATAATGTGAAATGCGATTTATTTCCATATATAAAATTTTACAGAACCTTTGCATAATCGATACAAAATCACTGAAATCTTATAAATAAATTAAAATGGATTTATTTAAAATATTTGGATTTCGTATCATTATGGTTTTCTCTGTAAGGTTAATATTCATATTAATACAAAATCTTATTAATAAATGAAGCAATAAATATATATATATATATATATTTCAAAGAAAATTATATTATTGTGGGTTCTTTTTAAGGTTAATATATATACTAATATAATTTATCATTAATATATCGACAGAAAAAGACTAATTAGTTAATCAACAATTATGTTATGTCTACCACGAATTATTGATTTCATTGTCATTGCCTAAAAAAGTACATTAAATCCCCGTTAACTGTTTCCCTCAGTCATTCAGTGCATTGTCCTTGTTTCCACTTCTTTACGTTGTTTTGGCCAAAGATTGTTTGTCTTTAACACATGATTGACCATACTTCCAAATTCCAATTGATGAAGTGATTGGTAAGGTTTCCAGTGGAGATTGCAAACGCACTAGAAACCCGTAACCCATTTACCTCCTCGCATGTTTTCTTTGGGGATAAGTTAGCAAGTCTTCAGTAAATTTATGTTCGGGATTGACCAAAATTAAAATCAGTAACTTGTAAGAGATGTAAAATCTTTTTACAATCTTTGAGCTCTTGACCGTCCCCACGGATGTACAATCTTGACATCAATGCTTTTAAAAAATAATGAAATTCTTTTAATGATATGTTTTTATTGGGTTTGTTTTCATCACTAAAAGTTTGGGCCTAAAACTAAAGAAAATTTTAAAACAAAAAATTGAGAAAATATATGGGGTTCTTTGCTTTTGTATACATCAATTCATCAATACACTCATCAATAGAGGTGTATTTGGAAAATGAAAAGAGTGATTTTTTTTTCTTTCTAAAATTAAACCATTTAAAACTAAACGTTTGAAGAAAATATATTTTAATTCTAAAATGTTTGTAGTAACACAAAACTATAATATTTTTGCTAATGATCATTTTTATCCGTAAAAATTAAGTTTGTAAGTGATAGAAAAACATTAATTAACTTTGAAATTGTTTTTTTTTTAACACATTTAAATTGTTTGACATGGGTTATCCAAAAAAAATGTTTGACATGGAAAAAAATAGCCATTAGTTTATATATATATATATATTATATTTGTCTGATTTTTTATGATTATAATCTATTTTAAACCAATATTAATAGAACAAAGTGTTAAAAATGAAAATGGAAAGAGTGGAAGTTGTGGAAGTCCACGTGGTACATGTGGTGAAATGCGAGAACGCGTAACGCCGAAACAATTTACTACTATTAAACTGTATTATATAATACCAACCAATAATATATTATAATAACACGCGCAAAGGCCACAATGCAACATTCCTATCCATACACGTTAACTCACACCACCACTACCTCCTCCTCGTTTCTTATCCGTCCACCTTCTTTAAGCCTTTCGATGCATAAAAGCATCCTATTTATTACTTGAGTAATTTTATATAAATATAATAAATAACAACACGTCAAAAACTAAAAAATAAATCAATGATAAAAGAACCATTTGATTAATCAAATAGATTTTATTATTTGAAAAAAAAAATGTGATCATCTCTATAGTGTCCCAAACCATTTCACGTCACTATACAGAGTTAGGTGAAGAGCCGGTCAATTCGAAAAAGCTTTTCTACCCCTCTTTTACAATTTTTATATATAAAACGTCTATGTAATGTAAGGGACCCCTCTTTCTCTTTCTCTTTCTCTCTTGTCAATGCGAGATTTCCCCGCGTCCCAAAACCGAACATGACCCGACCAAACCGGATTAAACTAAACTGGGACTGTACCGAAAGTATCAAGAATGTAGTAGTAGAACACAGAAAGTAACAATAGTTGGGGATCCTATCTGGCTGCAAATTGGTGAATCCAGACAGAACAAAACAGAGGAGTAAACAGTCTGTTGAAAGAAAAGTTCAGTTGTGGGATCTGCTCTTTCTCCTCTGCTTGTTTCTGTCTCCAGCGTGTGGGACTAGAATCTGTTGTACCTTATTTCACCAGAGATTGCGGATATTTGTGGTATGTTGTATGTAATAATGTCCTTTCTCCTCCGAGGGTTACTCTAACAGAGAAGAAGCTATTTACGCCCGTTTGCCCAATTCCTGTTGTTCATTCCAGGTCTCTTCAGTTGCGGTTTCTGAGCACTACCTTGCTTTGGGATCGTCTCAAGTACTTGTATTGTTCGCTGCTTCTTGGCTGTTGGCACGATCACAAACATTTTCTTTGTTTATAAGTTTTTGTTTTCAGGAATGTATTGAAAAACTCGGAACAAAACGAAAGCAAAAGAAGCAAACCATTCTCATGGTGTTGGTAGCTCTCTTGAAGTTTCCTCTTAGCAAACTCAAACTTTGCGTCTGCGTCAAGACCTTTAAGTTTCTGCTAGGGACAAGAACCAAAAAGCAGTCAATTATACATGTCCAAGACTACGATTTGAAAAAACAAAAACAAAAGGTTTGTTGCCACACTCACTTCTTGTTGAGGTCCAGGAGCTTTCCGCTTCTGTTCTGCAGCAAGCGGCTTCCTCCTTTGGATCATGGGTTTTTCAGACTTGTGAACAGATACCATTTCGTTCTTCATCCTTTGTTCTGTATTATGCTTTAGAGGTCTCCTATTCCCATCAAAATCAGCAGCTGATGATGGCTTAATAGATCTAAAAGGAGCGTCTTGTATCCTCATTTGTGTTCCCTCAGGTCTTCTCTTGGCGATATTCTGTGGTCTTCTTTCGTGCTCTCGGTTCGTGTTGTATTCCCCTGAGTTACAAGGATCTGAAACAAACATCCCCCGAGGAAAATTATCAACCAAATACAATTATACAAGTTAAAACATGGTGTGTATCAAACAAACAAGAGAGTATAACTTGTTTTTTTAAACTCACTTCCATCAAAGTCCAAGGAATCAAAGAAATCCCCATTTAACATTTCAAAGCCGTTCGCTTCCGGTGTAAAGATATCGACATCATACGGAAGAGATGGAAACGCTTCTTCTTCATCAACGACAGACGGATTTGCAGACTCTGGTGTACCTTCAGCACCTGTTTTTAAACAAGAAATTAGAACCAAAGACTATGGATCTATTTCAAAGAAACCAAAACTGTAAGACGTGAATTCCCATAAGACAATAAGATTCAAAAAGCAAGACCAAAAGAGAGCGCAATTACCAGCGATATCCTTTGTGGTGTTCACCCATTGATCAACAAGCTCCTTCCACTCTCTGCATAAACCCATCAAAAAAAGAAACACTCAATGCCATATTCTAAAAGTGTAAGAAAGTGTCAAACTTGCTGAAGATCAAAACTCATACGCGATCAGAGTCTTTGCAAGTTGGCGAATCTTATCAGAAGAATGTTTCCTTAGGCCATTAACAGCCTTTCCGATTTCAGTACTCTGCGAGAATAATCTCAAAACCTTAAATCAATCACTCACTCCACACAAACCTCAAGAGCAACAACAACAATAACAACTATCCACCAGAAACCAACCTTGAGAATATCCACATTCAAAGACATCAACTTTAGCTTTCTCAAGGATTCGAGTAGCACCGAGTGTGGCTGCACACACACACACACACACAATCAAAAACCAAGCTTTCCATTGATGGAACTCAAAGCGAAAGTAAAGATGGAAAACCTCGTGATCTTTGTTGAGCAAGATGTCTTTGATCCTACCAACTTCCTTAGAAATGATAGAAAACTCTTCAATGGCATCGCTCAAGGCCTCAGCTTCATCAAAAGTATAATTGCTAACAATCTGATTGCGGTCGATCAAATTGGTGTCATCAATGATATGATTGTTATCACCTCTGCTACTGTTAGCCTTGCTCTCTTTGCTGCCACCAACCTCGTAGTCTTCATCGCCATCAACAGGCGTATCTCCACCGACACCGATTCCAGCTCCGGCGCGATTAGGCTCGTCGTCACCGGGAACGGATAGCTCGAGGTGGTCGCATCCGACGCAGCGAGACACCTTACAGGAGAACAGAAGCTCGGCGATCTTGTCTCTCCTGGATTTGAATTTGTTAGGACAATCAGCAGCAGCAACCATGATGGCGTGATCGATGATGCCGAATATATCGGAGTCACCTCGCCGGAAATACTCCCTCCAGCTGTCTAACGAAGCTGATGGCTTCATCGTAACGATTAATCTTCGATCCAGAAATAGGAAGAAGAAAGAAAGTTGGGATTTTTATGAAAAGAGAGCAAAGAGAGAGAGAATCTTACACAAAAAGGATTTCTCTTTGTGTTTTGTTTTCAATGGGAAAAGGTTGAGAATTTGGTGAAAATCCCCTTTCCTTAAAGAAATGATCAAACGAGAAAAGGGATTTGTGATCGAAAGAAAGAATCTACAAAGGATAAACACAAAATCTGTTTGCTTCTTCTCTCGATTTTTCTCTTTTCTTTTTTTTAATTAATCTTTTTTCCGAATCTGACAAAACTTTCCCGGAAAGCCCACAAAGGATTTTCCCGAGAGAAATAGAAAATGCACCGCAAACAGAGAAAAGATGAGAAACCCCAAAACAACCAAAGAGAACACAAAACAGACAAACATGAAACTGTTTTTGGTTACGTTGTCTAATCTAAAATAAAAAACCCAAGTGCTTGCTACGTTTAACCAGGTACAATTCAATTCCACAAGAAAGCTCCCTTTTTTTTCCAAATAATTAATTTTCGTTTTTTTATTTATTTATGAGAGAGAAAATCGTATTTTAGTTTTCTAGTATTATACTCTTCTTCTCCGAAGTCTCTGTATCTGTTTGGTAAAAGGGTATATATTTTTTTTAATCAGTTGGATTTTCTTTTCTTTACGGCTTTCTTTTGACCTGATCGGTCTTATTTGGCTTTTCATTATTTTTAAAGAATAAATAAACAAATTATTCATTTCATCTTTTCTTACACATGCGTTGTACTTGAACGACGACACAAGTTAGTGTGAACAAGGTCAAACTCTTTTTTGCCTTCCTTTTTTTTCACATAACATTTATTGATGGAGTAGTAGTATTGTACTATTACGATGGAATAAGTCAAAAGGTAATTGTTACGAATAGACTTTTTTTTTACGGACTTTGAGGAGAGCATTTGAAGATATTTTGCTCTCATAAAGCTACTGACACAAATTCGTTTATCTCTCTCTAGTGAAAAAGAAAGTGAAGAGAATGTTTTTCTTTGTAAAAAAACGTGAATAGAATGTTGGTATATCCGATTTAAACAAGTGCATGTGATACTTTTAAAAATGAATTATAGATCTAATAAGTTGAAGAAATTAATAAAAATCAGTAAGAGGTTCTAAATCTTTATATGATAAATTCAAATTTATACCTAATCCACTTACAAATTTTGTTCGGGTTTGCAAGATATATAACTGATTTCTTACAAAAAAGTTCAATATTTTAAAATCAATCATATTTCGGAAACTGTGATTGGTTCCACTAAAGCTCATTCTCTTTTCCTTGTTGGAAAAGTTTAGAAGATAACAAAAAGATGAACCTCATTATCCTCGCAGTTGTTTTTTATCAACTCATCGACTTTTCCTAAACCATAGTTGTGTAAGGCCATAACGTGTGTAGGGTTTGTTTACAAAAGATAATAAAATAGAAGGCACAGCTTTAAATCTATAGTCATATATTGAACTCCGGTACAATCCACCCGTGGTAAATTTAGTTTTTATGAGATTTTACTAACAAAATTACTTTAAATACATGACATATACTCCTTATAAAACCGATAATGCTGTAATTTTTAAAAAATCTGAGTTTCTATACGTACTCTGTTCTTTTATACTAACATTTATGGAAGATATTTGGACTAAAATTTAAGTATAAAAGTTTGTGATAATCAATCATAGAACCAAATCAATAAACAGCTAGTTTTGATGGAGCAAAAAAAAAAGCTTTCAGTAGAGTTGGAAAGTTCAAGCATTTATTTATGTTGGTCAACAAAATCAACCAAAAGAAAATATATTAATTATTCGATTTTATGCTATACGTGACAAAACGAAGTTGTACGGGATTTAAGGCGGTGATATCACAGCCAATCATAATTTTAGAGGTAGAGACAGTCGCGTCCTTCATTCACCTTCAAACGCGTGAAAACCCTGCGACTCGTTTGATCCGAGTGCTAACCTCACGTGCCTGTCACAGCCATTTCTAAGTGACAGACGTTGATTAGCCAACACGTCAGCAGATATAGTGGATGCTTTACGGGATTTTGGTGGACCCCACTGAAATTGGTGCGTGTTTTGTGTGGAAGAAGAGATAACAATAAAAATCCATCTACCACGGACGGTCTAACTAATTACAAATTTATCTGAATAACCAAATAAAAAGTACCAAACGTAATAAAATGCAATCAACATTGGCGCTTTTAGACGAGGGAGTGAGTGAGTAACCCAAAAAAAAATAAAAGAAAAAAATGGGATCGTAGCCAAGAGCTTTTGGACTTACGAAATGAGTATTTTTTGGATGGTGTTTTTGTATATTCGAGCATTTTTACTTGCAAAATCTAAGCAACCGGAGTCAAATTTCGTTGTCAATATGATATAGCAAATGCTAAAAATTTGAATTGCGATTTTCATTTGTTTGAATCGCAACAATCATTTTCCTAGTTGAATCAAATGAACTTTATGTATATTTCATGTTATAACTTTACATAGTCCAGAATACTATAATCGAATCGTTTAACCAATATACTTGTATGCACTTTATTGATATCGTCACGGCTATCGCAAAGCTGAGGTAAAATATATCATACTTTATGATGTTAAAAAAAAAAAGTTAATCAAAAGGGTACCTGATGCTAAACGATAACTTCGTACCCTACGTAGCTACGCTTGGAGACTGATAGCGTAATGATGGAATCATTAAGTTGGATGGAAATAACACTATTACAATAATGCGGATACTACAAACGTCAAATATGAAGGATATGGATAAACATCAAACAGTGTCTCAAATCTCACATAGTATTAAAGACAACTTTTTCTTTCTTTTACGCGTGTGCGTGCACTCATTCCGTTCGTTTGCTCGAAGCTCGTGTTCATAAGCAATTATCCCATGCTTTATGCATATTGACAAGCTATTTGTGAGTCTCTTAAAAAAGCACATAAGTTATAGTGTTAACGAAAGCTATAATTTTTTTTTGCTGGATAAAGATGAAGTAAAGAGTTATATTATATACCATCGTCAATCAACTTGAAGCGACAAAAACGCACGAAGGGTAAATAACAAATTGCTGACTACGTTATCAATATAAAAAATACTGTATTCTGGAATCATCTAATGTAGATACGAAATTGTGATAGTGTTTTGCCAGTCGAAATACCAAATATACAAAAATGATCAAAAGTTTATAAATGATTTACTAAACACTTTTTTTTTGCACTGCATTTTTAACCGGCCGGTATAACACCAACTGATAGATGGGATAGTTACTTCTCATAGTAGAAGGTACGTTTATATAGTTGACTATTAGTTTTTCTTTTTGTGTGTGCCTTCACAAATGCCCCCCTTCGTATTTGACGCCCGTTTGATATCTGCTAAAGATGAAAAATTCTTTTTATTAACGGTTTTGACTTTCTAAAGATTGGAAACGAGAAGTGTCTTGACGTCAAGTAAAACATGTTAGGTGAAGAAGACTCATTATAGTATCAAACCCCCAACTAAATTTCAATTAATTATAAGAAATAAAATGATAGCAACAAACTTACGTTTAGCTTAAAGTCAATCATCATAATATAAGGATTAAGCAAAGAAATTGAATAGAACTGAACTATACTCCAGCTTAACCTTTGTCAAATTTTATAAACCAAAGTAAACCGGACTGAAACCAGTATTGCATTACCATAGCAAAAAATATCCGAAAAGATTCATGTACAAGCTATTAAGCTAACCCTTACTTAAACTAACGAAAACTATCCGACTAAAACAACCAAAAACTAGTTAAGGAATAACCCGGTAAATCCCTTGAGAATAGGGAATTTTAAGGTATGATTCAGATTTTAGAGAGACATGAGAGCAACCACTTCTTCAATGTTAACCTCTCTTTGATCTTTTCCACGTCTTCTTTTAAAAGCTTCGTTAGCAAGATTCTTCTTCTTTTGCTGAAGCTCAAGGACCCTCTCTTCGATACTGTTTCTAGCAATCATCCTAATCATTTTAACCTCATGTTTCTGCCCAATCCTATGAATCCTGTCCATGGCCTGTTCTTCAACTGCAGGGTTCCACCACGGCTCGAACAAGTAAACCCTTGAGGCTGCAGTTAGGTTTATCCCAGCACCAGATGCCTTGAGGCTGGCAAGCAACACCACAGGTCCTGTTGATTCTGGATTCCCAAAGTCGCCAATGACTTGGGTCCGTTTCTTCACAGTCATAGCCCCATCCAAGCGTAAGATGGTGAAACCCGCAGCTTTCAGCGGGATTTCTAGTAGAAGCAGCATCTTTCTGAACTGAGAGAACACAACAGATTTGGTGTTGGGGTTTTCTTGTCTTGATGCGATGAGAAGTGACAATAAAGCCAAGACCTTTGAAGATTGGGTTGAAGATTTGGTGTCTCCTCCATCAGTATCGGAGGTATCCGGAGGAGGAGGAGGATTGAAGAGATCAGATTGGGTTAGAGAGCCACGGCAAAGAGGGCAAGAAGGTTTAGTTCTTTGAAGGGTTTGGAGAATACAGGTCCTGCAGAAGATGTGAGCACATCGAGTGATGATGATGTCTCTTGGTGGAGAAATGCAAATTGGACAGTCAAAATCTTCGCCATCTTGCAATATTGCAACCAGTTTTTGCAGCAGCTCTGGCTTATCAGTCACATCTGTTTCACAAACACATAAAAGTTTAAGCTTTGCAACCAAAAGTAAGAATATGTAACTGTTTTGTTTCTACCTTCGATAGATGTAGAAGTGGTAAAAGATCTTAATTCTGGAGGGCATAGAGAAAGGTCGTCACAAAGCTGTCTAAGCCGTAAGATTATACTCAAAACGGTCGAGTAGTTTCGCATCAAGCTTCCACTATTTATAAGGTTCTGCACAACACCTTTAGCTTCTCCTTCCATGTAATCATATAACTGACGTTCTTCCGGAGAAAGTTCAACATAACAAGTCTCAACAGTCTTAGGTGGCAAACCAATCAAACTCTTTTCCTTTGTTCTCCGCAACGAAAGTGTCGCCATTAAAACCTGAAAAAGCGTAACATTGAATAACTTCCACCACAAATGAACATAAAAGTATAACAGATATAAATGTGAAAATTGTCTTTACCTGTAAACGTGAAAGCCCGTTCTTATTCCCTTGACCAAGCGGGCGTTGTATCAAGCTTTGCCAATAAGTCTTAATTGAAAATGGCTCAAACCGGAGAAACGCCATCAAAGAGTACAAATCAAATGAACCATTCTGAATAGGAGTTCCCGTGACAGCCCATCTCCGGGAAGCATTCAAATTACAAACCGCTCGGCTCTGTTGAGCATTTGCATTCTTAATGGTGTGTGCCTCATCCAGAATAATTCTCAGCCATTCCATCTTCTTCACAGGAGAATCTTCCCACGGTTCCTCAACAGCCAAAGTGCTGTACGTAGTCAGCACTATATCATACTTCATAAGCTCATTAACATCGTCTGTCCTTTCACCACCATGATACATATACACCTTCAAGCTTCCCGGTACAGTATGCTCTTCTAGCTGTGTAATCCATGCTGAAAACACAGAAGGCGGACAGACAATCAACGTTGTCTTCTGAGACACATTCATACCAACAACATCATCAGACTTAAGCTTCTTCCGAGTTCCACTCTCACTGCTCTTCCCTCTTCCTCTCTTTTTACCCTTCTTTTCAACCTTTTCTCCTTCTACATCCAAAGGTTCTTCGGTTTGCGTATTGCTGGATCCATTTCCATACCTATCAAAAGCTATCAGGGAAAGCAAAGTAAGCGTCTTACCCAATCCCATATCATCAGCAAACACTCCTCCACACAAAGACTCAGGCCGCTTATCCGTGCGGTAATTCGTCAAAACGTTGACAAAGTCTCCATCTTTCTCCTCCCAAAACGGAGGCAGCTCACCAGATTTCTCCCTGTTTATTAACCAGCCCAATCCTTCCTTCTGATGAGGAAACAGTTCCGACTTTATCACTTCACGCGGCGGCTCAACCTCAACCATTTTCTCCTTTTGCTTAACATTCTTATCAACCAGTTTGAAAATCTTATCAACACTCTTCTTCTCTCCATCACCCATCCTTTCCTTAACCACAACAGCCTCTGATAACCCAAACGACGTATCGGAATCCGAAATCAACACCAACCCAGCTCGCGAAATCGCCGACTTCACAGCGGAGGAATCTTCTAACTTGGAAAAAATGTGGACTTGACACGGAATTTTAAACCTATTGGTGCTAGAACGAGTATTGGGTACAATACCTTCGGCGAGAATCATGTGAGAGTCCATCAAAGGCGAGAGAACGGCGGCTACAGTGCGCTCGATGTGACCCACTTGAACGGATCGCGTGTTGAGGACTCTGATTGCGTTCTCGTCGTACGGGTTTAAGGGCTCTCGGACCAGACCCACCAACTCTCGGCCGTTGATTCGCCCTGAGTAGTATTTTAACCCTACTATGTTCGCGATGACGAATCCCACCATGTAATTCTCTAATATATCATCCTGAGATTGCTGCGACTGCGACTGTGACGGCGCCATGGAGGAACGGAACTCGTCTTCATTCGCCATGGGAGAAGAAGACATGTGTAAAAGAAGCCGAGACATGATGTTTTTGCGATTGTGACTGCAGTGGGAGAAGCGGAATTGGGACAAAGCGAGAGAGGAAACTCGAAAGTTCAAAAACTGAATCTTTTTGAAATTTAGGTTTTCGTCCTTAACTCTTTTTAAGTTTTTATATTCGAGATTGTACCTCAAAGTCTTAGAAATACATTTATACACCCCCAAACCAGCCCTTTGTTTTACGAACGCTTTTATATGTTTATTCTGCAAGTGTAGTTTGTTGGTTTTTATATATTTATTACTTTGATTTCAATCATGATACACTACAAGTAATTACAGATGCAGCCAATAACCAACTTTATTATACTTTTTAGTTCAATAAATTCTGATTTTATACAAGTTATGGATGGTGTTGGAAAACAAAGGTGGTCATTTGAATCGAATCAAAACTAAATCCAAAATAAATCAAAACAAACTGATGGATTATAAATTACTTAAAAGAGAAACACTACAGTTTGAGTGAGAGAGAAAGAAAAAGGTCATCATTATCTTCTTTCTCAGTAGCCGTCTCGTCCATTGCATTATTTGATTCTTTAGGTTGTGTTTGGTCTTGTGAGCTACTCCCAACCAAATAAACTGGTGACCATGTGGACAATAATAGTTGGGGTTGGGCCATGACGAAATGGTATGGGCTCCTGGAAATGGCCCAACCTCCGCCTATTCTTTGACTTGAGTCAATTCGTAATCTTGCAAAGTTAGAGCTTGATAACCCAATACATTGGTTGAGACCCTGGTTAAGTTATCATGTTCATCAACGGTGTAACGGGGTTGTTCAAATCCTGGTGGGACTGCGTACTGGCTAGGAAACGGATATGGGTACGCAGATGGATCCGCGGCTGGTTCATTCTCGCCAACATGGCCCCTTTTTGTCTTACCGTGATCTCTCTCTCCCACTTGTGAGTATTTTGGTGCCCATCCAATTGAGTATTAGGACATATTAACATTATAGCACACTTGCTTCCTAATGATTAATTGCATTTATATAGTCAAATTTTGTTCCAAACGTAAGTAACTTCGAAGTAAACTAAACAGAGTGGGTAAATCTTTTTTTGCATTAGTAATTTGACATATAGGCTAGTCTTTAATTAGCGAATACCTATGGTGACCAAAAAAAAATTAGCGAATACCTATGTAGTCTTTAAACCACATAATAAAAAATAAAGATAGAGACATGATAATGGGCCTTGAGCTGAAACAATAACTCAATTAAAATGGGCTTGAATTCTATTTCGTGGCCCATGAAACTTTTCCCGTGACTCCATTTCTTGACGTAAACGGAATCAGTCTTTTTATCGACAAGTAGATTGGTGGTTATCTGAAGAAAAATCTCGTCGGAGTTTTAGATCGAAAACTTGGGAATCGGAGAAAGCTTACCGGAAACGATGGATATGAGATTATCACCGGTGTTGATTTGCGTGTCGTTGGTTCTCCTTTTTGGAGGGTTTGGCCAGTTTGTGATCTGTAGTGAAGAACAAGGAACGTACAACGACGACAACAACAACGTCGTCAGGATGAAGCTTGGTGGATTTAGCGATTCCAAGAACAGTTGGAACGGTGGAGGACAGTACGATGATATTGCACTCTTTGCTGTTCAAGAGCACAACAGGCGAGAGGTTTGGTTTCCTCCAACCTAACATTTCCCCTTTTATTAAGTTTGAATTTATTTATTCCATGGAATTAGGGTTCTGTGTTACAGTAAGGTTATATTCCCAAAAGCGTCTCCTGTTACATGATGCTTTTCTCTTTGTATCGATCGTTACTTCATCCTTTTAGAAATTCTGAGTCTCGTTTTGGTGAACTTTCCAAAGATTATGTTTTCTTTTTCAAGCGTAAATCCAAGTGAATTACATGTCTGCTTGTTCTTGATTTAGAGACTGAAGGTTAAACTTTAATATTCGTTCTCTTAGCTACAGAACAAAACTATAGTAGTGATGCGTTTTATGATTTCTCTGTTCTCAGGGTTCGTCCTTATATGGGATTAATCAGCTCATGTTTTAATGTGTAGAATGCTGTTCTTGAGCTTGCTAGAGTATTAAAGGCAACAGAGCAGGTGGTTGCTGGCAAGCTCTACCTTCTTACTCTTGAAGTTATCGAAGCTGGTGAGAAGAAGATTTATGAAGTTAAAGTTTGGGTGAAGCCATGGATCAACTTCAAGCAGCTTCAGGAGTTCAAATATGTTATCCCCTCCTACACTACATCCGACCTTGGCTTGAAATCAGGTAAATCAGTTCAATATAATCACGCGGCTTGTCTTGCTTTCATCGGGTAGTTGTTAGTCACTTACCATATTTCCCTGTGGAAATCAAAGAATTGCATTGTTTCGTCTCTGTATGTGTTGCGTTGAGATGCATAAAACTCTTACCTTTTCAATTTTGAGCATAGCTAGTGTGTATTTACTCATTTACGTTCTTGATGTCATTGCTCTGTTTGGGGCAGATGGCAATGGGTTTGACTGGAGATTGGTATCAACCAACGACCCTGAAGTCCAAGAGGCAGCAAAACACGCCATGAAATCGATTCAACAAAGATCAAACTCATTGTTTCCATATAAGCTGATAGATATTATCCTTGCCAGGGCAAAGATTGGGTTGTTTCTGAAGTTCACAATCAGTCTTTTTAACTGAACAACAACCACAACATCTAATTAGGTGAAGATACTTGTATGCGCAGGTGGTGGAAGACCGGGTGAAATTCGAACTACTGTTGAAGCTAGAGAGGAGCAACAAACTAGAGAAGTTCATGGTTAATGTGATGAAGTATCCAAACGGCAAGTTTCACTAGTTGTGGGATAGCTGTTGGCCGGTTGTGTCATATTGTGAATAAAAATAGCTTTTATAGAATACTCTAGAAACTACTCTTGTGATGAAAAAAAAAGAAACTTGGTGTTTGTTTGCCCTGTAACAAAAGGTTTTCTTGTAAGTAAAAATATAAATTGAATTGAGGTCTGGCTGGAGTTAGAGCCGACCAAACCAAATAAAAAGAGTCATGGTTAGATTTGAAGTCTATTTTTATGTTGGAAAGGAAAAGTCGTCTTAATTAGATTTTGGGCCCCAAAAGAGGACTACTTTGGTAAATTGGGAAACGTTTTGGGTTATAAAAGGAACTCGAAGACAAACAAAATTCAAAGGTTGCAACTTTATATGATTGTCCCCACCCACTATTAAGTTTTGTTTTGTTTTGTTTTGTTTTGTAAGAAGGAGAGAGAGAGATAAAGGTTGGTAAGGTCTTTTCCACTTGTTCACCCTCTTTGGATTTGGATTTTGTCATCTCATCGAATTTGGTTTTCTCGAATCTATCTCGAAACCTTCCATGGCTGCTATAAGCGAGAAAGAAGCCATGGTGGATCCTTTTTTGGTGGAGGCTCTTCAGAACCCTCGTCATCGTCTCACTAGTAAGTCAATATTTTTAATCTTTGGTGGATTATTATGACTTCTTAAGCTGTAGTCTCGCGGGGAATTCTCGAAATTCTGTCTAGGGTTTTGCTCGATTTCTTAATTTCTCTTATGGGAATATGGTTTGGCTTTCGTAATTGATCCGTAGCTAATATGCTTCCGGCAAAATCAGAATCAGATTTTTCTATATTTTGATTTTTATTTCCACTTTGGTCAATGGATATGATTTGATTCCTTCTCTTTTTTGTTTTTTTGTTTTTTTTCAGTTTTGCGTATGGAGCTCGACATACAGAAGTTCTTTCAAAGTCCAGAGCAGCAACAATATGAGTTCCGGCCTCTTCCAACATCTTATCTTCGTCTTGTTGCACACCGTGTTGCTCAGCATTACGGCCTCTTTACCACAGCATTAGACAGCGGTGCTGTAGATGGCTCAGGGATCAGAATCCTGGTGACTAAGACCGCGGAAAGTAGATTCCCTTATGTCTGTCTCTCTGAGATTCCTGTAAAGCAGCCTGAGATTAATGGTAGGCCTCAGGGTTTCAAAATCAAGCCTAGACCCAACAGAGGATCTGGTGCCATAGGTAGTGGATCAGGAGTAGAAAAGAATCTCTTGAGGAGCGTTGAGGAAAGAAAAGAGGAGTATGATAAAGCTCGGGCTCGCATCTTCAACAGCCCTACCACCTCAGACTCTGAAGATTATTCAACGCGAGCTCCTCCTCCTCCTATTGAAACGAAACATAACAACAGTAGATATCCGACTAGAAACGAGACCGAAAATCTTGTTGATGTAGAGAGGAATGGTGTTACTAGAGAGTCAGGACGGACTTCACGGGTCGCCATTATTAGAGATAGAGAGAAGGATCGTTATGATCCTGACTATGACCGGAACAGGTAAGCAAACCCCTCCCATCTCCTGTAATGATAAATAACCTTTTATGCCATGGTTTCTTCAATATAAATTTAACTGGTTCCGCTGTGTTTGTAGGTACGTGAGGGTTGCACCACCTGTACAAAACTTCAACCCGATGCCACTTCAATTCCATGACTCTGTTTTCCCGCAGATGCCAGGACCTCAACCCAGTCTACACTATGGACATCCCTTGAACCCGGCGATGAATGCTTTCGGTACCCAATCACTGAACCAACCTACTAGTAACGCACCTGCTTATACAGAGTGGCCTAATGCCACAATGACTTATGCACAGACTTTGAATGCTTCAGACCCTCATCTTTTAAGGTTAACTTCACTCTTAAAAACTTTCTTCATCTTCTCTGTTAAAGGCTTAGTATCTCGCGTGTTGACCATATTGCTCGTCTTTTTCTTGCAGGCACCAGAATCCCTGACCTTTTGGTCGTGTTCAGTCCTTGTCTGTATGCAAACAGGTTTTATAGATCTAGTCTTAGATTCTGCTCTTGTTTGGAACATTGACCTCTCTTATCACTTTCTACTCTTCTGTTACAAAATTATATTATGATCAAGCTTTTGCATCATTTGTCCAAAAAAATCAAGCTTTTGCATCAATTTCTGAAAGAGTAAACTCTTACCATCTGGAAAGCGTTCCATTCTAGGGGCAAAGTTGCTCTAAGTGAGCCGGCCCATAAAATTTGTGGCCCATTTATAACCGAATGTCTACAAAAAAAAGTCCAATTGAATATCTCAAATTCAATTTGTTAAATTTGAGAGCTGTGGTGGCGACAATTACTGACTTACAGTCGTCGTTTTACCAATAATTTGAAGTGTGTTCTGTTATTATGGCATTCATAAATTTTCTACCAAAAATAAAGTAATAATTACGAGGACTTTTATAGGGGCATGACTTTTATAGAAGCAGATCAGAACATGCCAGCTAATGAACCCACCATCATTGCTTTTAATTGATCCCCTCCTGTCCAATAAATAACCTATAGTTCTCCTTTTATCAAGATTATGAGGAAATAACTAATAAAAAAAAGTCTTGATTGGGTTTGGTCCCATAACCGATTCTATGTACATAAATAAAAAAATAATTAAATAAAATAGGGTATGATTAAGGATATGAGAGCATCAGATCCTGGGATTCAGATTCTGCCTGGCATTGTCTAGTCTTTGCTTTTTGGCTGCTTCATGTTCTCTGTACACTGTACTATATATTGAATCAATGGTTTGGTCAATAAATATAGATATTTTATATGTATAGATACACTTTTTCTGATGGCTATACGTATATATATACAACATGGATTTGGCTATTATCAGATTTTTGAATTTCACAAGAGGAAGAGATTTTAGCAGTTTTTTTTTTGTACGAAGATTTTAGCAGTTGCAATGCTTTTATGATATTCGGTGCAAAGGTACAAGCAACTTTTAAAAAACAAATCTAAACCCATAAGGTAAAAAAGCACAGTAAAGTACTTGTATAATCAACTCTAAACAAGTGAAAAAGATCACTTTTTTCATCCAAACAGGATTATACAAAGAAAACTCAAATCTTTATACGAAATGATCCGGTCACAGAGCCTTGTACTGACCGGATCTACATTGCACAAACAAAGACGAAAAAGGCTCCTCGAAATGGAAATTTAAAAATGGTTATCATTCAATCTTCTCGACTTGGAAACAGAGTCAGTACGGTCTTGGCTCCTGACTCCAAATCCTCTGCGTAATTAGCAACATGACTATGCAAATGTAACGAAGATGGTCTGATGAGAACTGGTTGCGGCTGCTGACTCTGCCTAGCCAAGAACACGGACTGGTCCATCGGTTTCCCGTTGTTGTTCGCCTGAGAGGTAAAGTTCACAGCGGAGATTGGCCGGTGTAGGAACTGAGGCGGTTGCTGATGCTGCTGGTGGTGATGCTGAAGAGACGCGATTGGGACAAAAGAGGGCATGAAATGGTCGGAGTTCTGTCTAGCTGTCGGGTGGAGGAAATGTGCAGGAACAGGTGAGCTGGCGAAGAGATGATCGGACTCGCCGACGTTTCCTCCTGCCCCTGCGCCGCCTCCGCCGGACTGCATCCTCTTGAGGTAAAGTCGGTACTTCTGCAGGTGGCTAGCGACGTTCTCTCTGGTTAAACCATCGACGCTCATAAGCTGCATGATGGTTTTGGGAACCGCGTTCTTGATCCCGAGATGGGCCACGGCGTCCACGAAACGCTTGTGCAGCTGCGGCGTCCACACCAAACGCGGACGTTTCAGAGTCCGAGCTGGTTCGTCTCCGGCGGAATCTGCGGCGAACTCGGCTGAGGAGTTGGTTTGCGGCGGCGTGGTTTGAGGCAGAGGTTGACCGGAATTCCCGTTGTTAGGAGGGCTTCGGAGATCGAAAGCGATGGCGAGATCGGGAGTGATCAGTGACTGAGATATCGGTATGAGCTCCTCCGGCGAAGGAAGCTCTTCTTCCCATTTAGCAAACCAGTTGGAATCTTCCTCTCTCATCTTTCTTTACGAGAGAGAGAGAAAACTCAAAGTGAGAGAGTCAAAGCAATATGGTGAAGATGAAGAAAAAGCATCAAGAGGAAACGCAATCTGAGAAGTGATGATGAACGAGGAAGATGGAGAGAGGAGAGAGAATATTTTTGATTTTGAGGCAAAGACTTTGAAGAGACATCAGAAGATTCTTATTACTTATTTTTGTTATCTGTTTTTCTAACGTTGAGAGTTATCATCATTAGATTCGACCGACGCCTACTTTGGCGCGTGGCTACCACTTGTTGACCCTTTTTATTACTGTCTTTTTACTAACTTTCTCCAAAACCCCTTTTGATTCCTTTTTTTTATTTTTATTTTTTAACGTCGATTCTTTTTTACTACTACATATGGAACAAAATTGCATTTTGAAATTCGGGAAGGTTTTTTTCACTTTCGTTTGGATTTTTATCTCTTATGGTATGCCTGCCACTGCATTAACATGTGCAATTAATTTAGCATGGAACAAATAACCGCAAATTTCTATAAAAATAATGATATATTAGGGGAAGCTAGACTTTGATTCGAATAGATGAGTAGAGTTGCTAGATTAGCAGTTCAGGAACATATGATTAGTACCCCTAATTCTTTTTATATATATATTAAATGTGTGTTTTCACGCATCTCTATATCATCCAATGAAGACAGCTTTAGCATGAAACCAGTAGTATTTACTACTAAGAGTTTGTATCTTTATGGTATATGCCATTGTGTTTATTTGGAGTTCGAACAAATATAGATTACTTTAAGGTTTTACACCTAACTTTGTTTTGGATCTACATGGCACTTAATTATTGGTTGTTATGCGTTTGTTTAACCTGGTGGAAGCTTGTGTTTAGGTATGTATACATAATTAATTAACTATAACCATACTAGTTTTGGAGGTTAAGACAAACTACATAGACCCTACGTTAGTTTAAGAAACATAGCATTACAAATCGCTTAACACTTAAAACGTGTATAATTGGCTATTTATATTAGTTATACATATAATAATGCTAATAAATGGCAATCATTATGGAAATACTAATAGTTTTTCATAACATGAAAACATAAACTATAATAGATATATATCAGGCGACAATTTTTTTTTTTTAAATGATAATGTTATCAAAACTTAAAAATGTTATAGCGAAACAACCATACGATTCTCAATGGTTGAACAAGAACACCAGAGACAATTATAAACAAAAGACTCGGAATTATACGATTACGCTGAAGGAAATTATAAGCAAAAGGTACGGAATTTCCGAAATGCATAAAAAAAACGATTAGAATATTGTTATAGCTAAAGCAATGACACGAATTAGATAAGTTAACTATTTGAATCAAATCAACTGTTCACGTAATTATATATTAAAGAAAAAAAACTACCGCTGTTAATTTGTGCAGCAAATTACTCGATCGCTCCATCTAAACACTAGTTTGACGTGACCAGATTTACCCCAATTGGGGCAATGGAACCTATCGCCTTTCAAGTCTTTAATAGATTCTCTCAAGATATTCTACATAAACTCAATAGGATTAAAGCTTCACGGGAAAGATTTATAACTAAAGTTCTTGCAAGCTTTTTGACTTGTTAAACCCACTTTGTTCTACTTTTATCTAATTTTAACCTAGTTTTTTTGCCTAGTCGAACAAATTTCCATATTAGATATTTTCAAAGATAAATAAAACGTCCATGGAGAATATTCCAGTTCTAAATAAATAATGGGTAGCTAAAGAGTTTAAGAAAGTAGGTCCACATTATACAAATTAGGTCATCGTTTTTTTTTTATAAAAAAAAATCATGTTATAAATGATGAAATAGGAATTGATCTTGGGTCCATGAGGTTCAGATTTTTTTGTCTTTATTTTATTGAAATCCATAAGATAACTCTCATCGTAGAAAGACTCCAAAAGATAAACACAACACCTTCTAATCTCCTTTGTCGAACAAGTGCTGCAACGTACACATCCACATCAAAAACATGTGTATGATGATGATATATAGAGACTAACCTTTTTTCTTCGGGTCCATGAAAAGGAACCGATTTTATATTATTTGTGAATATGAGGATTGTATGGAAACAACACTACTCAATTATATAAATCTCTAATATTCATGAGTAAAGTTAGTTTCTCACACAATTATGAATCTGATTGTCAAATGAATTTTGTAACGTTTTTCATGATCTTAAATCGAACCAACCTTAAGGTTTCGTTCAATTAAAGGAAACAAAGTGTAGACATGTGACCAAGAAAACAAATCATGTGGAGAGAAATTTGATCAACCAAAAGTCCAAAGCTACTTGCTAAATATAGCAAATAATCTGAATATCCAAAGAGATCAAACGAGTCCAGATTGAAAGATGATCACTGTAATTGTAGTTGGGCCGTTGTATTTGGGCTTATTTTTCAATCCTGATGTGAGTCTTTTTTTTTGGTAATCTAGCATATTCTTTTTGTGTATTAACCTTTCATATTTTTTTTCCAGAAAATGCATTTTTTTGTAACAACTAACAATAAAAGTTACGAATAAAACACAAAACTTTATTGCATTTAAAAATCATTCAGAAATGCATGTCGATTTTTATAATATTTATTTAGACAAAAATATGAAACTGAAATAATGGTCTAATAGTTTTTGTTCTCCATTTTTATAGATTTTGGTTATTTTCTTTCATCGATTGATATAATTTTTGACATTGGTCTCAGGAGGTGAAATTACTCTATGGACTCATTTAATGATATTAACCAGACTAGTAGACGTGAAAATCCTTGCTTTTCTTCTTAATTGACCAAATATCTTACTTGGACAGTAGGCCATATATAATCTAAGGTTCGTAACTACCATATTAAATTTGCAATCTTCAAAATGCAAAACAAAACGTGCCCGGTGAGAATTGATTCATTACCTCAACTAACAAATCTTGCTTTCCGATACTTCTTTTAGGTGGCAGTTTTTTTGGCTTGTTCATTTCCACATAAAACACAATCCCGGTACCCTTCAAACCCTAATATATAGTCATTTATATGAAGTTCTTTTACGTCAAAATTTATGTCTGATATCAGTGCAACCCTACATTTACATACGGGTAAATTATTGGAAACAAAGGGTACATGAGGGTAAATTTCTTTCGATCTTATCGAAATTTATTTGCTCAATTAAACAACGTCAGGACTGGTAAAAAATATTGTTTATATTAGATTAACAATATTTTAGATATCTTGGTTTAAATACAATATTTTAGGGTATATTAGATTAACTTACCGAATGATGGTTTACTGTACATAAATTCTTTAGAGTTAATATAACATAAAATCCTCATAAATCTAGACTTCAAATCACGTGTAGCTCTACATTACTGACATCTCCAACGCAATATATATTGTGTTAATCTAACGATCTCAAACCATAAACGATATAAAATTATTCTTTTGATATTCTGCAGTGTGACGCTTTAACTTAGGTACACACATATTTGTTTGTCTTCTAAGGTACAACTTCTCCCAAAAACCACGAATTTACATACATATATGTATGTCAACAAAGAAAATTAAGCCAAAATTAAAGAACTCCATAATATTGTAGCAAAAAATTCAGAGCCAAAATTAAAAAACTCCATGATTTTTTTTGTTTGTCTTACATTTCATACAAACTCCCTTTACAGAGAAAACAGATTGAAAACCCTAACTCGATTGATAAATCGTTGCCTGAATAAGATTTGTTTTTCTTTGGGTGTAGATAATAACAATAATGATCACTGGACCAAAATGTGACAAGAATATATACGATCATTCCTCTTAAATGTACTTAGATTTTGTATAAGTGTTGTTTTCCTTATATATATATAAAGCATGAAAATATATGGTTTTCGGAAGATGAGAAATTGGAAGCTTGAGAAATAAATCAGAGTTAAAGAACACCTGACACAAGTAACGGCTAGTTAGTAGTTAGCGGGTGAGAAAGAAGAAGACATCCTAACGGTCAATTCCAGGCTGGCAAAAGATTTACGAAAGTAACCCAGAGTTTTCTTTATTTTTATCTTTTTTTGTTGATACGCTCCTTTAATTTTCTTTTTAATAAAACATTAGTCTCTTTTCTCTCTCTTTCTCTTATATAAAAATTTCAATAATTGAACGCTCTCTCTCTGCTTCTCTTCTCTCTTGTCGATTTCAACTTGAATCATTCATTACTCTAGGAGAGGTAGAGAGAAAGGGATCGCCTTTTCTCACTCTCTGCGTATCTCAATTTCGTGGGAAGGTAATTTGATCTTTGATGAACCAAAATCCGTTCTTGTTAGACTATTATGGACTTAAGAGGGATGTGATTCTTTGCTTTGTATGTGTCCTGCGATGTGTTCTCTCTCTCTCTCTCGAATCTCTTCGATTATTCGTTTACATCGTAGCCCGAATTGAGGAAACCCTAGAATGGATCAAGCTAGATCCCAATTTTTTGTTTTTAGGGTTTGCTTTGGATTCCTCAATAGATGGCTTTCTTATTGTGTCTTTGGATTCGTTTCTTACTTATTCCACTTTACTCTCAGTGAATTGGTGTTTCTCTCATCGATTAAGAGATCAAAGTTTCGTTCTTTCTTTTTCTCTCATCGATTTGCTCAATGGCTTTACTTTTCAATAGCTTATTTGACTCAAACTCTGTTGAGGAAGCGAATCATTAACCCTTTTTTTTGGCTCAGGTTGCTCGCATTTGAGTCTTAAAGATCTGAAAAGGATTTTATCACGTTGGTGCATCTGCCTGTTTATCTGAGCCTCAGGAGAAGAACCTCTGCGTAGGGTCCTTTTTGCACTTATTATTCTCCATGGTAATTCTCTTTCTCTTTCTTCTGCGTATGCATTTCCTGCATAGAAATAGAGTTGTGCTTACTTTGAAACTTATCAAGTGTGCCTTTGAAGTTTACCTGTCCTGATTTTTCTTCTTTGGTGGTGTTTCTTAATGCTCAGGCAAGTAATGAGAATCTACCACCCAATGTTATCAAGCAGCTCGCCAAGGAACTGAAGAGTCTTGACGAGTCTCCTCCAGATGGCATCAAGGTTGTGGTAAATGACGAGGATTTCTCACAAATATGTGCTGATATTGAAGGACCAGGTGCACTATTAGTTCCCTATCAATTTCGCTGTTGAATGATTACAATGTTGAAATGATTTTAAAGTAAGATGCGCTTCTTCCTTTATTGCATACAGTTGGGACTCCTTATGAGAATGGACTTTTCCGTATGAAGTTGGCATTGTCTCATGATTTTCCACATTCGCCGCCTAAAGGTATGCATGTCTCTTAAATTGACGGACCACTAAGATGTTAAGCCAGAGAGATTCACATGTAGTAGAACTTTTTCTAATGTTTTTTTTTTTTTTTTCTAATTTCTTGGATCTGCCTTTGTAGGCTACTTCATGACAAAGATATTCCATCCCAATGTTGCTTCTAATGGAGAGATCTGCGTTAACACGCTTAAAAAAGATTGGAACCCTAGTCTTGGATTAAGACATGTTCTCTCTGTAAGTTGCTTGACTCTTTATCTTTTCATTGCTCTGATCAGATTACTTAATACTTGAGGCTGAGTTTTTTTGTGTGTTTGTACATGTTAACAGGTTGTGAGATGCTTACTGATCGAGCCATTTCCAGAATCTGCACTAAATGAACAGGCTGGAAAGATGCTACTTGAGAACTATGAAGAATATGCTAGGCATGCTCGGTGAGTCATCTACTTTGGTCTCATATCTTGTTAAAATATCTGAACATTGTGTTCTTATTTTGGCCAAGAATTTAATGAATTCAAGTCATCTACTTTGGTCTCATATCTTGTTAAAATATCTGAACATTGTGTTCTTATTTTGGCCAAGAATTTAATGAATTCAAGTCGAAATCTACTGGACTTTTATGCAGGCTTTACACGGGTATTCATGCTAAACCAAAACCTAAGTTCAAGACAGGAGCTATCTCAGAGTCAACGACGGCCCTAAATGTTGGCCAGACTAACAACGAGACGCCTGGTGCTGCTACTGCAATACCCTCTTCAATGGCGGACATCAAGAGAGTAACGACTGCCCAAGACCAACAAATAGTGGCTAACGTTCCTGTAGCACCAGCCACTGCAGGTTCTGCAAGTGTGGTCACTACGACACAGAAAAGGGAAGCCGGTTTGGCCAAGGTTCAGGCAGACAAGAAGAAGGTAGACGCCAGAAAGAAGAGCTTGAAGAGACTATGATGATGCTATCTAACTCAGTGTCTCAACGCTTCTGGAAGCTAAAATGTTGTTGCTTTTTTACTTGTAAGAGATCTGTTGTTGTCTGAGGATTTCTCATTCTGGGAAATAATAATGTTTGCCAATGAAGCCGAATGTTAAACATTTTGGTGTTCTAATCTACAATCTTGATTCTAGGGTGTATGGCAATAGACACATACATCAAACCTCAGGAACAACCAATCGTCTGTAATTCTTGCTGTACATGTTTCATCAGAATGTTCCTGACAATATAGACAAAGATGATACAACATTAAGAGGTTCTCTGCATTGCAATTACTTGGGCAACTCTAGTTGAGATGAGAAGAACGAAGGATCAAGCTCAGACGAAGCATCATCTCTAGTTGTCGTAGATCTGTCGTAGTCATCGCTAATGTCATTATTATCCAAGTTTCGTGTGGGCAAAGGAAGCTTCTTCGGGCTCTCCCTTTTAGTGAGCTTGCCTCCCATTTCGGTATCATATCTAACGGAGGAGCTATACTCTGACTGATACTCAGACCCGTTAGATGCTATTGTCATGTCATCTTCTTCTGGGACCATTGCTCTGAGATCTAGTTGCGAAGGTGGGATCTTGGCAAAGAACACTTCTTTAACGTTCTTCAGTAAACCTCTCTTATAAGGATTTTCTTTCTTATCATAGCGGTACCTGAAATTCTCATATGTTGTCTGCAAAAACAAATACAGCGTTATACAAGAAAGAACTCAAGGCTAACGTGAGTTAACAAGATTGAGGTATGTTCCTATGATAGAGCTAAGGGGTTTACCTGATTTGTTGACATAAGATAGAAGTGGAAAATTGTTAGGCCACCGACGAACCAGACAGCTACAAACGAATAGACGATAAGAATGACAGAGACTATGTCATAAGACATTGTCCTCCATATTTTCCCAGGCTGTCGGATTAGATTGATCCACGAGAACACAAAGACATATATGCATAACAATGTTGAAGTTGAGATGAAGCAAATGAAGAATGGGTAGTTTCGCTGCAAGAGTTTCACACCAAGAGTCAGTTACTCTCTGAACATAGAGCAGCAGATAAAAATGATCAAGAAGTGTACAAATCTATGGATGGAACTTACACGGGCAATGCATTGTCCGACCCATGGACAATGGTGATCAAAGCGCTGGACACAGTTGTTACAGATGGAGCAGTGTGATGCGCGTGGTGGACGGTAGAGCAAGCAAGTATCACAAAACTTGACTTTGATAGTGTAGCCGTTAACAAAAACGTCCTTGGTTCTTGGAATCTTGAGCTGAGGAGTTTTATTGTTGACCCATTCCATAGATTGTGTCAAGGAACTATCTGAGCCATCTTCAAGGTTCATTGATGTTTTATTCCTCGGTATAATTCCTGGATCCCTAGCTGATGTCAACAATAGAAACGTAAAATCCTGCAGACCCGGATGCAAAGATATCAGCATAAAGGAAGCAAAATTACTGAACAACTTAAAGAGAAGAGACAAACCAAGAGGGTGAGGATAAATCCTGAAGTCAGAACGGTGAGGTTGAATAAAGTATCGCCTTTTCGGATCCACACGAGCATCCTTATGCAGAATGTAAGAGCAGGAGCTCCAATCAAGAACGAGGTTAGGAACAGAGATGATACATCAGGACCAAAGATTAGTCTCCCACCACAGCAAAATCTCTGAAGCAACAAAAGCAAAAATCAAATATCACAAACACATTCTGGTGGGACAACAACAAAAATGACATATAATCTTGGCTTCAGGTAAAGATGCCAATTAGAAACCTGAAGAACCATCATATCCAACATCTTAACAGTTTTGGGTAAACTAAGAGCATTTGAATGAGGAAGAAAGAAAATATTATTACGTTGTTACCCTTCCAGGCTTTGTACAATCTGATTTCAGAAATGTGTTTTGAAGTTGAAGCCGTCATGAGAATATGATCAGGAGAGGGAATACAATGAACCTGACTACTCTTCTTCTTGCTCATTCTCTCCCTCTGCATTTTCTGGTTACCCCTTGTCTCAAAACCCAACACATGAAGCCTATCTTAAAAAAAAAATGAAGATTTTCTAAAATTTCAGCTGGGTTTTCATAAACTCTCAATTCTTATTTGGTAATAACCAAATTAAAGAAAAAAGAGATAGGTTTTGGGGATTTCTCTATTTTCTTTTTGTTTCTCTCTCTTTCTTCTTGTTCTTTCCTTAATAATCCATTGCAAACCAATCCTCTGCAGTTTTGTTTTGTCTCTCTCTAACAAGTTTTTAAGTCCTCTAATAGTCTCCAAGATTTTCGGTAATTTTTTAAAATAAATTTAGAATGAAACGATAATAGATAAAGAAAAATAGATAAGAAAGAGGAAGTGCCGGAACGATTAAATTTTACTTTGATGTGTCTCTCTTTATGTGAACATTTTGTTGGTTTTTCTAATTTTAAATTTTGTTCTTGATCTTTTGTCTTTGTAATCACTTCAAATTCCAGGCGCATAACTATAACTAAACCCAAGGTGGTTTTCTAGCCATTTTTTTAGGCTAAAATAATCGAAGAATGATCACGTGTGAATATTTTCGTCTCTTTGCGAAAGAAGTTTTTGGTAATGAAAAAGTAGTCTTTGATCTTTATAGTGATTTGTGATTATGGTTTCCGAAGCTATACAGCAATATAAAGAGAAGATAAGTTAAGCCTGCTGAGACACAAAAACATGCATTCGGAGGGACAAAAGTCATTTCCCTTCGGAGAATGAGAGACAAACCCTAGAAAATATAGTAGCATGCATGTTTCAGCTTGGATCACGTAAATTAAATAGTCATAGAGCGGAAAACCCTAATATATATATCAAGCAGTGTTGACTGTTCATAGTGAGATTTTAGAGATGTTCACTACAAGAAACTGTTTCTTTTTATCCACACTAAAATTATGGATAAAAAAAGATAAGATCCAGTGAAAATTATGGATTTCGTATTTCGTTTTTTGAATTTCGCTCAAAGCTAGTATGCTTGTATGTACCGAATCGATCAAGTGAGTGGATTTGTTGCGTAACAATTTGAAATTCTTCTGGCACAATGGAAGCCATACGGAGATACCTATATTTAAAATTTAACTGATGAATTTTTTACGGATATAAAAAGTCTTCATTAAATTGTATAAATAGAAATTAAATTAGTGTATTGATATAATATATAGTATATTTTTAATTAGATAAGTGGAAACTTGACGTCATAAAAAAAAATGGAAACTTTGTTCCAAGAAAAGAAAAAGGAACTTTTGGAAGTGAATAAAAAAACACAATCGGGAAGAAAGTTAGGGCTTAGTCTTTGTCTCAATTGTTCCCGATCCAGCGATGGAAAGATCCGCTCTTCCTTCACCAAAGCGTCAGAAGGCGGAGGAGGCAACCACTTGCGGTAATAGCGATCCCGAAGAATTTGATTCCGACGAGTGCACTGATGAGGAGATGAAACTGTTCGACCAAGAGTTGCTTAAGAACGGGGTTGGGGATCTCGTTTTTTTCTTTTTCTTTTTTTTTTTTATTCAGTAAACAAAGATTCGATTTTGTTGTTCTTTCGGTTCATTATCGAAATTGACTCTCGGGATATTTGCAGGGTTTTGAAATCGACTTTAAGACATTTCGCTACTGTTTTGGTCGGAAAGCAATGGATATGGATGATAGTACACGGGCTGATGAGCCTAAAACCAACAGAGATTTTATCGCCATGTTGTTGAACCTTGCTCTCACCAACCACAACGCCGAAAACGTTAGGATTTGTTATTTAAAAAAAGAAAAAAGTTTTGCATTTGTTTATTGTGTTTTCTTTCCTCTGCTGCCGCAATTTGATTGCTGCTTTGTTTTGTCTTTTGGTGGTAGGAAACAAGCTTGGAGTTGGGCAAGATTGTGACTGCAAACTATCATCCATCTTGTGCAATCACTCTCTACATCTCATTCGAAGTCAATGATCCCTCTCATGGTAATCAGACAAAACTATATCAAGCTGTGGTTCGCTTCCGGGAGATATTGAAGTTGCCTCTTGCGAGCCTACAGCAAGTTCTTGACTTCTGAGAGCTTTTTAGCAATCCACCAGTCTCCGATGGATTTGAAGAATTAAGAATGGTTTCTTTCTGAAATCATCACACCTATGTTACCCATCTGTCTATCTATAAAACTTCTCGCTCGAATGGAAGAAAAATGTTTGCTTGTTCCTCCAAGTTTTTTTCTTTCTCGTTAATGTTATCAACTTGTGTCAAATTTTCTATCTATTTCGGCGATTTGTGTTGGACCTGTTGGTGTTTAAGTATTGCATAAGCTAAGTTCTGTAATATGGATAATTTAGTATGTATTATCTACTTGGAACCATATTTTGAATCGCTAAGTCACAACCTAAAAATTAAAACCGAATTAAGGCCATTACGTAAAGCTATCAAGCAATACATAGGTTTTTAAAATTCTTATTATGGTGGTGGTAGGATACAAGCTTGGAACTATTGAAGGTTGTTAAAGCAAATTGTCCTATAGACTTCGCTTCTTCTTGGAACCGCAATAGCTTTTGTGCCCATTAAGATACACAATGTTAAAAGAAGACAATGTTAGAAAAAACGAGAATATAAACATTGACTAACCAGATTTAAAGGTCTTCATGGGTTTATTATAAGCAAAGCCATGAAACGCCTTGGGAAATATTTAAAGAGTTGATTTAAAGTATAACTTTACATCACTTGGTTGATACCGGCCAATCTTCATATGGTAATTAAGGCCACTCCTTAAACTAAATTGATGTACAGGAATGACTATGTTGAAACTAACGACCATATTCACAAAATTTTGGAAAAGAAAATAAAATACCTTATCATTATGAGCAAGTATCCAATGCGTTTTTCCTTGTTTATGGGAAAGAAGACAAAGAACTAATTCAGAATAAATGAAATAAAATTATTACATATAGCCATATAGGGTACAAATGAAATCAATTAAGGGGATCCTAAAAAGAGAAAAGAACATACAACTCAACTTCGAACCAACTTCCAATTATTGCATGAAAATAAGGAAATTAAAGGAGACGTGAAAGCAAACGTCTTTTACCGATTTCGACTATAAAGTAAATAATCAAAGAGAAAAACACATCGTATTATCATGATTACTTATAAGCCTCGTTTTACTTCTCTCAGTCTCTCTCGTTTGTTATATACATTTCGTGTCTTTCTTCAATAGACGGTACCTTTTTAGTTGATTCCACGTTTGAATCTTTGTTTCTTGCATAATGAGCCTTTTGTATTCTTCTCTTGATCTTGAAATTTTACTTCCGTATGCGTTACTCAGCTCTTTTGTTGTCGTTTACTGTCAATTTTTTTTGTCTCTTAACCTTGCATTGAAAGAATCTTTGAAACTGGACACATTTTTTATGATGTTTGGGAGAATGTCTGAAATCTTGAAAGTTATCAACTTTTGCTTTGTACAATGCTTTACTCAGTACTATAATAGTGTCTCCTTTCAGATTTTGTCTCAGTTTTTGATAAGCCTGTCTTTGATCCTAAGTTTTGTGTGATTGGCCCTAACTGATGTTTTTCTTTTCCTATAAATAAACTCTGGCAGGTCTTTCCTTTGATCAGATTTGATGATGATGGACATGAAGTATTCTTGGAAAATTCTCATGAGTGTTTGCATACTCTCATTTCTCCTTGGCTCTTGTTCTACCTACCAAAGCTTTTGTCTTGTTGATGCTCGAGAAGACGCCAAAAATCATAATGTGACACTGCAAGTAGATGCTTCTGACGCCACAGGACGACCCATTCCTGAAACCCTTTTCGGAATCTTCTTCGAGGTTTTGCACAATTTCATGACTTTTCTGTTTTGTATGTTTTCGTTCTATCCAAGCTTTTCTTCAAATGAATCCTGGACTTAACCTTATTTTCTTGTAATTTTTACATACTAGTCATGATGTTTAATGTTTCAACTTAGTTCTCGATAAGAAAAACTGAATCTGATGCAAATGTGGACAGGAAATCAATCATGCTGGAGCAGGAGGACTGTGGGCTGAACTTGTTAGCAACAGAGGTTTTTTTTGGATTCTGACTTTATTTCCTTTTAGAGTTTGTCCATGAAAGTAGAATGGTGATAATAACAAACTCTTATTAAATATTTAATCTTTTGCCCAAGGATTTGAAGCTGGTGGACAAAGCATTCCTTCCAATATCTGGCCTTGGTCCATTATTGGAGATGAATCATCCATATCTGTAGTTACAGACCGTTCTTCATGCTTTGAGCGCAACAAAATTGCACTTAGAATGAAAGTGCTTTGTAACAGCAATGGCAGTAGCAATGGATGTCCATCAGAAGGAGTCGGGGTTTATAACCCGGGCTACTGGGGCATGGTACATTTTATACTCTGTACATGTTTGCTATTTCCTTGGATGGTTTAATAAAGTTTCATTCGTTTTTCAGAACATTGAAGATGGAAAGAAATACAAGGTGGCCCTTTATGTGCGTTCGACGGGGGACATCGATGTGTCTGTGTCGTTGACAAGTTCGAATGGATCATTGACTCTTGCTTCAGAAAAGATTATGTAAAGATATACTTTCACATTCTTCTTCAATAATCTCTATGTTTTCAGTGATTCTTTTCAAAACTGGTTGTTTATCATTTGACGTCTTGCAGAGCTTTGGCTTCTGATGTTTCAAACTGGATTAAAAAGGAAGTACTTTTGGAGGCAAATGGAACAGATAATGGTGCAAGACTTCAATTGACAACTACCAAAAAGGGCTCAATTTGGTTTGATCAAGTCTCAGCAATGCCTGTAGATACTTACAAGGTTCCTTTACTTCTTTGCTTATAGAGTAATCAACATAGAGAAATTAGTTTGGAAAATATAGTAATGCATATTTTGGTTTCCTTGTTGGGTCATTGCAGGGACATGGCTTCAGGAAAGATCTTTTCCAAATGATGGTCGATCTAAAACCCCGTTTCATCCGTTTCCCGGGTAACCTCTAACGATGAAAATACCATTTCACGTCTTCTTATCTTGGTAAGATATGAATTAAGATGAAATAAGCTAAAATACTTATCAATATTTGTGGGAGTTAGGTGGTTGTTTTGTGGAGGGTGAATGGTTAGGCAATGCATTCCGCTGGAAAGAAACCGTGGGAGATTGGGAAGAGAGACGTGGCCATTTTGGTGACGTTTGGAAGTACTGGACTGATGATGGCCTTGGCCTCTTTGAATTCTTTCAAGTAGGAGCTTTCTATCTTTGAAGTGACACTTTCTTGCTTGTCCTGTATCATTGCATCTGTAACCATATTGAAGTGTTGAATCAATATTCCCTTAAGTTCAATTTTCAAATGCCAAACAAATATTCTTACAGCTGGCTGAAGATATCGGTGCAGCCCCAATCTGGGTGTTTAACAATGGTACTTCTCAAGTCAACTACATCTAGAAAGACTTTTTTTTTTCCAGTACTACACGTATTTACCTGTGTAACTGTTGCAGGAATCAGTCATCTTGATCAAGTTGAAACAGCAAATATCATGCCCTTTGTTAAAGTATTCTCATGAAACTCTCAATGTTTTGGTTAAAGAGAGTGGTGATAGTGGTTCACTAGTGAGGCAGAGACAACTAAAATGTGCTCTCTTTTTCCGGTTTCAGGAAGTGCTAGATGGTATTGAGTTTGCTCGTGGTAATCCAAATTCTACATGGGGATCGATTCGCGCTGAAATGGGACATCCACAGCCTTTTGAACTGAAATATGTTGCGGTCGGGAATGAAGATTGTATGAAGACATACTACAGAGGTTTTAACATTTCTCTCTATGATAATAACCATTTTAGAAGAAATTAAAGGAGCTCTGATTAAGTAGTAAATTGTATACACAACTTTTCTTTTTCAGGAAACTACCTTGAGTTCTATAATGCTATCAAAAATGCATATCCAGACATCAAAATCATTTCCAACTGCGATGGATCTTCTCAACCGCTCGATCACCCCGCTGATTACTATGATTATCACGTAAAACATACCCCAAAAAACGTTTAATTATGATTGCAATCGAACTGTGTTTATATATGTATCTCATTGATTTTTGAGTAATTATTATAACAGCTCCTTTTGTTCCAGATTTACACTCTTGCCAGGGACTTGTTTTCCATGTCCCATAAATTTGACAGTACATCGCGCAATGGTCCAAAGGTGATAGAACATTCATTTCTAGACATAACAAAACCGCCTCTTTGCCTTATATCTTCTTCTAGTGATGAAGCTTTGAACATTTTTTGGATCACAGGCTTTTGTTAGTGAATATGCTGTAAACAAAACAGATGCTAATAATGGAAACCTTCTAGCCGCTCTTGGTGAAGCAGGTTTCCTCCTTGGTTTGGAAAAGAACAGGTTCTTCTTCAGAACTGTTTCCGTCTTCTCCGGTTTGGACAACCACAGAACAAAAATTCAGACACTTTACTGCCTTGTTTTGTTGCAGTGACGTTGTAGGAATGGCAAGTTATGCACCTCTCTTCGTCAACACTAACGACAGAAGGTACGTATCGCTCACTTCAGTTACATTTTCATTTTACCTTACATTGAATTTATGATTTAGTCAGAAATTATCAAGAAGTTTCTTTGTTTTCTTTTTTTCAGGTGGATCCCGGATGCAATAGTTTTCAATTCCTCTCATTCGTATGGAACTCCTAGCTATTGGATGCAACAGTTCTTCACAGAGTCAAGTGGAGCAACTCTTCTCAACTCTACTCTCGAGGGAAATTCTTCTTATGTTGAAGCATCTGCCATATCCTTCCAAACCAATGGCTCTGATTATATACAGATAAAGGTTTGCGTTGTTCTCCGCTAAATCACATATATATATATAAAAGTAGTGATTACGTTGACAGATATGAGTTCTGCTTCTGACCAAAATATGAATGTTATGGGTTGGTCCGTATATTTCAGGTTGTTAACTTTGCAAACATATCAGTGAATCTGAAGGTAAAGATGACCGGATTGGACTCGAGCAACACAAAAGTTTCTGCATCAAAGAAGAAAGTGCTTACATCTGCCAATGTGATGGATGAGAATTCCTTCTCCAACCCAGAGATGGTAAGACGGATGTAGAGTCAATCACAGATGACTTATTCTCCTTTCTTCTTCTGAAAAACGTTTGCTAAGTCAATTTTTTTTCTTCTTCTTTTCCTGAAGATTGTGCCACAAGAAAGCTTGCTGGTGGTGCCCGAGGAGGACCAGATGACGTTTGTTCTCCCGCCGAACTCCTTCTCATCGTTCAATTTGTTGAAAGAATCTCCATATATCAAGATGCCTACACGATGACTTCAACAATGTGAAGACAAAAAGCACGAAGCAGAGTTTATGTCATGAGTAAACGTGTACGCCGGAAGATATAAATAACAGTATGTTTGTGAATGATAACCAATTTAGTTGATCAAAATCCAACGATTATCATACGTTTTGTGATTGCATTACTTTTGCAATAAAAATGATTGTCAGATCCTACGATTACCATACAATCATTAGATAACCATACTCTATAATGCTGAAACTTGGGTTTAAGCAAATGGCAATGAATTTTAAGGCTATTTGAGATAGAGATCGAATAGTCTAACGTATATATAAAAGTCGTTAAGATTGCAAAGCAAGCAACTCGAGAAAGAAACAATGATAAGAATATGTATTGTGTCTTAGAAGTCGATAAAGAAACTAGCAAAACTCCAGAAAAGTAAGATTTAATCCCAGACCAGATAGTATAGAAGCAATAGAAACTGAAGAACGAAACAGCCGGCTTCAAACGGAGAAACTCAAAAGGGCCTTCTCATACGACTTGGTAATTCTGTGCAATCAGCTGCGTCCTCTGCACAAACCTTGGAGTCGCACCACCACCGTCTCTCAGAGGAATCATTCCGGTCACCTGCACCGTAATGAACACGCCTCTCATATTTATTGTAATCCAACATAAAGGAGCACTTTTCATATATGGAATTTACATTTTTTTCAAGAGGAACAAACAAAAGATTCTCATACCTTCAGACCACTGTATGTACTGATGGCTGCAAACTGAACAGAGATGGGGAAGAACACCGATGAATCAACTGGTGGCACAACAAACTCCATTGACCCACTGCACAAAAACACTTCATGTATTATATATCTTGCCAAATAAAACTCTAAAAACTGTAATATATAAACAGATGTAGTCATCATATACTTACCTGCGGTTTGAGTTGTCAATAAGAAGTATAGACCATTCCACAACAGAATTTCTTGAGTCGTACCTGGTATTATTCACAATGGTATGGGTGATTCTAACGATTGGATAAAACAACTATGAGTTTCAAGAAAAAGGAGACGACCAGAGAGAAAAATTTAAGTCAAAATCAATTTTCAAACCTCCAGTCCCCATCACATTGTTTAACGATCGGTGCATCTCTCAGAGCAGGAAGGGGTACGGAGATGATAACATTAGTCAGATCAAACATGGACGAGGCTTCATACTCGATGCTGACATACGTCTCGTTTCCAGAGACCGAAGGCCAGCAGTTGACTGCATCAGAAAAACCATTGCATGAATGGGTCAAACATTTACACGTAAAGCTGTCAAAAACAGGCTAAGCTAATCTCAAAAGCCTTACTAGTTAGTGGCACCATCGACTCGTCTGCTCTTTGCATTCTCCACCTCAGAAGACCAACACCATCTCCACCTTGACCAGTGGGAAATGGCTGATCAGGTCTCTTCAGCCCTAGAATACTCTCGCTGTTAAAGAGTTCTCTGTTGATGTTGGGATGGGTCTTGAAAAGAATTTCAGGATTACCACCGGTTTCAATCTGAAGGCAAAATAAAAGACAGACAAAATTCATTCTATAAGGACAAAAAAATACCGAAACTGATGTATTCAAGAAAATCGTAAACTGCCTGGGAGACTCTTGGAACTAGTTGGATTACCTGAACTTGGACAAACCCATCTTCTTGGTTAAGAATTTGAAGCGACAGGGTTCCCTGCATATCAAAGCTACTGAGTCCACCATCTCGTCTCAATGCGACATTGAGCTTCTCCTCAACAGTTAATGTGAAAGGGTCAGTTGGAGGTGGGACAGCTGTTCTGGTTTGGCCAGTAGGCTTAACATCTTCAATGATGTCTTCACCTTCGGCTTTAAGGGACTCCATTAACTGGTTCTTTCCCGACTTGCCAAGTTTCATGCCAGAACTCTTAGGAGGGGCGGTAACAGAAGACCGTGATCGATCTGTGAGGTTAAGCACGGTGAAAAAGATGATTACAAAGCAGAGAGATTTTGTCAAATATATCACGAAAAAGAAGCGCTGAACAACCAAAGATGGAATTGGGGAATTTTATTTAAAAATGTCAGGATTAAAGGGTCAGGTGTAAAGCACCGGTCACTGACCTTTCGCCTTGGTATTGATAGGCTCAATATCTGAAATCATACCAAAACCAGGACTACTTCCAAAACCACCGCCACCACCCTGAGTTATGCTCATGTCATTGAAACTACTGTCAAGTCTTGAAGATCCAAGTGAGCTCATAGACGAAAATCCTCCCTTATCACCTCTAGTCTTTTCAATCTGGGAATTGACATATGAAATATTAATAGGAGTTACAAAGATAACACAAGACGTAAGGTGCGCTCCTGTCATGTACCTTGCTTTTGTCAATCTCATTGGCCTTACGCTTCATCACGTCTTTAGTGTCATTGATCTTGCTCTGCATTACCAGTTTATGCAACTTCTCCTCGTGACTTTCCATTTCACAGTACTGCTTCACCTGGGCAACTGTCACACTTTCCTTGTGCCCAAGAGATATGACTTCATCAAAAGCAAAGATCAGCTCAAATGCAGCCCTGCCAATCCCTTCTTCATCTAAAGACATGGAATACTCAGGTACCTAGAAACAGTCAAATGATCAAAAGGCACGCACTTCGTCTATTGGGTAAACTCCTCGAATAAAGTAAGTAGCCGAATAAAAAAGTAAAAGAAGAAAGAAGCAATACGAGTTTGGAGAGCATCCTGAGGGTGTCGAGATCTTCTAGAATGTTGCTCTGCTTAGTTGTAACAAGAAGCAGGAACAGAGCTTCAATAGGCTGATAAACATAACGCACATTATCTGTCTCAATATAGGTATGCTGCTTTCCCATGCCAACAAGCTTAGGAAAAGCTGCAAGGAGGCCTTCAATTCTGATACGTGACATATCCACATATTGTCTGGAAACAAGCACTATAAAAAAGAACAAAGTCATATTGAGAAAAAAAAAAAACAAAAAATGATCTTTGAATATCAATGAGCACACATGGAATGAGATTTGTAATACACGAAGCGTTCACCTTTTCCAGACTTGCCCACGATGGAAGCAGCAAGCACGACCTGCATAAACCACAGGTTACAACTTTAGCAATCAGACTAGGAAACTCATAAAAAGATCGTTTATAATCCACACAAATCATAAAAATAGAAGATAAATACCATTTTGATTTGCTTTTGAGGTTCCAACAATCAGCAGCTATGAGAAGGGCAATCTGAATCTGAAATACAAAGAAGCAAACCGGTTAGGTAAATTCCGTTACGAAAATGCCTATAAAACAACCATGAGATCAAAATGAACAAACGAGATGAATCATAAATCGCTTAAAAGCGAAGAGATCTAGCATTCTGGTAGCGATCCAACACATAAAAAAACAAACGAAACGCCCAATGATAGACTCGACTCACGATTCCTAAATACAAACTAAAAGAGCAAAACGAATTCGAAGGAATTTCGCAGATTCATCGGATCCAACGGATCGGATCTAAGAGCGTCGTCAGAGACACCGAATCGAGAAACATAAACGGTAGGATCAAACTCAACAGAAGCGGGGTGATATTCAGGAAACTCAACCAAACAAGATCGTACAAGCTTCCACGCGAAATTTAAAAGAGCGAGAAGATTCTTAAAACGGAGATCCAAACTAGCACATAAATGCAGGCAGTAAGAACATTCCTACATAGGAGATCCGAAAACACGATCAGAAATTAAGGCGAAGCGCGAGAGAACAGGGCGTTACCAGAGAGAGTGATTAAAGGCGATGAAATCACCACTTCTTCAGAGGCTCGCTTACTTAAAAAGATTAAAAAAAAAAATGAAGCGAGTTTCGATTTAATCTAGTGTGTGTCTGTGTTGTTAGACAGAAGATCAACGAAACGAGGAACAAGGGGAGAGATACAAGTATTTTGGGCCGCTCAACTCCTTATTGGGCTTTTAGCCCATTCCATTTTTTCAAAATTTCACAGCACGTGTAGTTATTAAAAAAAAAAATGCGAAATGAGTCTGGTGAAAACCGACATTCGGTTTTGTCCGGTTTGACACTTGAAAGGAATGTTAGTTAACTCTGAACTTCAAGATTGTAGCAATCAATCATCTTCAAAAGTCAATTTCATAACTAGGGTTTTAATTTGATTCGAGGTCAGCGAATCCGGCGACTGATAACTCAAGCTCCGGCAGGTTACTCTCTCTCTGTCTCTTTTCTTTTTCTGCGTCGCACTCTCCGGTTTTCACTTTGAAGTGTATGTTCATTTGATCTGTCCGCCTTTTAGCCCAGTTCAGGATTTCTCATTACTCGATTAGTGAGTGAAACTTAATCAGTGCGTACGTCATTAGTTCTTAGTATATGCCCACTGACGCCATGTCGTTTCTAAAGCTGTGATGAGATTATATATATGTTAAAAAGATCTAGAAGAAAACTGATGTAGACAGCGACTAATCAAGATGAAGTTCAAGGGTTTGTGCTTTATTAGTAAAGAAAAGATCTCTACTTTATGGTTTCCACAGATTTCACTTGATAGAAAGTAATAGGATTGATTCAGGTAGTTAAATCAGACAAGTTTCGATTTTTTAGATTTAAGGTAGTTCTGCTCTTTCTACTCCTCATTATTTAGATTTCAGCAGATGATTAAGTCATCTTTTTGGTGATACTTTTTTGCTTTCCTCAAAAGTGTAGGACAAGGATTAGTGTCCATGGCAGCTTTGCAAATGTCTCGTGAATGGATCGGTATTCAGCAGTTCCCACCTGCTACTCAATCTAAGTTGCTCGAGATCCTTGGGAAGTACAAAGAAGAGGTTCCATTTTTTTTATTTCTAGCTTCATCCGCTTCCTGCTTGTTTCTTGTTCCATGTGTCTCTGGTTTTAGTTTCTAATGTGGGAGAGAAAAAAATGGTGTAGGATGTGAGCTCGCTAACAGTACTTGTAATGGGGAAAGGCGGTGTTGGAAAGTCATCCACTGTCAATTCAGTTATAGGCGAGAAAGCTGCTGCAGTCAGTACTTTCCAGGTGCCAAGTTTAATGCTCATCGCTTTTTTTTTCATGACTTTTGCTTAAATTTCCTGTATATTTTCTTATGTAAAGTGTGTTGTTTTCCCTCTTTATAGTCTGAAGGACTCAGGCCGTCCTTGGTCTCGCGCTCAAGGTCGGGTTTTACATTAAATATCATTGACACTCCTGGTCTTATTGAGGGAGGATATGTGAATGATCAAGCCGTCAACCTTATAAAAGGGTATGTTGATCTGTTTCCAGTTCTAACAATTTATTCTCCTAATTTTGGGGCTCATCTGTTTCATCGTGTACGATAATTTGCATTGCTCGATTTTGAATTTTGAACAGATTTCTCCTCAACAAGACTATAGATGTGCTACTATACGTTGACCGTTTGGATGTATATCGGGTGGATGACTTAGATAGGCAGGTTGTTACGGCTATAACCGATGCATTTGGTAAAGAGATATGGAAAAAGTCTGCTCTTGTGCTCAGCCATGCTCAGTTCTCTCCACCGGACGGATTAAATTATGATCTCTTTGTCTCCAGAAGATCTGATGCTCTTCTCAAAGTGATCCGTGCAGGCGCTCAACTTAAGAAACATGATATGCAGGTACAGCGGGTTCCTCTTTTTCTTTTTTTTTTTGTATTTTGCATCCGCACGTACATCGCTGTAGCTACTTTGGTAATAGTCAGTTTAATAGATTCCCTTTAACCTTTGAATTTTGTTGCTAGGATTCATCTATTCCCGTCATTCTTGTTGAGAACAGCGGAAGATGTCATAAGAATGAAAGCGATGAAAAGGTCAGTTGATTAGTTTCTTTCTTCCATGTTATCTGTTTGCTGCATCTTTTTAGTTGGGCCAATGTTGTGATTGGTTTTTCCAAACCTGTGACAGATTCTTCCAGACGGAACTAGTTGGATTCCGAATCTGGTGAAGACAATCACAGAGATCTCCTTTAATGGGTACAAGTCGATTCACGTTGACAAGAAACTGGTGGAAGGGCCAAACCCAAACGAAAGAGGAAAACGACTAATTCCTCTAATCTTTGCATTCCAAGTAAGCCTCTGAACTATTCAGTAACAATATAGTTTAAAGTTGTAGTTACTCAGAATATTGGCTAATGGAGTTAGATACTCTACAAGCTATAGACTTGATGATACCATTTTGAAAAAACGTATAAGAAGAGGGATCCTGTTTCATGATGATTCATCTTTCGATTGCAGTACCTGTTAGTGATGAAGCCACTGGTTCGAGCAATCAAGTTCGATGTGTCTCGAGAGAGTAAACCGGCGTGGGAGATGCGTGACTCCGGTTTAGCAAGTCGAAGGTCTTCTTAACTCGGGTGTTGTTTGGTTTGTTTGTCTGTCTTGAGAAAATTTTCGGTAGTCGAATTATATGTTGTAACAGATTTTTACTGTCTGAACGACAGGGAAGCTTTTATGTATCGGTTTTCTTTTGCTACTCCTTAATTAACCACTACGAAGAAATGGTAATTACATAATGAAGAAAGACATTTGATTACGAAGAAGAGATATATTAATCCCATCAATGGTCATTAATGGTGTAAGGTAACCGCTAGGCTGCGGTTATATTTGACGCGATGCAAATTTTGAAAAAATAAAAAGACATAAATATTATAAATAAAAAAGGGAAGAAAAGGTAAAATTTGGAAAAAGAGAGAGGAAACAAAAGAAACGACGTGAAAGGGGCAAACGGAGAAGACGGTTGTTCGGAGTTTTTTGAAATTGAATTGGCGGAGGCGGAGATATCCTTCTTCTTCCTCAATTTCAATTCACAAACTCTGTGTAGTGGAATTAGTTTTTTTTTGCTTTTCGAGGGTGCGATTGTGTAAGTCAAACTCAGATCAAATGTCGGCATCAACGATGTCGATGAGCGCCACTCCGGCGGCGAGTGCTAAGCGGACGCCGATTGTTGCCGGAGATAAGAAATCCAACTTCGATTTCCCGCCAAGCGAATCTCTTGCGAACAACGGCGGCATCGGTGAAGCCGGTGGCACGAGCAGGGATCCGATCCGCGCCGAGGCTGTCGTTGAACGCTCTCTCGGCCAAGACTTGGGTCCTGTGGCGAGGAGGTCGGTTTCCACCGCGACGGGAACAAACACAACCGCCACGCAGCGCCGGACGCGGAAAGTAGCCACTCCCAAACCAGAGAAAGCGCGATGGAAGAGAGTGGTGAGAATATTCGCGAAGCAGCTTGCTGCTCTTCTCATTATCGTCGGGCTAATTCAGGTAACGAGGAAAGTGATTCTAAATGTTTCGCCTCCGTCTTCTTCTTCTTCTTCCTTTGAAACGGAGATGGCGTTTTCGGGATTAGAGAGCCGAATCGCCGAAGTAGATGGTCTTGTTAAGGCCACGACGAGCACGATGCAAGTTCAAGTTGAGTTACTTGATAAGAAGATGGAAAGGGAAACGAAAGCGCTGAGGCAAGAACTCGAGGCGAAAGCTTCTGCGTTGCAGAGCGAGTTGAAGAAGATAGAGTCTAGGACGGAGTCACTAGAGAAGTCAGTAGAAGAAGTAAATGCTAAACCTTGGGTGTCCAGAGATGAGTTGGAGAGGATTTATGAGGAACTGAAGAAAGGTAATGTGGATGATTCTGCGTTTAGCGAGGTTACCATCGATGAATTAAGGGCCTATGCTCGTGACGTGATGGAGAAAGAGATTGAAAAGCATGCTGCAGATGGCCTTGGCCGAGTAGACTATGCGTTGGCATCTGGTGGTGCTTTTGTGATGCAGCATTCAGATCCTTATCTTTTTGGCAAAGGGAGTATCTGGTTTGCGACAAGCAGCCGACGTGTTCATACCAATGCCGTCAAGATGTTATCCCCGAGTTTCGGGGAGCCTGGACAGTGTTTTGCACTAAAAGGTAGCAGCGGCTACGTTCAAATCAGGCTGAGAGGGCCAATCGTACCAGAGGCTTTTACCTTGGAGCATGTAGCTAAGGTAATGCGACTTGCACTGCTAAAGATTTATATTTTACTATTAGCTTTCCTCTTGTGTGCTCGTAAGACCGTTGGTGCTTGCGCGTTCCAAAAGACAATTAGCTCACATAACAGAGTAACTGTGTAAAATGGTTTGATGTTTGAGATGCCTGGTAGAGGAAAGGTACCAAATTTCTGAAATTGTCTGGTTAAGCCTCGGGATTTGGTTAAGGACAGTAGCTGCAAAAAATCTGCACTGTAGTAGGCTAGTAGGTTAACATCATACTTTTTGGAATTCATTACATCAAAGCGTCTCAAATTTTGGTCCAACAGTATGCATGCATAAATGGATCGTCTGATGTTTTTTTTGTGTTATCTTCTGTTTTCTGTTTGCAATTACCAGGACTATGCTATTTGTAGTTTCGGATTATTTCAATGAAAGAAACGGGGGGAAATGAAAGAAACATATGATAGTTTGATAAGCGCATTACTTACTGTTTTCACTTTTTAAAAGTCAACCTATTGATCGTTTTTGGGTGTTAATGTTGGAGAGTATATACACTGATCTGATGGATTCTTCGTGCATTATGAAATTTGAACAGAACGTGGCGTACGACAGATCGAGTGCTCCAAAAGATTGTCTCGTCTCAGGATTGCTGCAAGGAAAAGGTCAGGAATCCTCAGTGGAGACAGAGAAGATGCAAATTCTAACAGAGTTCACTTACGACCTAGACAGGTCAAACGCACAGACATTCAACATCTTAGACTCATCAAGCACTGGTCTGGTCGATACTATCAGGCTAGACTTCACTTCCAACCACGGAAGCGACTCCCACACTTGCATCTACCGATTCAGGGTTCATGGGCGTGCACCAGAGCCAGTATCTGTCTTGGAAACACAGTCTTGATCAGGAGAGTTCACCTGGAACTGGATAAACCTCTTGTGTTTTTGTAACATTCATTCGTCCACATCTCTTTTGTTGCATGTTTTTGGAAAGAAAAAGAAGGGATCAGATTCTGTGATTTTCCTCGGCTTCATTGTGTTACCTTTTCGTTTATTTGATTTTAGAATTCGTAAATTTGTGAATCGGAAATAGTAAAACCAAATGTAGTTAAGTTTGGATTGGTTACTTGCTTTGGTGAATTAGCCATCTCATCGGGTGAAGCTTGGATTCCGATTCGATATTGGAATTGCCGGATAATGATTTTTTATTTATTCGGTTCAGAAGATGAACATAATCCCGAATTCCAAATACGGTTTAGCTTATTTGGGATCACTTTTACGTTTGGTTTGATCAGGTTATTTTGCTCCGTAAAATGTTATTTATGCAAAAGAAATCCAGTCGATTTTGTTAATCCATAAAACGCATCTTACCTGTCTTCTAGTGTCGATATGATAATTAACATCATCTTAAAAGAATATCACCAACGTGGTTTTGATCGTGCAGAATATACACCTATGCATGAATGTCATATTCAATTAAATCAAATATAATCTGCCAACTAGTTTACTCAATAATTCGGAAGTTGAAAAGAAAATTAGTAAAATTACCGATCAGAAAGTTAGTTTTAAAAGCAGTCGAGACTCGAGAGAATACATTTTATTGAAACTAAAGTAGAATTTCATAAATCAGTTTCTTTACTTGTCTCGATAAAAACCAAGTCAAATTGATTGGAGAGCTCTAGGCTCTCGATGCACATAAAAACGTTACTTTCTAATTGAAGTAATCAAAGTTTGGTCAAAGTGGGTTGTAAACAAAAAGTTCGGTCAAAGGACGCATCATAAGGATTCATATATTATGTAAACTAACTCTGTACACTATCCAAGAGAAGAAAAAAGGAGATGAAAAGGAAGAAGAAGGTTACTATAATAAAAGAAAGCAAAGCAACAGGGGCATATAAGTATCGAGGAAAGGGAACAGTATTCTTGATTTCAGACTTTTTAGAATATATTCTTTCAAATATTTTACTTCTTTCTTATCTTTGCTTCTTAAACTGATAAAGACCTCTTCTTTTCAATTTTTTTCCTAAAAATATAAAATATATGAAAAAAACGGATGGAACATCGAAGACCTGCATAAAACAAAATAAATTAATGATAAGAAAAGCCCCCCCCCCTTGCAATTGAATTTCTTCGTTCTGCTATAGTTTCTTATTAATTCTTTTGCGTTCCATCGGAGACCAAACCTGAAGAAGAAAGCTCCAAAGAAAACCCCCCCTTTAATCCTTGCAAAACAAACATGTCGGATCCACTCTATAGATTTAATAGTAGTATGTCACTCTGTATCTATATATATTTGTGTTTGTTTATGTATGGCTTCAGAATTTTCTCGTCTTTGTCTCATATTTTGCGGATATATTTGGGACTTTGTGTTTAATTTTTGCAGAGTCTCAATCCGAGATAGTAGTTGAATCTCTGTTATCTTCAAGCAATCTCAGACCTTCAATGCCTACTCAGCAACTCCAATCGTTGAGGTCTGTGTTAATGTTTTTTTTTTCTCTTTGGATATATTTTTCTTGATTTGCTCCGTAATTGAAATCTTCTTTTGTTATATAAACCCTCGAAACAGAGCTGCTCCGTTTTCGTTTCTAAATGTTTTGTTTTGTGATCATTTGAAGAGTCTTTGTGGCAACATGGAACGTGGGAGGAAAATCTCCTCACTCTGGTCTTGATCTTGATGCTTTGCTTCACGTTCACAGCGAATACGATATATACGTTTTAGGGTAATTTTTTTTTCTTGATTTCTCTCAGTATTGCATCGACCTATGTCTAAGAACTGTTTCTCTTTTTTTTTTTCTCAAAGTTTTCAGGAGATTGTTCCATTGAATGCTGGAAATGTCCTTGTGCTTGGAGACAACGAGCCTGCTGCGAAATGGTTAGCTATGATCAACCAGTCCTTGAACAAATCATCATCATCATACTCTGGTGGACGGCTTGCCCCAAAAACTCCATCTTTTGGCGCTGGATCGATGTTCTTTGCGAAACCTTCTTTGAAGAAGATCAGCGAGAGTTTCAGAACGGAGTGCAGGAGAAAGCTGAAGATCTGTAATTGCAACTCCTTCTCTGAAGAGATTGCGAAAAAGTACGGGAGAGAATCTTGTTTTAGATGTCCAGAATCTCTGGTAAACCAAACTGATTTATTTTCTGATGACGACGAAGAAGAAGATGATGATGATGAAGACGAAGACGAGGAAGGAGTGGGAAAAGTTGCTTCTCTTGTAAGCAACCAGATGATGATGAAGTATGGTCTAGTGGCATCAAAGCAAATGGTGGGAATATTCCTCACTGTGTGGATGAGAAAGGAACTTATTCAACATGTTACTCATCTCAGAATCTCCTGTGTCACCCGTGGAATCATGGGTTGCTTAGGAAACAAGGTACAGTACTTTACTACTCTCATTACACTTAAACCACAACAAGCAAAACAAAAACTTTTTTTCTGATCTCTTTCTTCTCCTTCATAATCATAGGGATGCATAGCTGTGAGTTTGCAGCTCTACAAGACGAGTTTCTGCTTCATTTGCAGTCATCTAGCTTCCGGCGAGAGAGAAGGAGATGAACGTCGCAGAAACTCAGATGTAATTGAGATTCTGAAGAACACAAGTTTCCCCAGAATCTGCAGAACGTCTTTCACCCGTGTCCCCCATCGAATCACTAAGCATGAGTAAGAACTAAGAACAGAGACCATCTTCTTCTTCAATTTACCCTATTTTTTCTCTTGACTGGTTTTCTGTTTTCTTACGGTATTCTTCTCTCAGTCGGGTCATCTGGCTTGGAGATTTGAACTACAGAATAGCTTTAAGTTACTCAGAAACAAAGAACCTCTTGGATAAAAACGCCTGGGATACTCTTCTCAATAAAGATCAGGTTTCCACTAACGGTTCCTTCCCACCCAAGAAACCAACTTCTAGGTTGATTAATAATCAAGAAAAGCTAAACCGGTTTATTGAATCTAAAAATTACAGCTCAAGATTGAAAGAGACGCGGGACGAGTGTTCAAAGGATGGCACGAAGGCAAAATCTTCTTTGCACCGACTTATAAGTACTCTTATAACTCAGATGCTTATGCCGGAGATACAACTAAAGAGAAGAAGAACAAAAGAAGAACTCCGGCCTGGTAATAATTAACCGGATAAATTCTATTTTGATCTCGATTGGTTTGGGTTCGGTTAACAATGCTGAACCGAATTTTCTCTTACTCCGTTCAGGTGTGATAGGATTCTTTGGCACGGGGATGGAATCCGGCAGCTCTCGTACGTGCGCGGGGAGTCACGTTTCTCCGATCACCGGCCGGTCTGCGCCGTGTTTGTCGTCAACGTTGAGGTTTGCGAGGGTAAAACCGGAACTAGGAGACAATAACTTACGTCAATTGTTGAAAGATATCTTGGTAGATATTTAAGCCACACCGTTTTATGTTATAACGATATTGCCACTAGCGGACCTTTGGAATTGGCTAGAGTATTTATTTTCATAATTGTTGTCAAAATGGTGGACAATAGACCCAATTTCGTTACTCGTTACTAATATTTGACCGACCAATCCAAAAACTCGGCAAGTCTTTCGGTTTGTATCAACCATGGCAACAAAACAATTAAAAGCCAGCTGTTTAATTTGTTTAACAAATTAGCCAACTAAGAAATGTTGTAGTATATGAATTATTTCTTACAACATAGTATTCGCTATATATTATGATAAAGACATTTATTGTTTTTTCAATAAATATAGCCATATAGATTGTGTATGATTGTACATCCGTAATATGATTGTGTGTATATTGTATGAATGTTCCGAAAGTTACTAACGTTTGCCTAATATTCTAAGATGAAGTTTAAGTTGTAGATTACAAATCCACGAGTATCAAACAACTTATATCTTTGAATTTTAGTTTCGGTTTAAAACTTCAAATAAACCAATCTATTTAATTTCAATCTACCTATTGAGGTAATGACTGTTTGATCTATTAAAATCAATTAATCTCTTTTGGTGTTTCAATTTGAGTTTCCACGTTTTAAAAAATTGAAACCACTTCTTTGGTAACCAACGTTTGGAAAGAGTATAATTAATTTGAGCCTAACTTGTAAGTGTAACAAACAAAGTGATGATTTAAGATTTCAAAAACTTATTAACGGGTCTTTCCTTCTCCCCGAAGTTCCGCAACACCTCACATGTATTCATTTTAACTTCATTCTGATTAATCATTATGTATTTGCTTTCTGAATAAAAGACATTACTATTAGTTTTAATTTTGTTAGTTTGTACGTAAGAGAATTTCGAAATTTATATTCTCTCAATCATGGTTTTTTTCTCCTATTGTGCTTGTCGACATACATGTGATATAACATCACGATACTGTTGTTTTCTATAATAAGACACATTATGGTCGTCTATGTTCAAAAATGTTAGAAATTTTGAGATCGAATTATCAGAAGTTATAATTGAGCATATAAAGTTTTTAATTACGTAAGTTTAGGTATATCTTTTACTAAAATATGATCAAGAAAAACAATGTAATGGAATTAAGGTACCATAGCTCTGCCAGCCTTAGTCTGCAAATGTTTCTTTTCTTTTTGTGCAACAATTTTGAAATTTTTATATGGTAAGAAAACAATGGTTAAAACTCTGTTTATTGAAAAACTCGCTCTAAAGTTGCTATGAACGTAGGTTCTACTCCAGACTCATATAATAAGCCACCATCCTATTTTGAAATTTGAACCATATCATAAATTAATATCCACATATCTTGGTCAATGTACGACTCGACAATCTGTTGCACTCCTTTGGATCTTACGGTAACATATTCAGAAGAGCATCTAAAAAGTCCATCATTTGATCAGGATGAAATGATATATACGACGACTATACGTGCCTATATAATTTCATAAAGTTATGTATAATTTTCCCTCGGTCTAATAATTCCTAAACAAGGCAACATGCATTACATTATTCATTAGTTTCTCTCTCTACAATATATTTATAAATGTATATACCTATGTATATATATATATATTCTACCATGCATACCTTAAATAGGACAAGCTCTTAATTAGTAGACATCAAGAAGTAAGAAATTAAAACTCAAAAACTAAGAAAAATGCAAACACAACATTTATGTTCATCTCTTTTGTTCCTGACTCTTCTCTGTCTGTCATGGGGTTTGCTAATCTCATCGACGCAGCCTCCATCACAGGCACCGACACAGCCTCCATCACAGGCACAGTTGCAGCCTCCACCACAGCCACCGACACAGCCTCCATCACAGCCACCAACACAGACTCCATCACAGCCACCGACACAGCCACCAACACAGACTCCATCACAGCCTCCATCGCAGTCACCGTCACAGCCTCCAGCGCAGTCTTCGTCACAACAAGCCAACGTCGCTTGTAAATCCACTCCTTACCCGAAGCTATGCCGCACTATCCTCTCCGCTTTCAAATCCTCGCCATCCGATCCATACCGTTACGGAAAGTTCACACTCAAGCAATGCCTCAAACAAGCACGTCGCCTTTCCAAAGTCATCAACCGCTTTGCCCAGCGTGTGCAGAAAGATCCCGGAGCGTCCACGGCGGAAGAGGTCAGTGCAGTGGCTGACTGCGGCGACCTGGCGGAGCTTAGCGTTGAATACCTTGAAACGGTTTCAGATGAGCTGAAAGCAGCGGAGCTGATGACAGAGGCGCTCGTTGATCGTGTGTCGAGTCTTCTCGGCGGCGTCGTGACGAACCAGCAGACGTGCCTCGACGGTCTTGAGGACGCGAAGAGCACGTTTGCGACGGTGATTGGATCGCCGATGGGGAATATCACGCAGCTCTACAGTGTATCTCTGGGGCTTGTGAGTCACGCGCTTAACCGTAATCTGAAGCGGTATAAAGGATCCAAGGGGAAAATCTTTGGTGGTGGTAAAAAACCTGTTCGCGAACCGCTCGAGACTTTAATTAAGGTAATTTCGTATGCTTTATCATCTCTCTCTATCTCTCTTTTTTTGTCTTCTCGTATGTTAAATAAACTCTTATTATGTGATTTTAAAACAGATAGGACAAAAAAATAGCCTGAACAATAGTTAATCTATCATGTCGGAATGTTGATATATATTAAGAAATTGTTAGATATATAAAGTATCATTTTCTGAAGGTTTATCTCAATATTTTTCAAGATACTTAATTATATTAAATCTGTTCTGTATAACTAATAATGAATACTATTTGATAATACTAGTTATTAAATATTTACTAGGTTTAAGAATCCAGTGGTGGACCGGGAATATTTCAAAATACAGACATTACGTGACAAATCATATCCTACAAGTTTAACCGTTTTTAACATATAATATAGCTATATATGGGTGAAATTAATATATAAATGGGTAAGATGTAATGTATTAGAAAGAAATGAATTTATCATTTTTAGTTGATTTCATATGCACTTGCTCATATTTTTAAAATCTTTCATTAACAAGCATATGCTTATATTTTGCATCTTCAAATAGATGATGTACTAATATTATTTACGCGCGCGTCGCTTATTAACTCCTGAACTGATCTCTAATTTGTATCTGGGTGAAGGATGTAAATTTATCGAACCATTAGTTATATAAATATAACTAAAACATGCATAATATTTCGTTTTATTTAACTTTGATCTGCACATATGATTTTGTGCAAAAAAAAAAAAAGAGATCTGTGTACGTATACTTTGACACTAAAAAATGCCACATGGCCAGATATAGTATTAAGTCAACGAAACTGTGTCAATGTATATCGAAAGGCGTTTGAATTTTGACTTTAAAGTACAAACATTAATATTTGAAACTTAACACGAAATTAAACAACGAAAGATACGCGAATAAAATCACATGGGTCCACATGATCTTCCCGGACCAATCAATACCCTCACATGGATTCTCCTACGTACATCACTTTTATCATTTTCATTATTACTTTTATAAGCATGAACACGATAGTTGTTGTACGAAAATGTTCACAATTTTACTATTATTCTAAGTATCTAAAAAACTAACGATAAAATCATTGTTTTGTAGGTTTTACGCAAAACATGCGACAAGAGCAAGGATTGTAGAAATGGTAGGAATCTAGGTGAGCTAGGGGAAACAAGCGGTGGCTCGATCCTCGTAAGAGAAGCAGTGACAGTTGGTCCATATGAAACCGATAATTTCAGCACCATAACTGAGGCTGTCGCTGCCGCACCTAACCACACATTTCCAGAGGAAGGCTATTTCGTCATCTATGCAAGAGAAGGTCTTTACGAAGAATATATTGTCATATCAAATAAAAAAAGGAATATAATGCTTATTGGAGATGGAATCAACAAAACCGTTATTTCTGGAAACCACAGTTTTATTGATGGCTGGACTACTTATAACTCTTCCACCTTCGGTAATTCTATATCTTCATATATTTTTCTAACATTTGGAATAGTTTGATTATATATGTATATATATTTTTTTTTCTTATATACCAAATTAATTAATTTTGATTTCAATGAATTTGTAGCGGTGGTAGGAGACCGATTTACTGCAGTTGATGTGACATTCCGAAACACAGCTGGACCGGAGAAGCACCAGGCCGTGGCTGTGAGAAACAATGCTGACGGATCAACGTTTTATCGGTGTAGTTTCGAAGGCTATCAAGATACTCTCTACGTCCATTCTTTAAGACAGTTTTACCGTGAATGCGATATATACGGTATGATATAAATTATTATTATTTTTTTTTAATTTGAAATTGATATAACAATATATTTTTGAATTAACTTACATTTCTTGTTACAGGTACCGTAGATTTTATTTTCGGAAATGCAGCTGCAGTATTTCAAAACTGCAATATATATGCTCGAAAACCGATGGTCAACCAGAAAAATGCAGTGACAGCACATGGAAGAACTGATCCAAACCAAAAAACCGGAATCTCCATAATCAATTGTACAATTGGAGCTGCCCCAGACCTCGCAGCTGACCCCAACCCGGCCATGACATTTCTTGGGCGGCCATGGAAGCCTTACTCGAGGACAGTATACATCCAATCCTACATCAGTGATGCTATCCAGCCAGTCGGATGGCTAGAATGGAATGGTACGACCGGGCTAGATACGATCTCATATGGTGAATATGACAACTTTGGACCGGGGGCTAATACAAGCAAGAGGGTCCAGTGGTCAGGTTATAGCCTATTGAACTTGGCACAAGCCATGAACTTCACCGTGTACAATTTCACTTTGGGAGACACTTGGTTGCCTCAGACCGATATTCCCTTCTACGGCGGTTTGCTTCACACAGAATGAAATTGTACGACCATATTATATACATAATTGATCCTGCCCCATTTAATAAATGCAATAAAAAAATATTTTCATTTTTGCAGTCCGAAATCTGTATTTGGTGTTAGTTACTTGCTATAACGAACGTTTCATGTATCAGGGGGCCGGTATATATCTACACGTTAAAACTATTTATTTGATATCAATGAACCAAAAATAATTATTTTGATATAAAAATTCTTCAATGTTTATATTTTTAGAAAAGACAAAAAAAAATAGGAACCTTTTTCTTTTTACTTAGAAATAGGAACTTCATTGTATTTGTATCAGTTGATGCGATGATATATTACATGCATGATTTTCGTGAAGGAAATAAAGTACCTTGAAAAGTATATCAATATGTATGATAATATGTGTAAAACTTCATAAAGAAAAATAAATTGAATTTTACAATTATAATTGTTGATGGTAAGAAACAAATTCAGAAACTTTGAAAGACACACAACACATGAAGAAAATTGGAAGGGGAAATTGTATGTTCGTTTTAGAAAACAAATTAAAGAACGACTAGGCATCAAATTTTCCGATCGGCATTTCCGGTAAAAAGAATCAAAAATCAGATTTGAATGGAACTTTGGTCGGCGTTAACCACTTATTGCCATCGATAAAAGGTTTGACCGTAAACCTATTCGCTTCCTTCTTTGTTAAAAACGTCTTCAACCCTTTCCACTTGACCCGGTTCTTCGTTGAGGCTCCTGGCCCGAAATTTAAGTGCTCGGCGTAAAAGATAGTGTCTGGTGCGGTGTCTCCTACCCACGGTAACCACCCTTTCGGGTTAATAAATCCATCCATGAACGACTTCATGATCACCGTGGTAGAGAATTCCTTCCAGGGCCGGCCTAGGAACGTTTGGATATCAGTTAGATTATCCAAAGGAAATATTTTACAACTGTGGATAGAAATTCCGGTGTTTTGGTTCGGATCTTTCTTGCCCTGAGCGGTTATGGTGTTTTGCTGGCCTTTCATAGGACGACGAGGCAAGATGTTGCAATTTTGGAAAACAACCGCAGCGTTTCCGAATATAAAATCAACCGTTCCGAAGATGTCACACTCGCGATAAAACTGACGTTGTGCGTGAGCGTAGAGCGTGTCTTGGAAAGCATCCATGGTGCATTTGTAGAACACGGCTAAGTCTGCGCTCGCCATTAGAGCTACGGCTTGGTGCTTGGCTGGACCAGCAGTGTTGCGGAAACCCATGTCCCTAGCCATGAACCCCTTTCCGAAGACAGCTATAAAATACAAAATAAATGAATAAACATCATTTGAAATTATACACTAAACGAGTTCGATATAAAATAAATACTCCAATTTAGTGCACATAGCTAACACGGCATCCAAAACCTAAAGAAATCGGTGCATTTATATATAAGTACTTACCAAATGTGGCGGTTTGGAACGTTGGGGTTCCATCGATGAAGTTGAGTCCAGCAGAGACAATAGTCTTACGCTGCCCATCTCCAACCATCACGACATTCCATTTCTTCTTCTCAACCCTAACATTCTCGACGTAAACTCCTTCCTTCACATATATAATCGTACGCTTCTCATTCTTCTCCTCCACTTGCTCTAAGGCCTCACTTATCGTTCTATACTTCCCCGACCCATCTTGGGCCACCACGACCGTCGCTATCTTTCTCAAATCACCACTCTCCAAAAGCCTCCGACCGTCCATCATCGGCAAGTCATTGGCGCGCACTTCACCAGTCGCCATTAAACGACGACGTCTCAGCTTGACCGAGTCAGCGATTTTCCCTAGCCACGTTATGATCGCTAACGCATTGCTCGTCATCTCCGTCGAGTTTTTCAAATGGGATTCTCCAAAAGTCGTCAAACTCGGGTTGTTCGCTTCGATTAACGCTTCCATACACGTTTCTTGGTACGTTTCAACGGAGCTAAGCCATGTCCTGAGATCGGCAGTACTCTTGAAAGAAGACGTCATCGTCTCGTTGAGTTGGTCAACGGCTAGCCCGATAAGCTCCACGCAAGTTCCCATTGCGGCTGACGTGGCGTTATCCATGTGTTCGTCTTTGGAGAATCCGCTGAGAACTTTTGAGAGCTCCGTGAGTGTGATTTGGACGGCGTAGATGAATAGCTCCTCCGGGTGTGATCGGCTCGCGTTTGGAGCGGATCCAAGGGTCTCAAAACATTTTTCTTTGTGCAATGTCACGTCGCACACGGCTTTCACCAAGGCGGAGATTGAATCTCCGTTCCCCTCCGTCGACGATGGTTTCTTGCCGTTACGGTTAGCTGCGGTTCCGACGACAGCTCCGACCACAATGCAGACGAGAACAACGGAAGATATAGCCATAATGGCGATTCTCTTTTTCGTCCTTCGACTTGCCTCGAGTTTCGCTTGCTCATGCTCGTCGAGTCTGCCGTAGGAGGCCATTTTGGTGATTGCCTCCTTTCGGACCTTCCAATATGATATTATCAAATGTTTTGACTTTTGAGTAATTCGTTCCATTTGCATATAGGGATTTATAGTGTTTTTAATTTATATATTTTATTGGCTTTAAATTAATATGGAATTTGGTTATACGCGGTGCATACATATTTGCGTGCGAGGCACTAAGATCGATGAATGTTTGGTACTTTCATTATTAAGCTGAGAACATTGCGAGTGCTTCTCATGTTTATATAATATGCTAGAATCTTTCTGGTTCTATTCCTGTATTTTATAAAAATTAAGAACGATCTTGCTGTTTATATTAGTATATCAACTGAAAGTGACGTTCATTTTAATAGTTGTTTGTAAGATTCCTTTTATTTTATATTTTAAACATATTTAGTCGTGATCTTCATCAAAATTATTATTGTATGTATACCTTCACTAGGTGGGATACCAAATCAAATATGTGTGTCCACTTATGTATTTTCTATCAATAGATAAATGACTTTAGTGAATAGCATCTAAAGTATTGGCGGGAGTTTTCCATAAATATATAACTTCCAAACGTCTATTTTGTAATTATTCAAACTTCGAAGATTTCTCTAAAAGCGACTCCTTCTTAATCGAGATTCCCGAACAGCAACAGCATCGATTTTTTAAGAGATCAGCTCTGAGCATAGCAAAATGCATGAAACATTTAGATACCAAATTTTTAAAAACCAATATGCATAGATTATTTGGTCCCTAAATCACTTCTTTTAAAAAAATAAGAATCTCATAACCGGCTCTGAGGAGACTCCATTATCAATTACACCATGCATTAAGAATCAGTAGAAAAATAGGTTGGAAATCGGTCTTAAATCAAGCTCAAACTGTCAGCCAAAGTTAAATGAATCAATTGGCATAATGTATAACTTTGATAAAGCAAATCACACCGCATATAACGTAATCTATGCAACTCGTGTAAGAGAAAATATTTGTTTTATTGCATCGTTTATTAAGCTACTTGTAGAGGTGTTGGACTTGTAGCTACTTCTTGGATAAAATTAAACTAGTTTCTACTCGTATTGCCTGGATGCTAGGCAACGTGATCACATTTTCTAATACGGTATAAAACAGCTGATAAATGTCCATATGGCTTTTATAAGTCAGGAAATACTCTTTGGCTCTACTGGAAGCTGAAAGATGCTTGTTTGAATACAGTCGTAGCTACTAGCTACCAACCACTATATATCTCTTGTTGTCTCTCGGCTGTTTGGTTTCTTTTATGGGGTAATTTTTTCTGTTATTGCTGTTAAATACCTATTGGTATTTGTACTCTGTGGTTTGTCATCTTTGTATTTTCTTCCCCTTTTTTGGGTGATTTTGAACAACACAGCGTTAAAAAATTAAAATTCAGGCACGTCTAAACGACAGTCTAGCCCCGGCCCGTTTTGAACTCGGATCAAGTAACTAACCGTTAGGGGTTTCGAGATATTTTGAAAGGAATATATCACACATGATTTAGATTTATTCATATCAGAAACTCGTTCCTATACTAATTTTCCTTCTTCTTAAAAAAAAAAAAAAAAGATTACCTTTTTCGTATGTTCCAAGAACGGATAAACTCTTCATCCACGTCAAGATTCGCTTATCAACCACCTAGCACAAAAAAATATTTGATCTCGGTTTTCAGTTATGAATATTAATGTTATCTCATCTTTACAGAAAATGATGTACATTAAAGTATGATATATATTTGTAACGGGAAAAATCATATTTGGCATCGATATAACTTTTCGTTGATATTGACGTGTTGGTATAGACTTTTATTAGTGGCTGCAAGTCTTTGTTCTGTTCACCACTTATTATATACAACATATTATAATCTCTAAAACATTATCACACACTCACTAAGATTTTGGGTTTCTGTTGTATTTATGGGTCTTGAAATTGCTATAAATAGACAAAGCATATATGGTTGTCTAATTGTGAATTTAAATAGCTACATGATGGATGATGTCTTTGTTAGTCACCCTAACCTCTCTTCATACATAAGTGAATTTATTAATCTATATTCACATTAGAGATAACGGTTAAAAAGATTGACAAAAAAGGAGTGAAAACTGAAAAGAAAGAGAACACATAACACTAAGAGCAGTTTTGCTTTAACATTTCAACCATTTTATTTTAGAATATTTTTTTCCAAAAAAATATGATTTTGTTATTTACAAATATATTGCGATTTTAATTAATTGTTTGTGTTGTGTAACTACAAAAACAAAATAAAAATAAACAAACAATCAGGATCATGAAATGCATTTCAACAAGAAGTTATATTGCTCTGTAGTACGTTTGATTTGAAGTCTGAATACAAAATCGCATTTTGTTTTTAGGATCATATCTGTCGACGTACGTGAGAGGGACGTCAAATTGGCCATTCATTTTACGCAAGAGGCACTAGTGTAAATGATAAAGTCATAATATTGTATATGTAACGTTAATCTATTTCAATTGCAAAAGATCATTGTCCTATTTTGATCATTTATATTTGGTTCGAAGTAATTCAGTGTTAAAAGCTCCAAATATTTTTCTTTCAGTTATGCTTAATGTAGGTCTGAATGATCGATATTACAGTCCATAAAAGTGTAGGAATAGCAGAACGATAATGTAATTCTTCTGCTTATTTTTAACCAAACATATTGGAAAATTACGACTTATGTTCAATCATTATATAATTTTACAAGAGAAGGTTATTCCTTTTTTTATGAGTATTTCGTTTCATCCTGCAGCTGTGTTTAGTTTTTATGATGATGGCGTAATTCCACAGTATTATTAACAATCATATACGTTAACTCAATAGTTCTGCTGGATAAGAAGTAATGTGTCATGGTATTATAATACTTACTAGATGGTGGTGATCATCTGATAGTAAAAGATATCTAGGTAAACTCTTCTTTGGGTTGCTTTTCATCCGGAACTTCTTATTTCCGTTTAGCTAGTCAAAATAGTGCTATATTAAATAATTCTGATCGTTCAATAATTGTTTTAAAATCAGATCGGTGCAAATTATTGTTTAATGCCATGAAGTGTCGCTGCAACAAGAAATTGTAGCTAGTCCCTCTCACATGTTCAATAAAATTGTATTAAGGGGATGAATCAATAAAATTGTATTAAGGGGATGAATACTACTGAATCAAATTGAAATGAATGGAATATTGAAAGTGAATGGAATCAAATGCAAATAAGAGTTGCCCCTTTAATGTGTTTATCTCCCCTTAAAAGGTAAAATGTGTTATGAAGAGTATTCGATTTTTTTTCTTTTTTAAAGGGAAATTTCACATAGTCATTGTAAAAATGGGTAAGTTTTAGCAGATGCCAACGGAATTATCTATTTAGACCACTTTTCCCCAAAAATTTGACATTTATTCCCAACCAAGCTCCAAGCATGCAAGTGAACGGAATCTATTGTTTGACGAGTGTTTGTAATTCAACGCTATATAATATGATATCGAACTTCATATTTCTTAAAATTATCATATTTTAAATCATTTGTATAGATTTTCATGGTGACGTATCAATGTTCTGAGACATGCCTTAATTAATTACCATTTACTAACTGTACGTTATCTCGTATACACTGACTGAATGATAATGTTAGAAATCAAACGTTCAATTATACAAACAGAAACAGGTATATATGTCTTTTACCAAAAAACAACAAGGTATATATATAAAGATAATATATCGCATATTCTCAACGTCTCCTCTATTTATTCCATTCATACGTATAACAGTGAAACTGCAGACATATTTAATGAAACTTTTACACTCTAGTGTTAGAGTTTGACAAATCATTAATTCTTTTACGATGTCGAGATCAGTATAAATCGTATCAATATCGTGTATACAATCGTAATATAAAACACAAATCATTTTTCAGAAAAGCTGATAGTGTCAATTAAATACTTTTCGAAAAAATATATTATATAAAATTCTGCGTAAAAATAACAAAAATATAAGAAACTATCACTTTTCAACTTTGGCACTTAAAATTCCAATTTTAGAAAGAAAAAAAAAATATTTTTAGTACAACCAATCCACCTTTCACTTAAAAGCATTTTTTATTTGGTTTTCATGTTCCGTCACCACAGTGAGCAAACGATATGATTGGGGTAAATTCATCACCATATTTACCTGTGCCTGATCAGAGGACCTGTTGCACTTCGCAGCCGCAAAATGGAACTGTTCATCGTTCAGGAAGGCTTATCCGTACGTTACTCATATGACTTAAATACATGTTATAACCATTGTGTGTATCGTACGATACCTAATCCTTATATGCTTATATAGTTTTTTGGGGTTAACTAATAAGCTTATATATACATACCGTCCGTGATCTTATAATAATGAACGGTATAATTGGAAAGAGTTGTATACATACGGTAGTCCAAGTTGTGGGTCATGCCATGTGGGTAAAGGCTATCGTTCGGAATGGTTAATGCCGCACTTTTATTTTGCTAAATACAATACGAAAATGGAAGTATGTATATATATCGATATATAATATAGTGTGCTTATGTATAAAATGTCTGTGACTCTGACACTGTCTTACCAGTTTCCTTATACGTCTAAACTATATATTAAAATTTTGAGTATTATTTATGTATATGTAGAGATGATTTGAAATTATATCATTGTAAACGAGACAGACCACACATCAATTATGAATTACGTATATGAATAGAATCATCGATAGATAGATAAATAATTTCAGCGAAGGATGGACCCCAGAGCTACAACTGCCAATAAATAACGACCCTTTGTGAGGGTTAAAGCCACAACACAAGATTTTCAAAGTCTTAAAAAGAATATTTAAGAAATCCAATACTTATCATCTCTCCTAAAGATAACCTCATAGTGTCGACATGGCTTGCAAAAACAATCTTGTTGTGAAGCAGATCATCGACTTATACGACCAAATTTCAAAGCTCGAGAGTTTGAAACCTTCAAAAAATGTCGACACTTTGTTCGGGCAACTCGTATCCACGTGCTTACCCACGGACACAAACATCGATGTCACAAAGATGTCTGAAGAAGTCAAAGACATGAGATCAAGCCTCATCAAGCTATGTGGTGAAGCCGAAGGTTATTTAGAGCAACACTTTTCCACAATCTTGGGATCTTTGCAAGAAGACCAAAACCCACTTGACCATTTAAACATCTTCCCTTACTACGACAACTACCTCAAGCTAGGCAAGCTCGAGTTCGATCTCTTGAGTCAACACTCGAGCCATGTCCCGACCAAGATTGCCTTCGTTGGTTCCGGACCGATGCCTCTCACATCGATCGTCTTGGCCAAGTTTCACCTCCCAAACACGACGTTCCACAACTTCGACATCGATTCCCACGCAAACACACTCGCTTCAAGTCTCGTCTCTCGCGACCCGGACCTTTCGAAACGCATGATCTTCCACACAACGGACGTTCTAAACGCTACGGAAGGGCTAGATCAATACGATGTTGTCTTCTTGGCGGCTCTTGTTGGAATGGACAAAGAGGCAAAGGTCAAAGCCATCGAGCACTTGGAGAAACACATGGCTCCTGGAGCTGTCCTCATGCTAAGGAGTGCTCATGCTCTTAGAGCTTTCTTATATCCAATCGTTGACTCTTCTGACCTCAAAGGCTTCCAGCTCTTGACCATCTATCATCCAACCGATGACGTGGTAAACTCGGTTGTGATCGCCCGCAAGCTCGGTGGTTCGACCACGACCGGGGTTAATGGTACTCGTGGCTGCATGTTCATGCCTTGTAACTGCTCTAAGGTCCATGCGATCATGAACAATCGTTGCAAGAAGAAGAAGATGATCGAGGAGTTTAGTGCCATCGAGTAATCAAGAAAATAATTAGTTAACACATCTCTATTCTTGAGATTATGTGTTAATGTTTTTGTCTTATATTAATTGCTCTTCTCATTTCATGTGATCTTGTGTGTTTTCTCTTTTCTGACGTGTGTGGCTACGTTTATTAAGTATAAGTTTGTGAATTTTGAGTTCTTTGATCTTCGCTGTGGACTGTGAAGATACAGAAGAACCCTTTCTTTGTTCATCTTATCATCAGTAAAAAAAATAGAATAAAAACAATGTTTTTTTTGTTTGTTTAATAAACAATCTTGAAAAATCCACACCCATATACTATTATGTTATCATATTGGTTTTGTTTGTGATTGATGTATGATTGTATGGTAATGGTGCCTCAAAAAGAAATAAATCGAGACTGAAACCACGTCAAGCCCATAAATGTTCAATTACTTGGAAACGGCTTTAAATGACAAAACCGCATTTTAATTTGGACCTAAATGATCCTAATTGCATATTAGGCACACATATATGAAGACGTAAGAGTTAAGGGGGCAAGATAAAATTAAAAGTTTTTCTAAATTGAGCAAAAGGGGAAAAACGGCGAACAACAAAGGTAAATCACTCATGAACTGAGGAAGGCACTAAACTACACATGACGAACTCAAACGAAAACGGCGACAAATCTGTGTCTCTCTTCGAAAACCCTAATCTGAGTTCGAAGCCTCTCAGAGCGAATTTCAGGTCTTCTGTGTGAAGTCTTAAGCTTTTTGGGTTTATCTCTCTCTTTCCGTTTGAATCTGCAAACGGAGAAAACTAGAGAGAGAGAGAACAAAAGAGTGTCTTTTTTTGTTTGTTTGCTTCTTCTGTGAATCTGCGATGAATGATGATGGTTTCTCTTTGCATTGCCTGTGAACTGGGTTTAGAGAATCTCCGATCTTTGATGCTGGAAGCTGTTTTGTAGTTAGGTTAGTTTGTGAAGGAAACTTGATTTGTCCAACTATGGAAGGGAATTATGGAAACTTCAGTGACAAAACGAGAGTGTTGAATATCAAACCATTGCGTACTCTAAGGCCTGTTTTCCCCAGCGGGAATCAAGCTCCCCCCTTTGTCTGCGCACCTCCTTTCGGTCCTTTTCCGTCTGGATTCTCACCATTCTATCCGTTTAGCTCATCTCAAGTGAATGAAGAAACACCAGATCTCTGCCAAGCCCAAAATCCACCTCAGCGTCACCCTCATATTCCACCTCAGCATCAGCCTCAATATGCACCGCAACATCAGCCACCTCAACCTCACGCTCAAAATGTTTCGGAACCTTCGTTGGTTACTCCTCTTAGGCCATTCAAATCTCCTGATACTACGTCTAACGGCGACGTAGAACCTGAGGGGTCAACTCTGAAGAGAAAGACCCCTAAAAGGCGTCAGCTTTCTACTGTGGATTTCGAGAGTGGGATTAGCGTGGCTGAAAGAGACAATGGCAATAGGGAGTTGGTGATGAGTGTTCTTATGCGGTTTGATGCGCTTAGAAGAAGGTTTGCACAGCTGGAGGATGCGGATGAAGTAGTTAGTGGGATTATCAAACGCCCTGATTTGAAAGCTGGATCTACTTGTATGAGCAGAGGGGTCCGGACTAACACCAAGAAGAGAACAGGTATTGTTCCTGGTGTTGAGATTGGGGACATATTCTTCTTCAGGTTTGAGATGTGTTTGGTTGGGTTACATTCTCCATCAATGGCTGGCATTGACTATCTGGTTGTAAAAGGAGAAACAGAAGAAGAGCCTATATCTACTAGCATTGTATCTTCGGGACTTAATGAGAACGACAAAGGTAATCCTGATGTTTTAATATATACTGGTCAGGGTGGGAATGCTGATAAAGATAAGGAAGCATCCGACCAAAAGCTAGAAAGGGGTAATCTTGCGTTGGAGAAGAGCTTGCACAGGAATAGTGCGGTTAGGGTAATAAGGGGCGTGAAAGAGGCTTCTTATAGGGTTAAGATCTATGTTTATGATGGGCTCTATGAGATCAAAGAGTCATGGGTAGAGAAAGGAAAATCTGGACATAACACCTTCAAGTATAAACTAGTGAGAGCTCCTGGTCAACCTCCTGCATTTACTACATGGACTGCCATCCAAAACTGGAAGACGGGCAAGCCTTCAAGGAAAGGACTCATTCTCCCCGATCTCACTGCCGGGGTTGAAAGCATACCTGTTTCACTTGTAAATGAAGTTGATACCGAGAATGGGCCTGCTTATTTCACCTACTCCACAACGGTGAAATACTCCCAGTCTTTTAAGCTGACGCACCCTTCTGTTGGATGCGATTGTGGCAACAAATGCAAACCAGGGAACTTGGACTGTTACTGCATAAGGAAAAATGGAGGTGATTTCCCCTACACCGGGAATGGAATTTTAGTTAGCCGCAAGCCTATGATATATGAATGCAACCCATCTTGCCCGTGCTTGGCCTGCAAAAACAAGGTGACTCAAATGGGAGTAAAATTGAGGCTGGAAGTTTTCAAGACAGCGAATAGAGGATGGGGCTTGCGCTCATGGGATCCTATTCGTGCTGGTTCGTTTATATGTGTATATGCAGGTGAGGCGAAAGACAAATCGAAGGTGCAGCAGACGATGGCTAATGATGATTATACTTTTGATACGACCCATGTCTATAACCCTTTCAAGTGGAACTATGAGCCTGGCTTAGCAGACGAAGATGCTTCCGAGGAGATGTCTGAAGAGCCTGAACTCCCGCTGCCTCTTATCATCAGTGCTAAGAATATTGGGAACGTTGCCCGATTCATGAATCACAGTTGCTCCCCTAATGTTTTCTGGCAGCCGGTTAGTTATGAAAACAACGGTCAACTCTTCTTGCACGTCGCCTTCTTTGCCATTTCTCACATCCCTCCAATGACTGAATTAACTTACGATTATGGAGTTTCTCGACCAAGCGGAACTCAATATGGAAATCCTTTATATGGTAAAAAGAAGTGCTTTTGCGGGGCAGAGTACTGCCGTGGATCATTTGGTTGATGATAACCTGAAAACCCACATTTTGGTGAACACATTGGAGGCAGGTGATTTTGGTGTAAAAGGTTTGTTTCTCTGCCCATTTCTCATTATTATCTACTGAATCTGTATTCATGATCTCTTGGTCAACACATGGAACCTCTGGATTGGTGGCGGAAGTGTTGAGTCCTGACTAGTGAAAGTGACTGTTTTTGGTGACAGTTATATAGCATTTAGGTCTGCTCTTCGACGGCATAAGACGCAAACTGTGATGGAGTATCGCTGCTTCTCCATCGAAGCCTTATCTATTTCTCTGATTGTAGGAAAGGTGTCCTCAGGTTTTACATCTGTATGTTATCTTCTTAGTTTTTCAGATTGTTTTTAGGACAAATCTCTGGGAACTCGTAGCCTGTGTTTGATTGAAGATTAGATGAATATGATGAAAGGGAACAAGTCGGTTTTAAAAGTTTTATCAGCGAAATAGACGAACCGCAGTTTAAAAGTTCTATTAGAGAAATAAACACCATTGATGATAAAAATTCACTCCACAAAAATGTATTTCGTCTTGGTATGTCATTAAAACTAGGCCATCAGTTCATAGTTCAAATCGGGATAATTCGTATTGGGTTCTATGATGAGTAGACTCTAAAACTGAGAAACACATTTGGACCTATATATGTAACAAAATCTCTCTCTATGGTAAGAGTAGAAGACTATAAAGACACAACACGAAGGAAATATGAGAACGTAAAAAAGACTGGGCGCGGGAAAACGACAACCATCTTACACACGTGGGACAACCGGCAACCGACAAAGGTTCCAAAAGTGATTACATCACGAAGAGAAGGAATGCAAAGTACGGAGAAGGAAACAAAAACGGAAATACAACCTCCTACGTAGGTAATCCAGTCATATAAGATCTTTGTACGGTTATGAAAATGATTATGATCCAACGGCTAAGGTAAGCATCTTGTCTAACTGTTACAGATGTCAGTAAAAAGTAACAGATGTTAATAGTGATAAACGTTAAGCAGATTTTACCAAAGCTGGAAATTTTTGCTCTATTTGTTTCCCTCTCATTCTTCTCTGTCTCTCTCTTTCCGGAAACCCTAACATCTGACGGATCGATTTCGCGATCTCCAAGTCCGTATCTTTCAGGTTCTCATTTTAATAAAAGCTTTCTGGGTTTTTGCTTGTGAACATGGCTTTGTTGTTGTTGTTGTTGGCTCTCTGAATCTGCGATGAATGGGTGGTTTCTCTGTGCATGCGTGTAGTTCAATCTGATAAAGGCTTTGGCTTTCCCAGATCTTTGATACAGAGTTTCTTTGAATTTTCCATTTGAATAGAAAAAAAAAAAGGAACTTTGATTTTCCGGCAATGGAAGGGACTTTCGGAAACTACACTGATAAGACGAGAGTGTTGGATATCAAACCATTGCGTACTCTAAGACCTGTTTTCCCCAGCGGGAATCAAGCTCCGCCCTTTGTCTGCGCTCCTCCTTTCGGACCTTTTCCTCCTGGATTCTCGCCTTTCTATCCGTTTAGCTCGTCTCAAGCAGCGAACCAACACACTCCAGACCTCAATCAAACTCAGAATCCACCTCCTCAATATCAGCCTCAGTATGCACCGCAACCTCAGGCTCAATATACACCGCAACACCAGCCTCAGAACAACTCAGAACCTTCGTTGGTTACTCCTCTGAGGTCATTCAGGTCTCCTGACACTACAACTTCTAATGGCGACGTTGAACCAGAGGGTTCAACTGTCAAGAGAAAGATCCCTAAACGGCGTAATCCGATTGTTCGCCCTGAGAATGTGAACTTCGACAGTGCGATTAGCGTCGCTGAAAGAGAGAATGGGAACAGGAAGGTGGTGATGAGTGTTCTTATGCGGTTTGATGCGCTGAGAAGAAGGTTTTCACAGCTGGAAGATGCAAAGGAAACTGTTAGCGGGGGTATCAAACGCCCTGATTTGAAAGCTGGATCTACTTGTATGAGCAGAGGTGTCCGGACTAACTCCAAGAAGAGACCAGGTATTGTTCCTAGTGTTGAGATTGGGGACATATTCTTCTTCAGGTTTGAGATGTGTTTGGTTGGGTTACATTCTCCATCGATGGCTGGCATTGACTATCTTGTTGTCAAAGGAGAAACAGAAGAAGAGCCTATCGCCACTAGCATTGTGTCGTCTGGTTATTATGATAATGACGAAGGCAATCCCGATGTTATGGTTTATACTGGTCAGGGTGGGAATGCTGATAAAGATAAGCAAGCATCTGACCAGAAGCTAGAAAGGGGTAATCTTGCCTTGGAGAAGAGCCTGCGTAGGAATAGTCCGGTAAGGGTAATAAGGGGCTTGAAAGAGGCTTCTCAGAGTGCCAAGATTTATATTTATGATGGGCTCTATGAGATTAAAGAGTCATGGGTAGAGAAAGGAAAATCTGGACACAACACCTTCAAGTATAAACTAGTGAGAGCTCCTGGTCAGCCTCCTGCGTTTGCTTCATGGACTGCTATACAGAAGTGGAAGGCGGGATTGCCTTCAAGGGAAGGACTCATTCTTTCCGATCTCACTTCCGGGGTTGAAAGCATAGGGGTTTCACTTTTGAATGACGTTGATGCCGAGAATGGCCCTGCTTATTTCACTTACTCCAAAACGGTGAACTACTCAGATTCGTTTAAGCTGACGCAGCTTTCTTTTGGATGCGATTGTAGCACCTCGTGCAAACCAGGGAACTTGGACTGTCACTGCATAAGGAAAAATGGAGGTGATTTCCCATACTGCGGTAATGGAATTCTAGTTAGCCGCAAGCCTATGATATATGAATGCAGCCCATCTTGCCCGTGCTCGGCCTGCAAAAACAAAGTGACTCAAATGGGTGTAAAAGTGAAGCTTGAAGTTTTCAAGACAGCGAACAGAGGATGGGGCTTACGCTCATGGGATCCCATTCGTGCTGGTTCGTTTATATGTATATATGCAGGTGAGGCCAAAGACAAATCGAAGGTGCAGGAAACCATGGCTAATGATGACTATACTTTTGATACGACCCGTGTCTATAACCCTTTCAAATGGAACTATGAGCCTGGCTTAGCAGACGAAGATGCTTCTGAGGAGATGTCTGAAGAACCTGAACTCCCACTGCCTCTTATAATCAGTGCTAAGAATGTTGGGAACGTTGCCCGATTCATGAACCACAGTTGCTCCCCTAATGTTTTCTGGCAGCCGGTTAGTTATGAAAATAACGGTCAACACTTCTTGCATGTCGCCTTCTTTGCCATTTCTCACATCCCTCCCATGACTGAGTTAACGTACGATTATGGAGTTACTCGACCAAGCGGAGCTCAAAATGGCAATACTTTACACGGCACAAATAAGTGCTTTTGCGGATCAGAGTATTGCCGTGGTTCATTTGGTTGATGATGGCGAGAAAAGCAACCTCTGGTGAACAACCGGAGGTAGATAGATTATTTTGGAAGGAAAAGGTTAGTATCTCTTCCTATTTGTTCTTTATCTGCCGAATCTATATGTATATGTGAATATGCTTATAGATGGAACCTCTGGTTATCTGGCAGGAATCTTTTGAATGACTGCTTTTGGTGGCAACTAAAGTGTTAAGTCTCTTTCTGATCTTTCTCTTAAACAGCAAAAGACGCAAGCTGTGAAAGATTTTTTCTGCTTCTCCATGAAGACCTTGTCTATTTCTCGGATTGTGGAAGATGTGTGCTCATGTTTTTCTCCTATTGGATATGTAACCTGTTCAGATCGTTTTTAGGATAAACCTGTGGAAACTTGTATCTTGTTTTTATATGAATGTCATAAAGGGTACAAGTCAGTTCTTATTTTCTCGCAATGAAATTTTTAACTTTGTAGCTAAACCAACTTTACGAGGCACTGAACTAAGAATTGTTTAACCAGAAAATAAAATCAAATTTCGATGTTCTTCTCTTTACAAAGGAAAAACTGGTGCGTATGTTACAACAAAATGAAAATTACAGCCGGAGATTATGTAATCTTGTTACACTACAACCCAACAAACTCTATTCTTGAAATCGTAAGCAACCAAGGGGGAAAAATGGAATATATATCAATATATAATTTGTATTTACTTCCGCTGAAGGGTATAAAGAATTTTGATTTGAGAAAGGCGGTCTTTCCTCGTATTATCTCCTTGGAGGATCCCGAATATGGTTCATTTCAATTCCCAGGGATTGGGATTCTCTGAAAGTTCCAAGCTTTTCAGCCTCCCTAGCAATCCGAACATCGGAAGGTCTGTAATACTCAACGAGAAACTTGATGGCAAATCTAGGAAGCAATGCTGTCACAACAATCGCAAGCAAGCAAAACCAGAACATCCATGTCTTGGCCACTTGGAAAATTGCCCTGTAACAGCCATAAAAGAAACAGGTCGGAACAAAAAAAGAGCAGGGAAACTTGAGAGACTTTCTATATCCAGAAAATTCTGAAATTTGCTTGAACAGAAAGATCTGTAGAGAGAAAGAAGTTTTACCAGTAACCAGGAAGTGTGGGTATAACATCGATCACAATAACACATATACAGGCTGCAACAATGGATCCCCATATGGCGGCGTGTGTGATCCAGTTCCATCTTATTACATCCATGGCCAAGTGAAGATTGACCACCACAACTGCAGCAATAGTCCACAGGTCTCCTAGGCTCGACGTGTCAATGGTACTGCCCCAGTAAGCAAAGAGAGGAATGAAGAAGATCGCTGCACTTTGCCAGATTGTGTCAAACATTGTATACCAGAAGAGCGTTGTGGAATATCCCTCTGCCCTCTGGCCAACACCGTAGAGCTGAGGATGATTGAGAAGAGTTCTCCTTCCGAGGTCTTTGTCAAGAATACCGATAATTATTGTAGGGAACGATGTGTATATGACAGAGTACAAGACACTACTCCATTCTGTGATGGCGGTTGTCAATGTGTAGCAAGTAAACAAAACGTACCTACGTGAAATTAGTAAGGATTAGTCCGTGGCGATTGTTTTAAGACGGATTGGAACAAAAGGCAGTAATACGGTACTCACCAAAATAAAATTAGAACGAAAACTGCATTTCTATAGAAATTGTATAGTATCATGTAGCCCATCCTTTGGTAATTCCAGTGTCCATGGACGAGCAATAGCGGAACTAAGAATCTGAACTGTCCCATTGCGAAATCAGATGCCATTACAGCTTGGCGACCTTCTTGGCCGCTGATCCCTACCCCAACATCAGCCATTTGGATCATGGAGACATCATTGGCACCTGTCAAAAACCGAAGAAAATGGGAATGAGAAATAAAACAAAGAACCGGGTTGCTGTTTAGACAGGAGATCAAGCAGACTGATTTTCTGACAGAAGAGTGGATTCATTACCATCACCAATGGCAAGAGTCATGTCAGAAGTCCGGTTCTTCACAAGTGCAACGATTCCAGCTTTCTGGAAAGGAGCAACACGGCAGCAGAGTATCGCAGAGCATTTACACGCCACTTGGAAGAGCTGCATTGCAAAAAAAAAAGCAATTACATCACCATGAAAGACATAAGCAGAGTAAGCAAGGGATCTTAATCAAATTTTACTTACCACATCTTCAAGATCATTGTCGAGAACATATATGAGACTGGTACCGTCAATAATCAAGGCCACGCTTTCGTCATCACTTGCAATACTGGCATTTGCTTCTTCTAAACTCCTCCGACATGAATCCAATGAATTGCTATTTATTACAATTTGCCTCATGTTTCTTGTCAGAAGCCTCGATGAGAAGCCGATGGATATGGCAGTTTCTTGCTTGTCACCAGTCAAGACCCATACTTTTATCCCTGCAATTCTGAGAGATTCTATTGCTTCCGGGACACCACGTTGCAATTTGTCTTCAATTGCAGTAGCTCCTACTATCCTAAGGTTAGTCTCGATGTTTCCAGCAACCTTTCTTAGCAATCCAGCCCTACCAATCAAGGCGGTGCTTGCTGCCTCAAAGGAAGAATGCCATTGCTCAAACTCTGAATCATTCAGCTTTCTCATCCCAACAACAAGAGTTCTCAAACCATCAGATGAGTAGGCATGAAGTTGGTTTTTGGTCACTTCTATGACGTCACTGTGGGATTCATCCATGACACTAAACATGGATGAGTCTGCACCTTTTACAAAGAGTTTCACGGACATGTCAGGGCATCCCAATATCACTGACATTCTTTTTCGGTCACTATCAAACTCATGCAATCCCAAAACATTAAACCTGCACTGGGCAAAGAGAAAGGGAATAAATGCTATAGGCCACCTACTATGAAATGCGATGAAAAAAACATAAGAGTACTGGCAAAAAAGTAGCCATCACATGTCTAAATTACCTTTGCATTTCTCCGCGTACGTTAATGACTATATGGCCCGAGGTTCTCTCTATGAGCAAGAAACCATATGCAGCTGCTGCATAGACTAATGCTTGTTCATCAGGGGACTCCCCTTGATAATCTACCAGCTTTACATTGGGATCAGATGTATTGGTAACAATTGGCACAATGGTATTGCAAGCTGCGAGTGAGAGGAAAAACTCATTGGCACGTTTTGCTTCTTCTGTTGCCTTGCCATTTCTTGTCAGCTGAAGAAGCACAGGATCAACTCTCACCCTCATCTTTGGCTTCAAAATATTTCCATCGACTGCATCATGATAAATTCAGGCATCATCAAAAGTGTCAGTCAGTAAACAGGAAAAAAATACTACTCTTAACAGCAGAAAAATTATTAAGAAACTAGTATTTTTTACCTTCAACAGAGTATCCGTCATGCTCGCTCTCAGCAGATTCCCTGTCAGAGTAATCTACACCTCCTATGCAGGCACATTGAAACTCCATCTTGTTGTCCGTGAGAGTACCCGTTTTATCAGAGAATAAATACTTGATCTGCCCTAAATCTTCATTTATGTTCAAAGCCCTGCATTGGAAACTCGAATTGGAAGACTCGTCGTACATTTGATCATCTCGGGTCATGAAGTATGCTTGACCAATCCGGACAAGCTCCATCGATATGTAGAGAGAAATGGGTATCATGATCTGGTACACGATGACTGCCATAAAGAAAGTGAAGAATATCTCCCAACCCCAACCATAGTAATTATGATTCTTCCCTCCTGGCCGCTCGGCGTAGTCCTTTCTCCTATAGAAGAGAATCGTGTCCAAGTCATCCCTGTGCCGTCTCAACCACACAGCAGCGGTGGCGGCCGCGGTTGTACACAAGGCGATCAGAAACAAAGATAGCAGAATGATCTCTAAATTCATCCGAGTCTCAAGCCTACTCCTCTTTGACGGTGCTCCAGAGTTGTTCAGCATAGCTTTCGTCTCACCACCAGCATAGACAACAACCCCTAATGCCCAAGCAGTGTTCTTGAGCTCACATCCTCTAAGAATAATATTAGAAGGTCCAAGGGAGAGCCTTCTGCCATCAATTTCCATGTTGGCTTGAAACCCATATATGTTCCTGTTAGGCTTCTCACACTTGATAAACCCATTAAAGGACTCCAAATCAGTAGCCTTTTGAAGAGTTTCCTGCTTGGCATACCTGGTCTTCAAATTGGACTCTCCATCCAAATTAGTCGTCTGCACATAGACAACCCCAGTAGGATCACTAGTAGCCAAGAGCACCATGTCGCAAGGAAGAGTCTGGTTGGATTGGACTTTGATAACTTCCCCAACGCGGATATGCTTCCACTTCTTGTCTTGAAACTGATTATCCTCAAACACTAAAGCCAACCTATTGTTCTCGACTCTATCTGATCTATGTCTGCGGAAATCCTCGTAAGCGTCTTTGATAGCAGAGACCAAGAGGACAAAGGCAAGGGGCATGATGGATGCGCCTCTGCCGAAAACCGCAAGCTGAGGAAGCTGATTGAGCACTGCTATGACGAGGAAGTAAATGTAAGCGACTCTATGGAACTGTTCAAACAAGTTCCTGGGCAAGAAGGTGAAGACAGAGTACTTGGCAGTCCTGATAGAATTGCCAGTGAACTCAAAGGTCTCGTTGGTCCTGTCGGGGTCGTTAATATAAATCAAACGAGCATCCTCGTCTTTGATCTCCTTCTGAGACATGCTAAGCATCTCGGAATCAGCTCCAGCAGAACCATGGCGGATACGCTTTGATCCCAAATCAGCGAAAGTGACTTCTCGGAGGGAATTGTCTTTGGAAGAGACGCTCCATCTGGAAGAAACACCCAAAATGGGATCGTGGAGAGGCGGTTTATCGGTGGATTTCCTCGAGTCCATGGAGAGGAATTGCGGGTCCAGGACTTGGAGAGGGGGGACCACTCAAATGAATGAAAAAGAAGGAAATTTTAGAAATTTCTACGGATCAAACGGAAAAAAACTCATCACGAAGAAGAAGGAAAAAAAGATTCGAGCTTTTATTCAAAAAGGAGTAACCACAGAGCTCGAATCAGCTTGTCCTCATTTGAACCACCAAATCCACCTTGAAGAGGGAATTGATCTCCCAGCAAAATGAGGGCTTTGGAGCTAAGATAGCAAAATGGGGGGGCAGATCCAGATCCTCAATCGGAGACAAAAAAACCCCCACCTTTGGAATTGATCCCAGCAACAAAGGGAAAGCCCGAAATTTGACCCCAATAAGCTTATTACCCGAAATGGGCAGATCCGAATATCCTTTCAACAACTTTCGCTTTTTCGCGCGCTAAAACAAAATCAACCCGAGAACAATGGAATCAAGGAAGGAAGAGATGAAGGTGACGCAAGCGAATACGAAGAAACAAGGAATGATAGATTATAAGGAGGTTTCGTATCTTGGCTGCGAAGACGAAGAAGAACGAGAAGGAGACGAATAAAAACGACGACTTGTGACAGAGAGAGAGAGAGAGAGAGAAGAAGAAGAGAGATCTGGAGACAAAGAACAGGTGAAGGTCGGAAGGAGAAGAAGTCGCCAATGGCTGGCGACGTCGACGAATCTTTTATTCAATTTTTTTTTTCTTTTTTTTTATTAATAATTAAAATTTCATTTTAGGCACAAATAAAACACACAGATATGAAGAGAAAGTGAAGAAAAGTCATGTCGTGTTGGTCCGTCCAGAGAAGCACTCGATCAAAATGCCTTCTAGAACTAACCTATACTTTTTAGCCGCCGTATTCAATTATTCTCTCTTTTTTTTTTTTTTCTAAAGATGAATTATAAGTATATATCTGGATCTTATTGATCATAAATCAGGTTAGTCCTAAAAGAGGTGACTGTTACGTAAATCTTACGGGGATCCAAAGAAATTTCTTTTGTTCAAAGTTTAAAAGCCTAAAAGGATCACATTTTTTTGTTTTTACGTAGTGATATAGTCGTTATCGATCAAACTATAATAACCATGTATCCATTTTATGGTTAGAAATATACGAGTTACTCATTTAATTTCTTTTCTTTTCTTTTGTTTATCATGAATTTATAAGTTTTTAAATTTTGCTACATGTCAGGAATATATTTCAGTATCAATATTGAAATTTGACTTTGATGCCTTGGAATAGTTCAATATTGTTCGTATCCAGAAAATATGCATTGGTATGAAAAGAAAAGTATATTCACAAGCATACGAAATTGCAATTGTTGATCTATATATTTTTTTTTTCTTTAGCTGAAGTTAATTAGTATAAACTTTTAAAATAGACTACTGCAGATTGTATATGGTATGACTATATATGATGTATTATGTATATTTACCATCGTAGTGCTTCCATATATTTAAGTGAACAGAAGCCTAAAACTACGTAATATTGGCAATCAAAATAGACTTCGACAAAATACAATGAACTTAAAAATACATGAACTTGTTGATATAAATTATATAAAACTATACGAAATCCATAGATTATTGGTATTAATTTAATAAGTGTAATTTGAACGTTCAATGCATTTGATAGAATTTCCATTTGAGACGGTAATTGATTTTAGACTGTTAAAAAAAGTAAAAAACAACGCTATAATTTATAAACTAGTTTCAACACGTCAAACCAGTTTGTCATACTCGGATTAGTTGTAAATTGTAATCTGTAATTAATTAACAAAAAAGGACAATCAAGTCAAGATTCGAGAGGCTCACATGGCCACCAAGACCGATGTAAGAAGTTTTAAGAAAACGATTTCCACGCCCTTATTTTTTTTATATTTTGTTTCTGGATCGTATCACTATTGATTAGTAAATGTTAATCTCACAGTTACTCATACTTTATAGCTATTTTTTTATCGAACAAAACAAAAGTATTAGTTATTACAAATTGGTCATGATTAACGATCGAATATCGGTTTTAGTATTTGATTAATACGGTACATATAGTCCTAGCATATTAACATGATTGCAACCAAGTTGTATGCATGATGATTAAACAATATTCTATAACATTAATAATTCACCTAACGGCATCGCTTTCGTACAAGTTTGTTTAAAAACTAGTATTATCAAGCACGTAAACTCTTTAAATAGTACCACAAAAAACACAAATCAAAACGTCCTAGAGATAGCAGAAAATGAGGCACTATATAGCAAACGTCCCTTTTGTTAAATCATTCCTGCATATGTAACATTACACTGAATCTAAAACACAAGACAGCTATATGTACTTTAAAAAAAAAAGAATGAAGTTCGCAAATCTTCTCAACATCTTTTTTTATGTCCTCTCGGAGTCTTCCATAGATGAATTTCTCGAAAACAGCCTCTCTTGGACCGCTCAGAGCTATATCCTTTGTTAGTTATTGCGACCCAACCAGTGTCATAGTAGAAGAACGCAGTGTTCTCTTACCAATCTATCCACATTTCTCCAAGTTATTAAGTCATGAGAATTTACCAGGAACCATATATAGTCAGTGTTGCCAAAACATTATTTCACCTATTCCTCTGTATGTCTGATGTGGATTACTTTATTAACCGTACAAACCCCCAAAAACTCCCTGTATTTGTTGCAGATTTTGTCAGACGACCTTGACTGTAAGGTCGAGGATATAGTGAGTCTTGAGTCAAATATCTGTGCACCCAACCTAGCTAATCCTGCATCAAGTTTCCGCGCTGTGAGAGCTCTCACTGATTCATGTGCGTCATCGGAAAGCCTGTCGACTGAACATGATATCCGGATAATTGCTTTATTTGACAACGAGGAGGTATCCGTTTTCCTATCCCTCCAAAACAACATGGTTTATGATTACCGAACAGAGCTCAAAGCCACATGGTTGGGCTTGGTTCGCGGGGTTTGAACTAGTTTTACAGTATTTATACATATAGTTGTCCATTGTATTATTGTACTTTTGTTTAGAAATTAGAATCAAATTTTGACGAATGTGAATTTTGTTATATTAGTTGGATGTTTTTGTTTTTTGTTGTTTATGTTTATGTAATGTAAAAGACATAAATGGCTTGTCTTAATAAATCATATGTTATTCATGAAAATATTTTAGAAGGATGGCAATAATGAAAAAAACACTTAAAACTACTAAAAAAAAATACAATTTCTAATTTAAGAGGTTTAGATTTATGTTTCTAAAGTTGACTATAAAGTCAAACACTTTGAGTAAATGTGTGTCTTCTTGAAGCACATCTTAAATTTTTAATTGGGCAAAAGCTATTAACCAATTTTCAGAGCCCTAACTTAATTGGGAAATAAACAATGTTTGAAAGTATTGACTATATAAGCGCAATACTGATTGTATGCCACAATGGGTAATCGGGGGAAAAGTTAGAGGTCTGATTTGTAGTTTTGAAAAGAAAAAAAGTTGAGTTGTCACTATTTATTGAAAGTTTCGGGTTTATTTTTGCATGAAAAAAAATTGATAACGACCCAAATCGACTCTGCCCTAGTAATATAAAGAAGCGTGACATTGGGCATTCCGGGATCGATATCCGAGTGAGAGGAGAATGAATCGCTGCCTATTTCATGGTTACAGCAGAGGCAAGGTGAGATTACTCGCTTCCATATCTCAACTAATCCCTGATCTCTATCTCTTTTCTGGTTGATGTATATTCGTCTAGGTTTAGGGATTTTCCTGGAAAATCGGATCTCATCTCTTATTTCGTTGATGTTTTTCTGTACGTATAATCGTGTTTAGGTATTCGTGGATCCAAAATCGAAATAAATAAATAACTGGATGGATGACATAGCAGCAGCTGATTCTGATAGCTTGTGATATTGGTTATATGTAGGTTGGAGTTGAAGGACACAAACCACGCTTCCCAGAAATTATTTGTCCTCTCTACAAAAGTCGTGGCCCGTGTAAGCGAGGTAACAGCTGTGTATTCCTGCATCACCAGCCCGTATATACTCATCGTGGAGAAGGGTAAGTTGTTTTTATATTCTTCTGTCTATATATGTTATATGTTTTCTGCTATTCTTTTTGATCATCTCATCAGATATGCAAAGTTTGGTTTGTCATCTTCATTCACAGCTTAGACGATCCATATTTGGTAGAGGTCCTTGCAAAATCGGCTGCTGCTTACCCTGTGCAACCACCAGAGGATCCAAGTATCAATATGCTTTACGTCCGCCGGCTTACCTCCACGGGTATCGTGGAGCAGGACTTACGAGACCGTTTCAGCGCTTATGGAGAAATTCAATCCATCAGAATGGTGGCTGAGATGCGCGGCTGTGCGTTTATCACATTCACAACCCGACAAGCAGCAGAGAAGGCCATGGACGACCTCAAGACATGGGTTGACCTCAAGGGTCACAAGCTCAGGGTCCTATGGGCCCACTACTACCAGCCTGAACGCTTTACTACCATTTCCGACCAACACGGAACTAGTGTGGATCAGGAGCCAATGGACCTGCCGCAGACAAGAACTGGAGCTTCTTCCTCTTCCTCCTGCCAGATGCCTCCATCCAAATCTGAGTGACTGCCATTTATCTAATTTCACACTAGTATCCCTGAATGTTTATACTCTCTCCCTCTCTCATCTGCACTTTTTAATGATATTTTGTTATTTAATAGGGATTAGGGTTTCTCTTCACCACTCTCACTCTCTCAGTCAAACGTTTTGTTTTTTTTCTTCAACATCCATATGTCTGTGAACAAATAGGACTCAAAAAGTAAAATTGAAAACTTTAAGGTAAAATTGAAATAATACTTTTTAGTAATAAAGGACTGAAATGTAATATTACGAAACCATTAGTTGATCACTACTAAACGGTCGTGGTTCGGTTCTTGTCTTGCGTTGAATCTCTCCGACCGCTCTGCATCTGTGTGTTTTAACAAGACGAGCTGTATGTTCTGCTTCCGAATTAGGTCTCCATGGCCAGTGTAAGCAGCATCGGACGCATCAGTTTGTTTGAGAACGCGGAGGTGACTACGAGTGGCAGACCCGTGCTTCGCCGCAACGAGGTCGAGTGTTTCCTTCTCTCCTCCGTCGATTTAGATTCCGAAGACGATCCACCGCGATTCACCGCCTTGAGGTCCGGAAATCTAATCCTGACCACTCATCGTCTCATATGGATTCCTTCTCAGCCAAACGCAGCTGTTCCTTCTTTCCTTCCTCTCGCCGCCGTCACTCATATCTATTCCCATAAGAAATCCATCAAGTCTATGTTCCATTCGCCCCGAATCCGGTTCCAAGCGGACCCGGGTTCGGTTGTCGTCACTATTGTCTTCAGGGGAAAAGGTGATTTCGATGGCTTTTTGACCAAGTTTTGGGAATGTTGGAGAGGCAGGGCATGGGAGGATGATGACAAGAGCGAGACCGAGGCTTCCCTGCCAGGATCTGGAACGGTTGCGCAAGGCTTATACGGTAACGATGGGACGGTCAGGATGGTTGGATTGGCTGGGATATTGAGGAAAGAGCAAGAACAGTGGGAGAGCACAGACAAGAGCTTGCAGGATGCTTTTCAGGATTTGAATGCTCTTATGGTATTGCCCTTCTTCCTTCTATCATTACCATCATCGTGAAAACATGTTCTGACAGATGATTAGTCTGGAATATGTCTATCAAATTGTCTAAATTCTAGCACTCTTATTGGGTTCACAGAGTAAGGCTAAAGAGATGGTGAGTCTGGCAGAAAAAATGCGGCAAAAGCTCTTGTCTGCTCCTACTAGTCAGAACGGATCGACTGATGATGACGAGATGGGGTCTAAAGAAGAAATGCAACAATGGATGTTGAGCGTTGGTATTATCTCCCCAGTTACAAAAGAATCTGCTGGCGCCTTGTACCATCAAGAATTGTCCCGCCAGGTTCTCTTCCTCTTATTTTGCGACAGAGATATTTGTGTCATTGTCATTAGCTTATGTTCTTCGTGATAACTTCGAGAGAATTTTTTTCCACTCACTCGAGCAGCAGATAGGGTCTTGAAATTTCTTGTTGTTCGATGTTACTAATAGACTTTCTTGTAGAGATACTAGAGAACCTTCAACTGTTTAGCTTGTTATTTGTGCCCCTACAAAATGTGTTGGATTCTGGGGAATTCCTCTTGCTCTTGAAGTCCTTTAAAGTACATGAATTTGAGGTTGAAATCCTTATTTGCATACCTGCAGTTGGCAGATTTTGTCAGAATCCCTTTAGAACAAGCTGGAGGGATGATCAGCCTTACTGATATGTATTACCACTTCAATCGTGCTCGTGGGACAGGTTGGAACTTCTATAAACTATAATGTTCTGATTCCAAGTTCTTTATCATGTTTTTTTCGATTCAGCCTGTAAATCGAAACCTTTCTTTGCGTCAGAGTTGATATCTCCAGACGATTTGTGGCAAGCTTGTACCCTCTGGGAGAAATTTGATGTGTATGTATTCTTTTTTCCTTCTCATCTTTCCTCCTAGATTCTTTTTGCAAATTATAATGTCCACACTTGACCATTAAAAGAAGCCAAATATTTAGAAATATTGACTCTGGCTTGTGTTATGTTTGGTAGTCCAGTAATGCTGCGGAAGTTTGATAGCGGTGTGATGGTCATCCAAAACAAGTCCCATAGTGACGAGGAGGTACTCCTGATCTCACATTCTTAAGTTTCTCTTTCCCATTATTATTACTGCTTTGGATCCTGTTCTTTCTGTTCTCACTGCGGATGTCTCATATCCATCTCGCTGTGCTTTTTTTACTTTTGTTTCCATCACCTGATGAAAAGTTTTTTTCTGGCCATTTAGGTTATGAGTAGAATCAGAATGCTTGTGACCAAAACCGAAACTTTAAGAACCGGAGTCACTGCTAGTGATGCAGCTTTGACACTGAAAATTGCACCAGCCATGGCCAAGGAACATCTACTAACTGCAGAGACTAAAGGTAATAGAATTCAGCTCGTAGAAACATGAATCTATCAGAGTTATGAGATTCTCACGCTCCCATTTGTTTTGATCAGGTTTGCTGTGTAGAGACATGAGCCCAGACGGCCTTCGATTCTATTTCAACCTATTTCCCGAGATCGATCTGACCAATCTCCATTTGTAAGTTAGATAACACCCATGATGTGTTTCCCCCATTGTGTTGTTCTTTGAGAAACTAATAAACCTTTGTGCTGGCGTTCATACCATTTGGCAGAGTCAAGGACTTTGGGACGTACGGTGAATGGGTCAAAGCGACAAGTTTGTTGTCCGTATGACAGTATTTGATGTGTACACAAAAAAAAAAAACACAGAATATGTTCCAAAAGTGCCAATAACTTATATATTTTTTGTGGGCAAATGTGGGTAGAATTTTGGCTTTTGGGTTTGTTCAGGTGCGTGAATTTACTAATGGTTTGATCTTGGAACATAATTTCTCTTTAGATCAAGAACTGTTTTTTTACATCAAATATTGTGTTACTTTTCCAACAATTTGGAATTTGCTATTATATTTGTAGACAGTAGCAACAGCTTTCATGCCCGTCAATCAAAATAAAAAACTTTGAGAACACGATATCCCATTTGCACATCCTTCACAATTTCTAAACATCTTTATATATTAAGCTAATTAGCCACAGCTTAACACAGCAAGTTGACTGTAGAAGGGTAAAGAAGTGATGAGATTGGGAATTCATCAATCAGCTTCAAGAGCTGCAACCTCGTACCTAATGTCTTCTAAATGCTCATTGATGCAAGTCACAGCGTCTTGCACCCCTCTAATGGCTTCCTTTAAAGCGTTATCAAACTCTGCATCCGCTTCTGCTTCTTCTGTTCCTGCAGCTTCTGTAATCTCATGAAGATGTACACACTCGTGCTGCATCGGTTTCTTGAACTTGCAGTTCTCATGTGTGAGCATTCGTTCTGACGGTCTCCCTGCCTTCTTCAGTACCTGTAGTGTGACGGTCTGCAAAAAGAAAAGAGGAACGAAAGTAAGAGACTTTGGTCTGTCCAACAAATTAACAGTTTTGTTCAACCATTGAGAGAGAGATTCAGATTTGAGTATGAAACCAGACGCAATTTCTGCTTCTCTTGAGTTTGAATGTCGCTGAGCAGTTGAGCAAGATCAGCTCTTCCGACTTGTGGATTTAAGAAGAGAGATTCCATTTGGCGCACCTGCATACAGCATTGTCGTCATTCATCAAAGGCGCCATCTTTAACAACATTGTGAAAGGTAAAAAAGAAAAGAAAAGAAACTCAATGATAAAAATCCAGACTTGTTTGGAACATTCGCTGAACTCTGCAGTAATCTCGCTGCACAGCTTCTGATAAAGTGCTTCAGCACTAGACTCCACATACTCCGAGAATCCTCTGGCAATTGAATTCGGAAACATAACCAGATTAATGGAGGAAGATCAAAATCTAAGAATTTAAGAGATATAACTTTCTTAACACTAACTGCCACTTAAGTTAAACCCATTACTATGGTTTCAAGGAGATGGAACTTAACAACAATCGCAACGAAAGAAGTCGCGCAAGTTTAAGAGAAACATAACAGTAACTGATAGCATAAACACTATGGAGAAATTTCCAATAATCGATCGAACCTTTTGAGTTTGGCGTAAGCCTGGGCTCGACGCTCCTGAATCTCAAGCAGTCTCCGAAGCAAAGCCAATGTTTGGGAGGCAACGCCGGAACCAACCGTTGAACTTGTAGACCCGCCGCATTCGATTTCGATTTCGCCGCCGGCAAGGGAATCTGTGATGGAAACCTTCTTCTGGAAATCTTCAGCACTCATCCTCCGATCTTTCTCTCCCACTCTTCCAACTTCTCAGACACGACAGAAAAAGAAAGTTGCGAACTACATATGTACTCGGTTTAACCGATCTTACTTATAGTAAGCCGAACCGTTAATTTGATCGCTTTCCGTATTAACCGGTTTAACCCTCCGACTACTTTATATTTATGAACTTAACCTCAATTTGTTTGGTAACCCTCAGACATTCTTTTCTTTTACTAAAAAAGGGCTAATAAATGTGTGAGCAAATGTTTGACCATGTTGTTGGGTCAGTGAGTATCCGGTTTTGTATTGTAAAACCAGACCAGATAGGTATGTATTTGGATTGCAGAGTTCCGACCAATCAGGTCTGCGTTTTGAGCATCTGAGTGGGGGTGCCTTTTTGAATTATTCTGGTAATCATAAACTTTTATTTTAATTATATTTATCTCTCTCTCTCCTTCTCTCCTCGGTTTCTCCGTGAGCGGCGAGACTTGTGAATTTTTCAGGTTAGACTCTGTTTTCTCTGTTTCTTTAGCCTGATATATAATCTCATGTTCAAAACAAGGTGATCGGTCATTTTCCCTTTTACTCGGAACTTAAAAATAAATCGAACTTACGTCTTTGTTAATGCATTGTGACTTTGGGTGTCTCTGTCTATAAGAAACATTCCGATCTTTAGTTTACGTATTTTGGTAAATTGATGTGAAAGTATGAAGCTTTCCGATTTGGGAAGTGAATGTCGTAATATTTAATGGATCTCTGTTTTCATTTTGAAACTGTGGAAGCAGGGAAGCGATGGCTGTGGAGGAGAAGAGACCATTGGTGGGAGAATCTGATCGGAATCTTCCTGATTTCAAGAAATCTGTGAAGCTTAAGTACGTGAAGCTTGGTTACCATTACCTCATCACACATGGCATGTACCTCTTCCTCTCCCCTCTCGTCCTTGTCATCGCTGCTCAGGTTTCTACTTTCTCTCTCAAGGACCTCGCCAACCTCTGGGAGCATCTTCAGTACAATCTCATCTCAGTCATTGTCTGTTCCACTCTCCTTGTGTTTCTAATGACCATTTACTTCATGACTCGCCCACGTCCTGTCTACTTGGTCGACTTCTCCTGCTACAAACCTGACGATGCTCGTAAATGCACCAAAAAGACCTTTATGGAGCGTTCTCAACTCACTGGTTCTTTCTCAGAGGAGAATCTCGAGTTCCAGCGCAAGATCCTCCAACGTTCAGGGCTCGGGGAATCAACTTACTTACCTGAGGCTGTCCTCAATGTTCCTCCGAACCCTTGCATGGCCGAAGCTAGAAAAGAGGCAGAGATTGTGATGTTCGGAGCCATCGATGAGCTTCTTGCCAAGACAAATGTCAACCCCAAGGATATTGGGATCTTGATTGTTAACTGCAGCCTGTTTAACCCGACGCCTTCTTTATCCGCCATGATTGTCAATCACTATAAGCTCCGTGGTAACATACTCAGCTACAACTTGGGAGGAATGGGTTGCAGCGCAGGTTTGATTTCGATCGATCTTGCCAAACATCTTCTCCACTCCATTCCCAACACTTACGCTATGGTAATCAGCATGGAGAATATCACATTGAACTGGTATTTCGGTAATGACCGGTCAAAGCTTGTCTCCAATTGTCTTTTTAGAATGGGAGGTGCAGCGATTCTTCTCTCGAACAAACGATGGGACAGAAGAAGATCAAAGTACGAGCTTGTTGATACGGTCAGGACACACAAGGGAGCTGATGACAAATGCTTTGGATGCATCACTCAAGAAGAGGATTCAACAAGTAAGGTTGGTGTAACCCTGTCCAAAGATCTAATGGCTGTTGCGGGTGATGCTCTAAAGACGAACATCACGACTTTGGGACCACTGGTTCTGCCAACATCTGAACAGCTTCTGTTCTTTGCAACATTAGTGGGACGGAAACTCTTCAAGATGAAGATCAAGCCATACATCCCAGATTTCAAACTAGCATTTGAGCATTTCTGCATCCACGCGGGAGGAAGAGCTGTTCTTGATGAGTTAGAGAAGAACTTGAAGCTCTCGGATTGGCACATGGAACCTTCGAGAATGACACTCTACCGTTTTGGTAACACATCAAGTAGTTCTTTGTGGTACGAGTTAGCATATAGTGAGGCCAAAGGAAGGATCAAGAAAGGCGATAGAATCTGGCAGATCGCTTTTGGTTCAGGGTTTAAGTGCAACAGCTCGGTTTGGAGAGCGGTGAGGTCGGTAAACCCTAAAAAGGAGAAGAACCCATGGATGGATGAAATTCATGAGTTCCCAGTTGATGTCCCCACGCGCGCAACAATCTAGAAACCATTCAGCCAACCTTGGCAAATTGTTCAGAAGAGACTTCTCTTGTTTTTTTTGTTACCATTTTCTCTTGAGTTTTAATCTTTTGAGATTCTGCGCATGTTCAATTTTGTATCTTCCTAATGAGCTTACCTTGTTCTTGATTGGTTAACAAATTCACCAACCTTGTTAACGTTTTTTCATCCTTTTTTGGGTTAAAAATAAAATTCAGAAGAAATCTGTAACAATTTTGCAAATGAACTTCATCCAAATTCTACAATACTTAGCATGTTTTGGAGTGTAATTAACAAAATGTAGAGGTATTTATTTACCATTGAACAAATAGAACAACGAATACACTTCTAATTCTTGTACATGATCACTGCCACGAAGGAAAGGTAGGGGTTATCTACTCTTCAGTCACATACCTGTTCTTCCTTGCTCCCAATGCAACTCTCTGAACCAAATCCCAAAAATTGATAAGAGAAAAAACAAAATCGTTAGTATTTGCAGATATCGTTCACATGCGTATATCTACGTCTATGCAACTATTATCGGTCTTAACTGAGAATATTTTGGTGTATGCTTTAATTCCGGTTAAGAAGCGGATGTAAGTCGGCCTCATAGATCCGCTAGCTGGTATTGCTCTGATGTTCGGGACAAGATACTCAGCAACCTGAAGCATGTGTAATCACAGATCATGAGTCATGGGACTAGAGAGTTCACATTATGTTTAAACTTGTGTTAAGGTCTATGGTGGAAAGAAACAAAGAGACTTTTGGTTTCTTACCACTTCGGCTGGCTCTGCCAAAACATTAATGAAGAACTTGGCCTGCAATAGAGAAAAGATATTAGAGAATTTCTTAGAAGGAAATCTAATTTCGTTTCGAAAAGTAATCGAACTTGTTTTGTTGTCGCTCCGGACATGAGTAGATCAGTTGTGACCATTCCAGGCTGCAACAATAAAACCAAGAGAAGCATATTAAAATTATGATCATGTTTAGATTTTGACTTCCTTCTAACTGTTCAAATAACAATAACAGATCCATTCTATTGATCTCTCTGCGCATATGTTTGTACCACAAACTTTGTTGCTAATGAAGACTAGGTGGGAAAGGAAAATTAGCCAAAACAAATGCAATAACATATCTTATATACATACCGATAGATTGTGCACCACAACATTTTTGACATCTTGCATCTGCAACTCTGCCTATGAAAAACAGAAACAACTAGAGAAGTCATATAAAGAGAAGGAAAAAGGAAGACAAGTTCAACAGAAATTACATTGCCATTACCTGTAATGACTTTGTAAGGTGAACAACACTCCGTTTCGTTGCACCATATGCAGCAAACCTGACAAACGTTAGTCAAAAATGACATTAAGACATTAGATACAACAGATCCGCTAAAGCATATGCCTAAAGAACTTCAACGAATCTAGGAAACCTGGGTGTTGGTCTCCCATCTGAACCAGCTCCATCAATATTGAAGATATGACCACCTCGAGATTGGGTCAACATCATATTCATTGCCTATGAATCATGAACACATGTCTGTCAATCCAAAACCGATAGTAGCCTAAAACACGCTGAATTAGTCTCCTTATAGTCTATCCACTACCTCTCGGCAACATAACATCAGCCCAAGAGTGTTGGTTTTCACAACTTCACTGCATAAAAGATTTCGAAGAAGAATTAAAATGAAACGAAATAGAGAAACCGACGAAAGGAAGGGATCAAAACTTCTAAAAAAGACTCACATAAGATCCTCATCCGAGGCCTCTGCCAATGGTTTAAAGCTGTATGCATTTGATCCCGCATTATTTATCTGAATCACCATCTCAAGAAAGTAATAAGACAAAGCACAACATGGGATATGTTCATCAGTATATACCGAGAAAGAAGAAAAATATATACCCATATGTCAACGTATTTGAGATTCTTCTGACAATAAGCTACGAGTTCCTTCACATCCTTCCCTTCCCTAATATCACACTTAGTTCCCTGGTTAAAGAAAGTAATCGAAGCATTACATTTCAACAACAACCTAAGAGGAACACAGGAACGGAAAAGGAATAGTAAAAGAAGGCGGTACCCACACATGCTCCCCAAATTCTTCCTTAAGAATCTGAACAACAGACTCCACTCGTTCAGCTGCAGGACGGGAACAGTCATAATGAGGATTGGGTTCTATTACTGTCCGCACTTGTTCGATTGTTTCTTACTGACACATAAACTCCACTACAGTGGGGGACAGATTCTTACCTGATCTAGAGCAAATCACAACATTGTCGCCTGCTTTCAGAAACTCTTTAGCTAATGCATATCCTATACCTGAAACATTTAAGAAAGTCAATTCAGTCACGTAACCACTTCTGGAAAAAGTATGTTCTTTTCTCTGTTAAACGAATTCGAGTGAATGAACCTTTAGTTGAGCCAGTGATCAAGACGTTATACGGAGGCGTCATCGGTTCTCTTTTCCCTGAGATGCGAGCTTCCACCACCGCAGACGGCGGAGAAACCGAGAGGTTTTGGCGCGAAACAAGTACAGTTGCGAGACCGAAGCTCTCTGCCAGTAAGCGACGCTCGTTACGAGGAGAGAGAAAGGGAAGCTGGGTGGCATTTGCGACGGAGGAAGAGCGGAGCCTAACGAACGTAGAAGAAGAGACATGGAAACCATTCGAAGTAGCCATTGCAGAGAAGCAGAAGAGAGAGAGAGAGAGAGAGAGAGAGAGAGAGAGAGAGAGATTCGTAAGCAAGCGCCCAGGGAGGAAAATTCCACGTGGCGATATACAAGATGATAACCCCAATTATCGTTCAAAATACAGCAAAAGTCCCCAAATTTCTTGGATTTTATGTTTTTCGCCCTATACTATTGTTTCCCCACTAAATGACACTATAACTTTCTTACTGGCTATGAATAGAGTTGTATATTGCATTTGTATCTATCTGCTTTGGTTTCTAAAGAGCCTTTAAAGCACAAATACGACACAGAGAGGTTTCAAGTTCAGCTACTTGCCCTTGGACCGCCTGCGCCGTCGTCCTCCAAGGAGTTTAAGCATGTTATCAGTAACATCAGGTGGAGAATCTGCGTCTCCATTGTGTTGGTCAGTACTATTATCAGAGGTATGTGTCAACCAAGCCAAGGCCTCAACAGCTGCATCTTTCTCAGCGATCGTTTTGTTCCTCTGAGGCTTCCCAACGAACTGCATCCCTTTAAACTCTACAAGTGCTCTAAACTCGTTCGTCTTCAGATGTTTGGTCTTGTATTTTGGAGGTGAGTGTCCAGCTCTCATCAGAAGTGTCTGAAGGAGACTCTTCGGGTTTGTTCCATCTTTGGAGAGTTTGTTCTCTCCTAATTGCGGTTGGCTTGGCCTCTTCGTGTCACGGCCAAATACGAATCTCCCTTCGCATTGGTCTCCAGCCACGAGTTCTTGAACTGCAAGCATCAGGTACTTGCCTTCTTTGTGGATGTCCACGCTTGGATCTTCAAGCTGCAAAAAAACGGAAACGATACTAAAGGTGTTACGAGCGACAGTTCGCGCTTTCTTTCAGTTTAAAGTTGAAAAAAATACTCGCCTTTTTCTGAAGAAGCTTATCGAGTTCTTCCTTCAGCTTTACGTAGGAATCAGCCAAATTTGGATCCATGAAGAAATCTATGTACCCGTCAAGCATTTTAAGATGTCCCACCTGAAAACAACACACGACCGATTTAATCCCGCGATATTCCATAATCTGACTCGTTTAACGGTTTTAAAGTGATGAATACGAGATATTTCACCTGTACTCCGGTGCTTAGTGCACCACCAAAAAGGATCAAACTGGAATCAGGTACACCAGTGGAGTCTCTTATGAGCACCGCATTGACCTTTACTTTCTCTCCAAAGACTAGCCAAGGGTATGGAATCGTCGGGAACCTCGAATTAACAGAATTCTGAAATATAGAAACAGTAAAGGAACCATTTAAATAAACGATGGCCTTAACGAGATAGACTCAAGCAATGATCTTGGGATATATGATTGAAGAGGCTCACCGCGTATAGTGATACTTGGCCATCATCCATTGTCTTGAATGACATGGAAGTCTCTCTGTGCTGTACAAAGAAAAAGAACAAGATGGTATTTCACTGAATCCTAGTGACAGAAAGAAGGAGACTTAGCCGGAGACGTGGGTACTTGAGACTTACCACAACAGATGCTATCCCGGGGAATAAGCCAGAGCAAATGACAGCGCGAACCAGAGACTGATTGTGACTTAGCTTGTTGTTGAGAGCTGAATCATCATGTACTAAGCCAGCTTCTTTCAGGATATAGTTGAACTGCTTCCTCAGAGAATGTATCGCCTGAAGCGTCTGAGCTGACAGGAAATTCCTCCAACAGTACTCATAAGCCGATCCTTCTCTTTCAGCATTTTTCCACCCTTCAAAGGCACGAACGAGTGCCATATGATCACTGTAGTCTTTTGCTGAGAATCTCAACTTGGCTGATAAAGCTAACTAAAATAAAACAAGGATTCGTCAGATGTTCTCTCAGTTTGCGAGATTAAACCCACTACAAATGAAAATAATATTCACAAAGACGAAATATTTGTGTTTTACGAACAATTATTTGCCAATTCATCAACCAATCTACATTCATGATAAGAAAAAGAAAAAAACTTTTATACATGAGTCTTTATACTTACGTCCTTTTTTTCTTGAGGAAGAAGGAAAGGATCTCTAACACTGAGCCCTGATACAATTGTCAGGATCGGATCAAAGCAGTGGAAGATGGCACCCATTATCAGCATTTTCCCCAGCTTGGGATCAACTGGGAGAATCGACAAGAGTTTTCCTAGTTGGAACAAATTAAAAAGAAGGTACGTAGGAAAATCAGTCATGATATATAGATGGATCAGAAAAAGTTGAAACATGTTTTGTACAGGTCTGAGAACACAAACCAAGATCCGTCAGATTTTCCTTCTCATCCAGTGCTCCGATCATTTTCAGGAATCCAATAGCATTTTGAACCTGTCATGATATTTACAGTTATTTGGACTAGTCTCGATCCATAAGAGCACGCGGCAATTAGAATCATATCTTCTATGTACAATGATTCTGGTAATTAATAAAAGTTGTTACTAGTAACAAGACAATTGGCGAGATCCAGAAAGGCATTTATCTGTCACTTACGGCCAAAGACTCTGGAGCCTGAAGTGCAGCTGACAAGAACTCTGCAATGCTTTCAACCTGAAGACTTTTAATTTGCAGGCAGAGAGAGTTTAAAGGAGTTCTCAGAAGTTCAGGAAGTTGATACTCCGAAAAAGCTTCATACACGCATTTGGGGTACAGGTGATAGCATTCTCCCGGAAGCAGACGACCGGCTCTACCCCTTCGCTAAAGACCAAATAGGGGGAAATATTGGGCATATCAAATGAGTGAAAGCTTTAAATTTATTACAAAATTGCACCATAAAGAAGAGATGTTTCTGAAATTACAACAATAGCGATATGCAATGAAATCATTTGAAGGGGTAAGTGTTGTGAATGCAAGTGTAAGAACAATGAAACACACAAGAAAGATATATCTGACTCATATATATGTAGCATAGGTTTTAGCATAACGAATTCACCTGTCGAGCAGAAGCTTGAGATACCCATGAGGGTAGCAAACAAGGTGTATTGTTCAAAGCATCATAGGTGGTCTCTTTTGCCTTTCCACAATCAACCACAAAAACTACATCGTTTATTGTAATACTAGCTTCTGCCATGTTTGTAGCAAGAACAATTTTGCGAATATTAGGAGGTGCTCGCTCGAAAATGAGTCTCTACAGAAACATCAAAGAAATACATAAAGATAGGAATCATGAATCAGAGGCTCAGAAAGCAGTTCTTCCTAGCCAGCCCTAGGAAGCGATAAATCCATGAAGCACGACTCAACTTGAATAAAAACAAAAAAAACAAACTGACGCATGAGAAGATAAATCTACCTGTTCAGCAGTTGCCATTGAACCGTGGCACATCAACAGCAAGACCCTATTGGGATCTCCGAGGAGAGGATGGGCTTTAATTTGGTCCCTCAGGGAGTTAATATCATCCCATCCTGTCAAAAATACTAATACAGCGCCTGGACGTTCTTTGCGGCATATGTGACAGAGAACGGCCTCAATAAGATTAAATCCTACGCAATCAGGCATCCAAGACGAAAGTGAATCACGAGTCCTAGAGCTATAGCTTTCAAAATTTGACTTGCTGAGAGCTTCCTGCAATTTTGAAAAAAAGATTGGTGAACACAGCCAATGTTGGATTTATGTTACTGGGGGATTTGGTCTACTCAGCAAACATACTTCATCAACAGAAACATAGGTTGGTAAAAACTTGGCCTATCCTCTGAAGCTAGAAATCTTAATTCTAAGGAATTTCCACTGTGTCAAAAAAAGTAGCGAAGTACCTCAACAAGAGACGTGATCTGGTTTTTCCTTTTGCGTGGCATTAACTGCTTTTGCGTTTTCCAAGTCTTTTCTTGGCCATAATCATCAACTTGGTTGAAAGAGGTCAACTTATATCCCGTCATTTCCAGTACATCCTCCAGAAATTGTGCCTTCACTGGATGTGTGAATCCCTGAAAAAAACTGTAAGTTTAAGGCTTCACAGAGAAATAAATCAAATATGGAAAGCGTACTGAATATCCAGAGCGTCAAGACTAAGGTGAGAAAGAGAAGTTGTTTACCGGAATGTGAATTGTAGGTGCTCCTCCATAATAATTAGAAAAGAGTTCAGCATTCAAAGTGGCACTCATAAGAACCAATCTCAAATCTGGACGCCGTGGAAGAAGCTCTTTTAACACTATTATCAAGAAATCTGCAACCATAGAGACGAGAGGCATAAACAATTATGAGCCTCAACTGACAGAAACCTAAAGATATATTCGATATATAGAGTCTGTACCTTCATTCATTCCCCTTTCATGAATCTCATCAACAAAAACATGTGTTATGCCATTCAAATTGCGATCACTAAGCAGTCGTCTGAGAAGAATACCACTTGTACAAAACAGAAGATGGGTATTCTTTCCTCTCATCCCTTCTAGACGAACTTTAAACCCAACCTACCAAAAAATTACATGTTGGGTATGAAATCAAGAATAAAGAAGCATCTTTAAACAAGACTTTTAGTGGTGATCCGAGTAATCAGACAATATTCAAATTGGGGCGTATTTAAGCATCTTGGCTTACCGTTTCACCAAGAGGTTCTCCTCTCTCAGCTGACACTCTTTCTGCTACTGCCATGGCAGATATCCTCCGAGGTTGTGTACAAATGATATTGCAGAATGCTCCTCGACCAGACTCTATCTCCGATTCCAAAATGTACTGTGGCAATTGAGTTGTCTTACCACATCCAGTCTCCCCAGATACCACTATTACCTGAGAATTTTGAAGGCATCATTCATGCAGATAGTAGCAGACGTGAAACGAAAGTAAATTTACATGCATTGTAGTAGCAATGCAAAGATAATCATCTCAAGAAATTAACCTGGTTCCTAGCAATAGCTTGAAGAAGTCTTTCTTTGTCCTTGAATGAAGGCAAAGATTTCCGGAATTCCAACATTGTACGCCCCTCAGGTGATTCCTACCATACAACTACTGTTTTAGTCAAACGTATTTAATGTAATGAGGTACGAGGGCCATATGTAAAGATGATTCAGTAATACCTGCCAAGCTCTCTGCATATTGCGCATGCGCATACTCCTCCTCTGAAGTACCTTCTCCATAACAGAACCATCAAGAAATGAATCAGAGCTTTCATCAGGAAGTTCTTCAGTCTGCTTAGGAGGTTGAGAATCAGCTACACTTTCATTAGCCTTTCCTAAGTTTAGCTGCTGTCTATCAAGGTGTTCCTGAAGGAGTCCCTCTACCCTTCTCTGCAAACTCAAAGGAAGTACCACCTGCACGAGGAGATGCATTACAACTTCAGCATAAAACTACAAACAATTTGTGCTATACGGTTTTGGTAAACAAAGGGAGGCATTATACCTCCCGCTGCGGTCGCTTATCATCCAAATCTGGCCTGTAGTTGGGAAGAGGAACCTTGCTTGCAACAACCACTTTTCCGTAAATCTCACTATATAGTTGGAACCAAAAATACAACGAAATTAGAAATAAGTTAGCAGAGTAAATGAAAAGAAATATGTTACTGAATCTGATAAAGGTCTGATTTTTCAACACCTGTACAGTCCCATTTTCTTGGCAAGGTTTGAGATCTGCTCATAATCCCTTCGATCCCGTTTGTCTCTAGAAACGATTTCTCGTTCGCTATCATTGGCTAACAGAATTCCTAACTTCCACTTCCACTCATCAACATTGGCTACAGAAGATGAAGCCTATACAACCAGTTCATGAAATGCCTCAAATCATTTCCCGTTATAAAAAGAGAAGAAAATTTCAAAAGTAAAAAAGGATCGAATAGAAAGTATTCAAAGTCTCTCGTTTGCATAGTCATTCATCCTAACAAACACCTAAAGTTCCAATTTTGAGAAACGTTATCATCTGAAGACTGAAGATCAACATGATGAGTATCAACAAGAAACAGAACATCAAACTTAAATCTTAACCCCAGTAATTTAACCGTCTGAACTAAAAAAACTGGAACTTTAGCAACTTGAAGAAAACACGAACCTTATGTTCCTCGAATTCACACTCGTACTCATCATCCGAGAACTGTTCTGCAGTGTAGCCGATGAAACGACGACATATCGAGAAGGCCAACCCCGTAGCAACATCGCCAGTACGGCTCGAAATCAGAGACGTGGGCGAACTAGAGATGGGAGCAACGATATAAGAGCTGCATAAAGATGATGGATTTCCCAGTAGAGAGCGAGTAGGAATCTTGGTCGCCTGCCCCAGGAAGAGGCTTATTCGTTTTGTGAAACGCATTCTAGAAAGCGAAATGGACGATGAGGCATGGTGCTCAACCTCTGCTTCGTTCACTGCCTAACTCAACTGGGATTCACTTCTCTCCCAGACAGAGATTATTGGTCACACTCACACAACGGGTCTTCTAAGGGTTTAGGGTTTATGGATTTTCGGTGATTTGTTTTATGTTCTGGACAGTGGACTGGGCTGTCTTTTGTTTCTTTTGTTCAGCCTTCTCGAGTTTAAAGAAAAGAAAGGTCCTTTGTATTCCCATATTATTATATAGAAAATCATATACTAATTTTTTTATTAAATAAATATGCGTTTGTAGACACAATTTATTGATTCTAGTTTAATTATATTTTACAAATTAGTAAGTTTCTTATTTTATAATCTCTTGTGTCACAAAAAAAAAACACCTCTTTATCACTAGAACAGCTTCCCACTAAAGTTAAAAGAAATTCTTTTAATTTTAATTCTCTTAATTAATCAATCTATACTATATAAAAAAAAAAATTTGTTTTGTGAATTAGCATGTGGAACTTCATCTTATAATCCAATTTTTTTTAGACATAATCTTCATTTTAACATATTTTCTCTATCATTACTTTGTGCTAATGTATATGTCATAAATGTTGACCCAAACAAATAAGAATAGGACATCACCAAGCTTTATTGGATTTCAGGTTAATATATCACAGTTACAATCCTTCACCCAACTTCTTCTTTAAGACACACATCATCATTCTGGTTTGGTAGAAGGTGACGAAGAAGAAGGAGACGAAGAAGATGAAGATGAAGAAGAAGATGAGCAAAAGGTATAAGAAACGTAAGCTCCAAGGGCAAAGATAACAAGTGCAGCCACTCCAACATTCACCATCAACTTCTTCTCTTCACTTGTTATATCTTTTCCCCTTATTTTCTCCATTATCCCTTTCCCTGTTTTTTTTTCTTTCTCCACCAATTGACCTAGTTTTTCTTCTGCTGATTTTACAACCTCTCTTGCTCTTTCAGACACAGGTTTGGTTCCGGAACCGGGTCCGGATTTTGTGTAGTCCACTTCTGGAAGCTTCCTCTCTCCTGGCATTAGTATCTTCTCTTTTCCTACAGATTCATCCACAGACTTCTTCTCCTGGATCTTCTTCTCTAGTGCAGCTTTTTCCACAAGCTTCCTCTCCTCAAGCTTCTCTTTTTCTTTAGCCTCTTCTTGAAGCTTCCTTGCCTCAGCCTCTTTTGCTATAGCTTGTTCTTGAAGCTTCCTTGCCTCAGCCATCTCTTTTGCTTTAGCTTCTTCTTGCAGCTTCCTAATTATTCCCTCTTTCTCTTCCAGAAGCTTCTTCTTCTTCTCAGCCTCTTCTTCCTTCTCTTTCCTTCTAGATTCTTCCAACAACCTCTTCTCCTCTAGCTTTTCCACCTGCTCAGCCACAGTTTTAGAAGCTTCTGGAAGATTAGGCATCTTCGTGATCGTCTCCTTAGGCATGGTGATGGTGAGGACGTTGTTCTTGAAGCTCCCATGGATCTTATCCACTAGACAATTCTGTGGAACAGAGAACACCTCGTTGAAACGGCTCCATCTCCGATCAGCCAGGGGACGTTCTCCGGTGACTCTTATCATCTTCGAGGTGTGCACATAGGTTACCTTTACTTGCTCCTTTGTAAAACCTTTAAAAGACCAATTCACATCAGAATTATACCACCACAATTAGTACTAGTCGAACATAAGTATTTATTTTTGTATACCAACCTGGAAGATTAATGGTGAGAAGAGTGGCTTCAGGTTGATCTTTCCATTCGGATTTGGGGACAAGATCCTCATACTGAACCCCCAAGCCTGTTCCTCTCGGTTGCTGTCTTGCTGCCATTAATTAAATTTATCTTCTTTCTGATGATCTCTTTCTGAATTGGTTGTTTTGTTTGAGCTTTGAGAATATCCATTAGGGTTTATTGCGCTGCATATAAATAAGATGTCAATTTCTGCATGCTTAGCCATTTTCTCTTTTGTTATGCAATGGATATTCCTAGTTTTGCGGCTATGTCTTCTGTTCATCCAAAATCTCTTCTTTAGTCTCAGGTCATCATATGTTTCTTCTCTTACAAAGAAAGCATAATGTTGCTTTCTTCACAAGTTTAAGCCTTGTGTTCCCCAAGTGACGTCAGTTTTACCAGTAGAGGAGATGTACCATTTCTTTTCCTTATTTTTGTTTTTTTACCAAGATTTTACCATTCGTACCCACAACATTCAATATAAAAATGGTAATTTTAAAGCAGAGAATCATCGGTAGAAATTTAAGAACTTAAATAGTAGAACTTTCCAGTTTGACCATCCAAGAATGTTCCAGGTTGCAATAACTCTGAACATAACATGACACAGATTCAGGATCCCTTTAGCTAGGTTACAAGACCAAAACTACGCTGCGAAAGGAAAAAGAAAAAAAAAACTCCCGGAATCAGTTAACCGAAAGAATGATCTACTCCAAGCGTTTGTAACTTTCATCTTCTCAATACTCGGGTTAAGCTGTAGACAGAAAAAATGACCATAAATGTCAGATTCTCACCAATTTCTGTGGAGAAATCAAAACGGAAGTTGAACTGGGGATGATAAATACCTTGGAAAGAGAAACAGAGAAAATGTAGCAGAAATAAGGACTGTGATTAAGCAAGGCTTTGTGCCAGCAGCAGAAGCTGACGTTGACCTGTTTGCAACCAAAAATAAGGAGTTAAGAATCTTAATCTTGTGTCTGAGAAAAATATAATGCAACAGATGGAACATGAAGCTGTGTGAAGGATTTTTACCTAGCAACGATGCTCGAAACAGACTCAGTTTCAAGACCAGCGCCGTAAGCGAAGAGCGGGTCATAATGTGAATCTCCATAGCTCATTGGCAACTGCTCTGTGTTTCTAAACCATGTAACAGGAAGTTTCCCACTGAAACCATGGTCCCCAAAGAGAGCATCAGTGATACCTTGGCCTTCTGTTCCTGGTAGCCACGCTGCAACCAATGCCTCGATCGAGGCAACGTAAGGTTCCATCACAAGTGGTCTGCCTGAAACGACCACAACCACACATTTGACAGCCTGACAAGTGGAGCTAACGATGGCTGGACCGGGATCCATCATAGTTAGCTTGTCGTTATCTCCAGCTGTCTCTGCATATGTAGGTTCACCAACAGCAATGATTGCGTAAGAAAAGTTGTTCGATTTGATGAATTCAGCATCTGGGTTTTCGCGGAAGACAACTTCAGTGCTATGATCAACAGCCGATTTTACAGCGTCGAGAATCGTAGTCCCTGAACCAGAAAAAGTATATTGTTCACATTATATAATGCTGAAATGTTAACACTTGTATAAACTTACAATAGGAGCCACACAACGTACCCCTCGTGTTCTTGTTACCGCTAAATCCTTGCCATTTTATGGTCCAACCACCACACTGATAACCTAAATTATCAGCGTGCGTGCCAGCGACTAGGATCTTTGAGGTCTTCCTGGGAAGTGGGAGCATAGGATTGGTTTTGTTCCCGTTTTTCAGCAGCACAAGGGATTTCCTAACAGCCTCCCTTGCCAAATCTCTATGTGCCTAAGAGACATCAAGATGTTGTAATACATGCAACAGATTCTACCTCAGAGAATACTAAAGCAACTGACCTGGCTTCCTAGTTCATTGGAAAAGCTGTAATCAGCCAAAGGGTTCTCAAAGAGACCCATGGTAAATTTGACAAGCAGGATTCTTCTGACAGCATCATCAATCCGGGTGATAGGAATTACTTTGTTCTTCACCAAGGACATAAGATCATTGACGAATTCTGTAAAGTTGAAAGGGACCATGACCTGCATATCATTTCATTCGATAACGTCAGACATGAGTAACATTTCCTAATAATCAGTCCAAGAATGTCTGTGAAGTTTAAAGTACAAGACCATGTCAATGCCAGCCTGAATTGCCGCTCCCACAGAAGCTGTGTAGTTCGAATGCGGTGGTGATGAAATCTTATCAACGCCTTGCCAATCGGAAATAACAAAACCCTGCACATATCATAGACAAGATAAGGTGGAATTAGCACTCAAAATCAACTCCACGATCTAAGAATTCACACACGCTCTATAAAAGGTGGGAAAGAGCAAAATCCATTCAGAAAGGCTACTGCAAGAACACTGAGCATGTGCATTGAAGCTGTGGCTAACATCTCACCTTAAACCTAAGGGTACCCTTGAGATACCCTGTAATGAGCTCAGTATTTGCATGCATCTTCTCACCATTCCAGCTCGAATATGAAACCATCACTGTGGAAACACCTTTGTAAATTGCATCAGCATAAGCAGGCATGTGAATACTAAGAAGACCGTGTAAATCAGTCACTGTGTTGTTCTCATTTATTCCTCTGGTTGTCCCACCATCTCCCACATAATGCTTGGCACATGCTGCAACTTTGTCCCTATCAAAATTCAATGATTTGAAAGAATGAACATACTTTTGTGAGGCTCATATAAATAACACACCATATTAGCAGAAAAGGCATACTTTCCACCAACGAATGGAACTCCGTGCTTATAGTTGGAAGGAGGCTCTCCTTGTAAACCAAGTATGACATCAGTCATGTCTTCCACGACTTTGTGATCCTCGCTGTAGCTCTCATAACACCTACCCCATCTGGGATCTCTACAAACCTACAGCAAGCGAGTGAGGAACAACTTTAGAAAATGTCCAGAGTACCAAAGATCTGCAAAAAGTTAGGAAGACGGTGAGAACTCGTAGGATTCAAAACATAGAAAATTTACTGCAATGCAAGGAGCAAACGTGTATGGAATGCCAGTGGCTCTGACTTCAATTGCAGTTGCTGCTCCAATCCTCTTAACCAGGTCAGGATCCCTGTGAATACTTAAGTCTATCAGCAGATTACTCTGGACTATTCAGGAGAAGAAATATAGACAGCATTCACAAGAAACGGAAACGGGAAACATGCAGAATCAAATAAAAGTGTTAACTAATGCTTGCCTGGTGGCTCCAAGACCAACATTGTGAGGGAAGATGGTAGCGTTGTAGACATTGTTATGCCCGTGAACGGCATCAATGCCATATATCATAGGAATCCCCAAACGACTGACTAGAGCTCCCTTCTGATACTCATTTATCATATCAACCCAATTCTGAGCAGTTGCCTCAGGAAGTGGAGAACTCCCACCACCACTCAATACACTACCTGTACATAACAAAAAAGACGCCTATTATTTTCAAGTTTCACGTACAGACACTCGATACCAAGTAAAATCACGAAGCTTATCTAGAATAAGATGATGAGAGACTGAACTCAAATGAATGACACCCTCAATTAGCTACCAAACTCTAGACAATAACAGTTGGAAGGACCCATTTTCCTAAGATACCCAAAATAAGAGAAAGTAGAGAACAAAATAGTAGTTTAAGTATGAATCATTCAACGGCGTGAGCATAAAGTACCTAGACTAAAATGCTGTTCAATATGCAAACAAGCTAAAGTGTTGAAGAGAAGAACATAAGATATGATGAAGAAACTAAATTATCAGATTTCTAAAAAATTCCAAGAAATATGGATTTTTGCATACCGATGAAGTAATCTCTCATTATGTTAACAGTGGCAACACTTCTATCAATCTGAACCATCTGACCAATCTTCTCTTCCAGAGTCATTCTACCCAACAAATCCACAACTCGATCTGACACCTTCTGTTTGGGGTCCTTGTACAGCACATACTCACCATCCCCATTACAAACCCACACGCACATCCAAAGTAGAATCCCTACGATTCTTACCGGAACTCTGCTCATCTTCGTAACAGGGGCAGTTCTGGGAGAGAACAAAGCAAAACAAAGACAAAACTCAAGATAAGAAAAGAGTTGTCATTTCTTTCTTAGCTTCTCAGCAGCCAAAGAAGAAACAATAAAAGCAAGCTTTTTTCATCAGTGAAAAGAAAGAAAAAAAAAGCAGGCGTTTTTACATAAAGAAACAACTTTTTGAGATTCACTGTTCAAGTTTCAACAAAGATGAACAAACCCACGATTGAAGGATCTTTTCTCATTTTCTCATTTTCTTACTCAGTGAGTCCATAAAGTTGGCCTCATACAAGATTCAATCAAAACCAAAAATGGGTAACAGCTGGATACATTGACGTATACATTGGGGTAAACAAAACGCAAGATCCCACAGTAGAAGGGATGGAGAACTTACTGGTGAAGAAGACACAGCAGCACCAGAAAAATATCTGCAATTTTATTTCAAATTTATAAAGTGATAAAAAAAAAGGAAGTAGTTAATAAACGCTTTTAAAGCAGATTGGGAGAGTATAAAAAAAATGAGTGTGAGAGAGAGAGAGAGAGAGAAACGTTTGATGCAGTTGATGTTTTCTTGAAACGTGGGTTGGCTCACGTTTTTCCACAAAACATCTGTACCAGAACAGACTGCGAAACGACGAGCAAAAGCGGTGTCGTTTTCTTTATCAAAGTTTCTTTCTTTTTCAGATAATTAAATTTTCCCTTTTCTTTATTTATTTATTTATCACCGAAAATATCCGTATGCCTTTAACTGCAAAAATTCGACCTTTATAACACTCCTTGGACACGTGTCAGTCGGCAGAAGAATTAGATTCCTCTGAGAGACTCTAACCTCACGCAAAACCGAAGATACTCCTCCGCCTCCGGCGTTCGGCCGCCGCAACTTCTGACTGATTTTCAAGAGTGTGGATCCTCTGCGTTGCTGGTGATTGTATATGGCTTTTAGTTTGTGAAAGGTTAAGGCTTGCGAATGAACATGTACTGTATGCGGAGCTTGACTGACTATATTGTTCTCAAAACATTAGATAGAAAATATCTAAGAAGATGAATGTAATAACGATCCTCTGTTCTTGCGGGTACTTGGAGCATAGTTAGCTATCATTGTTTGTAAATATAAACCTGTCGACATAATCTATGATCGGAAGGTTTTTTGTCACATCGTGCTCTTGGATGAGAAACCATGTTATCTTTGTCATAGAGAAAATGATATATTTATGTCTTCTTTTCTTTCCCGTTGTTGAACAGTCTATGGAGCATTTGCATACGTTAATCGAATGAAGTTGAAGTTCCAATGAAAGGGGGAAAAAGAAAGGATTAGGAGTGAGAAAGGAAACTGATTTTATTGTAAAAATAATTGAAAACCCTATTAGACGCCCTTTGATAGGGGAACTACTTCAGAAGTTGCCAAGATTGAAAAGGGTGGACTTGCAAAACAAAACCAAAAAAAAACCATATTAATTAAGACAAATCGCAGCGCAAAACTCGGCGGCGATAGATAAACAGACACAAAAGAAAAAGACTAAACGCGTTATTCAAAACTGGTTCAATCTTCTTCTTCATCGTCTTCCTTTGACTCTCCCATTAAATTAACTATGTCCCTACGGTTTATGCAAGTGTAGTGCTATTAAACTATCCTTGTACTAGTATTATCCCCTCCTCATTTTCCCACCCAACCCATCTCTTTTTCTCTACTTCTCCAGATCTCTCTGTTTTTTTCTTTTCTTGTCTTGGGGTGATTTCTACTCTCTGGGTTTGGTTCATTGCATCCTTCTCTTATCTGGGTTCGTTTCAATTCACAATTTTTCCTATGCCCTTTTCATCTCTTCTTCACCTCCGGATAAGCTCTGTGCTTGTTTCCCCTTTTACTCTTTTGGTCGCATCTATCCAATAGACCCAAGTAGGGTTTATCATTTCATCTGTGTTTGATCCTTGAACTTCGAGGTTTGATGTTTGGTGGTCTTAGTATAGAAAGGTTTTGACTTTCATGACATTGGTAATGAGATTAGATTGTTTTGAGCGTTTTGTGATCAGATCTTGATGCTATTTTTGGAGGAAGAGATTAAGACAAGTGTTTAGGGGTATTGGATGGGTAATACTTGTGTTGGACCAAGCAGAAATGGGTTCCTGCAATCCGTTTCCGCTGCAATGTGGCGGCCACGAGATGCAGATGATTCGGTTTCTCAGAGCAATGGAGATACTGCAAGTGAAGCTGTTTCAGGAGAGCTTCGATCTCCATTATCTGATCAAGTCCAGAATAAACCTCCTGAACAGCTCACAATGCCAAAGCCAGGGACTAACATCGAGACCAAGGCCAAATCCGATGTAGAGATTCAGCTTGAAAGCAAGCTGGAAACGCAAGAGGAGACAAAACCAGAGTCCAAACCAGAGACCAAGCCGGAGACCAAGTCAGAGACTAAGCCTGAGACCAAGTCAGAGACTAAGCCTGAAATCAAGTCAGAGACTAAGCCTGAGACCAAGTCAGAAACTAAGCCGGAGACAAAAGCTGATACTCCAGCTAAGCCTAAGAAGCCTAAGAATATGAAGAGAGTGTCCAGTGCGGGTCTTAGGACTGAGTCGGTGTTGCAGAGGAAAACTGAAAACTTTAAGGAGTTCTATTCATTGGGAAGGAAACTCGGACAAGGGCAATTTGGGACGACTTTTCTATGTGTGGAGAAGACTACAGGGAAGGAGTTTGCCTGCAAGTCGATTGCTAAGAGGAAGCTGTTGACCGATGAGGACGTGGAAGATGTAAGAAGGGAAATTCAGATAATGCATCACTTGGCTGGTCACCCGAATGTCATATCTATTAAAGGAGCTTATGAGGATGTTGTAGCAGTGCACCTTGTGATGGAGTGTTGTGCAGGTGGCGAGCTTTTTGATAGGATAATTCAACGCGGTCACTACACTGAGAGGAAAGCGGCCGAGCTCACTAGAACCATAGTTGGAGTGGTAGAGGCTTGCCATTCTCTTGGTGTTATGCATCGTGACCTCAAGCCCGAGAATTTTCTGTTTGTCAGCAAACACGAAGATTCCCTCTTGAAGACGATTGATTTTGGACTCTCTATGTTCTTTAAACCAGGTTTGCATTAGTTGTTGCTGATAAGATTTGGTCTTTAACGTGAAAATTGCATGATTTTCAATGGAAAGATCAATCAATGATTTTGGAATTCGGTTCCTTCCTCTTTGCAGACGATGTTTTTACAGATGTTGTTGGTAGCCCATATTATGTAGCTCCGGAAGTTCTTCGAAAGCATTATGGTCCTGAAGCGGATGTCTGGAGTGCAGGAGTGATTGTTTACATTTTGTTAAGTGGAGTACCTCCATTCTGGGCCGGTAAGAAGTGTATATATATATAAGAGATCTGTCACTTGTCCTAATTAGGTTCTGAATAAAATCTTTGTTCTTTTTTGTTTCTTTGAACATTCAGAATCCGAACAAGGTATTTTCGAACAGGTCCTCCACGGTGATCTTGACTTTTCATCCGATCCCTGGCCGAGTATATCTGAAAGTGCAAAAGACTTAGTGAGGAAAATGCTAGTTCGGGATCCCAAGAGAAGACTAACTGCACACCAAGTATTATGTAAGTTATTTCGATCTTAAACCTTTCTCTTTCAGCTAAAGCGTTGTGATTCTCTTTCTGTTTGTTCCATAGAGCATAGATTTCACTGGTCCTACATGAACAGAATGTGTTGTCTCACCGCCATTTAGTAATGAAGTTTCCAGATATATTGTCATGTTGAGTGCATTTTCACCACCGTTCTGTTTCTAATGAAGTTTTACTTGTGAACAGGTCATCCATGGGTACAAGTCGACGGCGTGGCTCCTGACAAACCTCTGGATTCTGCTGTTCTGAGCCGTATGAAGCAATTTTCTGCAATGAACAAGTTCAAGAAAATGGCTCTTAGAGTAAGTGGATTTTCAATACTAAACAAAATGTGAAACCACTGTAGAACAAGATTCTCATAAACATAAAATATTTAACTTTTCCCCCCTTCTTTTTGTTATGTGGAAACAAAAGACAATGCAGATTAAGATTATCTCTTTTATGCCTTCTCGTAGGTCATTGCTGAGAGCTTATCTGAAGAAGAAATAGCCGGCTTGAAAGAAATGTTTAATATGATAGATGCCGACAAAAGCGGTCAGATAACTTTCGAAGAACTGAAAGCAGGACTAAAACGAGTAGGGGCGAATCTCAAAGAGTCAGAGATTCTCGACTTGATGCAAGCTGTAAGTTAAACCCCCTTGCTAGCTCATTATGAACTGTAACTCTTATAATTCCAAGATTATTCAGCTGGTTCTGGTTATAATGTTCAATGTTTTTGCTTGGATTTGTAATTTATATGGTATGTCTGTCGATGTGAATGTAAACTCAGGCTGATGTGGACAACAGTGGAACAATAGACTACAAAGAGTTCATAGCCGCAACATTGCATCTAAACAAAATAGAGAGAGAGGACCATTTATTTGCAGCCTTTACATACTTTGACAAAGATGGGAGCGGTTATATCACACCGGACGAGCTTCAACAAGCTTGTGAGGAGTTTGGTGTGGAGGATGTCCGCATAGAAGAAATGATGGGTGATGTTGATCAAGACAATGTAAGCTCCTTTACACCTTTTTTCATCTCATCATAATTTCCATGAGTTGAATATATAATACATATTGCCTACATTTCTCTACAATGAACAACTTATAGGATATATAATCCTAACCATAAGTATTCTCTCTGGAAACGCGGCGGATTGAGTTTGATTAATGTTAAACCTATGGGAATAGTAGAAACTCTCTTTCGTGAATAAAAGTGATTTGGATTTGATATTGGAATCTCTAGTATCCTAATATAACTTTTTAGTAACTCCTGCAAACCTTTTGTTGAGTATTTTGTTTTGAATGATGGGAATGTTGAACATTTTGAATTTGTTGTTTTTTTGCAGGACGGGCGAATAGACTATAACGAGTTTGTGGCGATGATGCAAAAGGGAAGCATCATAGGAGGTCCAGTGAAGATGGGACTAGAGAAAAGCTTTAGCATTGCTCTTAAACTCTAGTTTCAATCTTTTTAAGTTACAAAACCAAAGCGTAAGACAATAGTGTCTTCTGATAATATATGATTGATATTGTTGAAGACAAATAGCACCGCCGAGATTCTCTTTTGGATTCTCAATCTTTTGAACGAGGTTTGGTCTTAAGACTTGTTTCCGAAACTTGGTTCGCATCGTGTAGTTGTTGAACAACAAGGACTATTTGTCCTTTCTTTAGGTATCTCCACAGAGTACTTTAACCTTACGAGAACAAGAGAAAGTAGAATACTTTAATCTAAGGGAAGGAACCCATTGACACTACTGAGTTTTCCAACAACTTGAGGAGAGAGATTGTCAAGAACAACAAAGAAAAAAAACTCGGAGAGTTACAACAGATTAAATCTTTTTCTCAACTCAGAGAGTTGAACCGCATGTTGGACATTGAGCCTCATTGTGGTTATGAACGGTGGTTGACCAGATCAAGGAATAAGCACAATTTTTGTGGAAAATGTGTCCACAAGGCAATGCAAGGACTTCAGAAAGGTTGTGATCTTGTTCGAATGTGTGGGCTTGTTGACACATGGTACACGTAGGACAGGTTGTGCTAAGATTAATCGACTCACCTGGACGATCCCATCTACCAGCTTTCCACCCTCCCCCTGCTGTGCCATCTCTCATGATATAAACTGTGCCAAAGGCATGGTCACCTTTGACCCCGAAAGGCGCCGATTCTAGGACACCCATATCTTCGGCATAGCCAGAGAAAACATGAGCGACGTTTAACCAATTCTCATCAGTCAAGGCCTCATCATCCTCGTCCAACCACGGCGGTGGACATTCATAGATAGCGTCTTGGAGCTGGGATCTGGACTTGATAGCTCGTCGCGGTAAGTTGCCCTCATGGATATACGTCACCCCTGGTTCAACGACCTGTTCGACGAGGATGTCAGGCCTTCCCCTTTGGACGTAAAGAGTTCTGGTGAACTCTCTGCCCTTAACTTTGAAGTATGGTTCTGTCACCGCCTCAGTGCTAACGATTTTCTTTGGATAAACTTCCACAATGCTGGATTCCTCAAGTCCATTCCACGCCATGTTTTCTTCTTCTTTTCTCTTTTTTTTTTTTTTTCTTTTTCTTAACCAAAAAGAAGCTTATGATTAGCTTTAACTAGGTTAATTTTGGGAGACATAGGAGTGAGTTACGATCTTGACATATTAGACGGTCGAGATCTGTTTTAAGATTGCCTATTTTGCAGTTTTAACTATATGTTAATTTTTCGGGTTTGCCTTTCCTGTTTCCCGTGCGCGCAGAAGTCTAGAAATAAAGCCCTAATTCCTCCTATTCAAAATCCGAAATTCCCTCTTTCGAAATAGGTTTTCAATTCTTCTTCTTTCCTTTCACCACAAGTTTCTTGAATAAGATCCGATCTTCTTTAAGCTCTTTGTGATGGATATTACGGGGAAAGGAGAGAACAACATTCCACACAGCGGCGGATTGGGAACCGGAGGAAAGTCCCGGAAGCAACCACATCGACGGCATCACACGAAACCGTATGATCGACCAGCTGCGAGGGTTTCTGGAAGTTTGGAGAGGAACAACGGCGGCTGGATATCAACATTGATGGATCCGGTGCAGAGGATCATCACCCACATCGCTCATAGCCTCTTCGCTTTAGTTTCTCGGAAACTTGTAACGCTAGCTGAATCGAATTTGCAGCCGTTGGAACAGAGGCTTCGTCTTCCGGGAACAGGTGAGGGATATAATATAACACTGTTATCTTTCTTGCCTTTTGTACACCAACGTGGTTGATTCATATGTTGTGTTTGGTAGATGTGAATCCGGATACAGAGGTACGTGACACAGAGGCTACTATCACTGCGCCTATTGATATGAGGAATGAGAATGGATCTACAACTTCACAAATTGGATCAATAGATTCATCCATCAAAAACCAGGAGCAGAGTAACAAACTGATTTCGAGAGTTCGGACATCACATGAGAACAACCTTGTTTCAGCACGCCCTCTTGGAAGCCACAAGGGAAAGAGAGTATGATATCTAGTTGCTTTCAGTCCACCTCTGTGAGCTTTATCGTTTCGGATGTGAGATGGCATTTATTAATAGGATGCTTGACTTGACTTGTTGGTTAATTCTTTTTTTCCAGTCTCTTCATGAGTGCATTGCTTCACCAGCAGAGCTTGCAAAAGCTTACATGGGTAGCAAAACTTCACAAGTATCTCGGGAGTTGCATGGTCAAGTGGCTAAGGAAAGTTCTGTTTTCCTGAATAAATCTCCATGTCCTCCGAAACCATCTACTATCTCACTTTTGCCGAGGTCTTCTATACGGAGTTGTCTTCCAGAAAATGGTTTTGTCACCCCAAAGTCTCGGGGGAGAAGTTCTGCGAATACCATGCCCGCGGCACTGTACTCTAGGCCTCATGAGTCCGCTCTGAAGGTGCCGTCATCTCAGAGCACATTGAAAGAAAGCTTACCTTCTGGATCTGGACAAGGGGCTCATAAGGTTGGATAAGCACCAAACTGGTTTTATGATGGATACTTTTACGTTATAGTAATACTGATGTGACCTTTTTGTCTTTGTAGGGTCTCAAACGCATGAGCTCGATCTTAGACAGTGATATCGGTTCTGTGGTCCCTGTACGGAGAATCCGTCACAAATCCAACCTTTCATCAAGAAGCTTGCCACTACCTGATTCTGATAGCGCATTCTCTGTCCGTGGAAGTGGGGTTGGCTTAGATTTTCGACATGCTTCTTCTTGTAAATTTCCGCATACATCTATAAGAAGAAGGGGGGATAAACCTGCGAATACATCTACAAGAAGCACGGAGGATAAACCTGGTTCAAGTTTCAAGCTTGCCCCTTCTAAAGCCTCTGAGATAGCTTCGAATATATCGCAGCTACTTGATAAAATGGTTACTACCAAAGTGAAACCACCCAGTAAGTTATCATCATCATCATCCAAACTGCATTGCCCGGCTCCCAACAGCCTCCCGAATGTGAAGGCACCAAAGTTTTTGGACAATGACCAAGAGACAAGGGCGGCTTCGCCAGGTTCTAGTTATCAAAACCAGGAGAAACCTAAAGAGAGTGGTTCAAGAGAGCTTTTGGCTCCGCATGAGAAGTCTGTTTCTGTTAATGTTGGCAGAATTAAGCGAACATAGACCGGAAAGCTAGTTTTAAAGACACTTCTTTTCAAATCAAAAGTCCAGTACATAGTCAGGTATTAGCAGGTCAATGCAAAATCTTAATGTAAGATCAGTTTGGTATTAACTTGAACTCTCATGGCTCCTGTCACTTTTACAGTGAAGGCTCTTGTTTGTTATACGATAAGTCAGGCAGGATAATTTTGAAACCTTTAACGGTTTGAAAATAGCAGAAATTATGCTTGAAGATTTCTTCATAGTGGTCGTTATCTGTAAGATTTCATGATTTGGGTCGTCGAAAAAGAAAAGTCCACTCTGAAACAGTAGGTCCAGTCAAATCCAATTATTTTTCTTAATTCAATCTCTTTATGTCTACTATTCTTCGCTCACATGAAAACAAGCGCCACGTACGTAATTGTGCCTGCCCAAATTTCTGACGTTTTGGTTCAACTTGTCATTAATTAAAATATACCTAACCAAATTCCAATTACTTTTGTCTGAATTGAATTAGATAACTCAAGTCCTTACCGAATCTAGCTGAGCTCAAATTCGATTATAATTAATATGTCAGACAGATAACTAAATTGATCACTGAAAATAATACCCACCTAAGTTCCTAACTATGTTAACACGTATTTATTCCATTACTAATACGCATACAGCAACGAAATTATAAGATACCCTTAAAACCCCAAAAAATAGTTTAAAATACATCAGTTCACTCATATCATTTTTCTTCATACTGAAAAAGGAAAAGCACTACAGAAATTTCTTAATTCTCAAATGTGCAGAGCTATTTTGTGAATACCTAACTTACATTTTTAGTTGAAGGAAAAATATAGAAGTGGGTCTCACAATCAACTATTTCTCAAGTAATAAATAAAATTAATAAATAGTGTAAAGCGTGCGTATGTTGTTGACATACAAAAAAAAGTGTGCGTTTTTAGATTACGACTTCTTGGTTTGTCAATTGTCATATTAGTAAATTGGTTTTATTTTTCTATATTAAGGTTAAATAAACTGATTAAATTGTCTTTTTCAAAGCTGCGTCTCTCTCCCTTTAGTTTTCCCAATTTTAGTCCACAAAACGTGATCATCATTAACCGTGATCATAAAGTTTATTTGTTCATGAGTGAATGGGTCTAATTGTTCAAAAGGAAATAAGTGGCTCATGTTTAAAGTATTCTGTTCATGTATCTGTAATAATTTCCTTTCTATTTTTTCTTGAAAAAAACTGTAAGGGTAGCAGAGTGATTATTTTAAAAAGGGAGGTCTGATACAAACTCTAAAATGTTTTCTTTTCATAAATAAATAAGATATTAAATAAACACATAACTATGAATATACAAGCTAAAAAAAAAAAGATCAAATCCTCAAAAACCACAAGCTAGTTGAATGTACGTGTTCAGTAGACAAATCTCAAAAACATCTGAGTCAAAAAAAATACCCATCTGATCGAACTGATGCGTTGTATTTTCAGATCGGATTGAGTTCTACTTGTTATGTTCCATTACAAAAGAAGTAAATAAGAAAAACGATCATGAGAGCATGAGTTATTGTAGGGACTATATTAATTTTAAGTTAAATGACATATGGTTAGGAGAGTTAGCCATTTAGGACCTTATGAATTAGGACATACCTAACTTTTTTTCCTTGCATTTTAAACTCCTAAAAGTATCATCCTTCATGAACATAAAAAGATATCTTATCTGATCACATGGATTGGAGAAACTTAGCAAATGAAATATATGAGGGATCGCATGTTTTATTTTCCCATAGTTTATCTTAAAATACATCCAATTAATTACATACGATATATCACATGTTACATATCTTAGTTCAAAGTTTGATTCTTTATGTTTTCGTGGTTATGTCCATAAACGAATCCACGGGGAAGAAACATATCATTCATCCACAAATGCATTAGTTTCAATCACCGAATCTGTCCTGTATTTATGCATGAATACTTCAACAAAAGATAAATAACTATGCATTAAATTTTACAAAAGATAAATAATTAACTATGAGTTAAGAGTTAAGAACTTACGGACTACCAAAATCTAAACTTCAACAATACAAAGACCAATACTTTTAAGCGCAGCAATGACTGATTAATCGAATGATATATTTACAAACACGATAACTATATGAACAAGATAACATCATCCCCGAAATAGACAAACAATATACCGCATGAATACATAAATATGCTTCTGACATGTTTCTTTTTCGGCGTCTGTTTTTTCAAGGTCACGTAGCACTCGTATTTATGAGACATAAAACCAAATTTTGCAAAACACACATGACATAGTTTTGCAAAAAAAAAGTTTAGCTTCTCTTTTCTAGTCCTAAAAGATGATTATTCTAGTGACCAAAAATATTACGTTATGAACAAGTGGTTTTGGAAAAAGAAAAAAAAGGAAGCAACGAGATCAAAGATGGGTCGTATGACAGATAAGATGGGTCGAAATTATTTGTCCAAAGAATTTGTGCGAGATGCAATATTAAAGTCAATTGTGAGTTGTAAATCTTGTGATCAAGATTTAAAGAGCCTCTAGAGTCTAATGTAGACATGCATCCCGGTACTGGCTGCAATTTAAAGAAGAAAAACATATGCGGATAAATTAACAAAAAAAATATTGATAATTAAGAAAAGTTTAAGTAATTTTGGTAGCTCCAAATAACTGCAAAAAGATAACCGGAACATACAGTTACAGTCTAACGTATCAGTGTTGTTGTTAATCCACATTTAATTTGGTACTATGCATGTGTTCGGATGTACTAAAAGAAAGTAATAACACATATACTAGCAAAAACTGAAATTACTCAGTCAATCAATTGTCGTAGCTATTTTTTCTAAACGTCCCACAAATTACAAATATCAGTTTGGAATTCTTGGATTGTGTTTACAACCAAAAAAAGGAAGATATATCTACCATAAAAAGTCTTTTGACCCAAAAAAATCTACCATAAAAGTCTAATTTTACTAAAAACGAGAAATAAGTCCAGTGTTTTGGTATAAACTATTAGGATTGTTTTATATAAATTTAAATATTGCACTAATATGTAAACGTAATATAAATTTTTATGTGACGGATAATTATGATTATCTAGTTTGATATCTGATATATCCATAAATTAAAAAAATAGTAAAATCAAGAAGACTTTTTGCATCTCCAACGTGGATACAAAGACGTATGCATCCTCTGTTTCACCTGCTCTCAAAATGTCACAACGATAATTCTTAAAAAATATATAAAATTTTGTCAACTTTAATCATCATTTAATATATATTAAATTAACTATTTCGGAGAATTTTATATAGCCGTCCCTCTCTGCATAAGAGTTGACTCTAAAAAGAACCAAACGCAGATTCCTTCTCTCTACTCACATTCCATTCTCTCTCTCTGTCTCTCTCTGTCTTTGATCAAATTTCAAATATTTTTGCGTCTGAATCACACCAAATCCGCCATGCCCATATCTTAAAATCCGATTCTCTCTATTTGTTTTCTCTGTTCCCGGAAATCTCTTGGATTTTCTAAAAGCAAAAACCTTATCCCCAAATCTAATCGATCCTTCTCTGTAATCTATGGTTGTGAAAATGAAACAGATCATGCGGTGGCCGCCGTGGCCTCCTCTCTTCGCCGTCAAATTCGACGTGGTCATCGTCGTCCACAAAATCGAGGGGTTGAATTCCGACGGCGATTGCGATACTCACACCACCGTTGGCGATCAGAGCCAGCGTGGGACCACCAGGAAGAGACCGGTCGTTGAGATCAAATGGAAAGGACCCAAAACGGTCACTCTCAAACGCTCCGTCGAACGGAATTACACCGAAGAAGGCGGTTTCCGCGGCGACGGCGTCGCCGAGTGGAACGAGGAGTTCAAGAGGGTTTGTGAATTCTCTGTTTACAAGGAAGGAGAGTTTCTTCCATGGCTCGTTTCCTTCACCGTCTTCAATGTTAGTCTCTCTCCCTCTCTCCCTCTCTCCCTCTTCCTTGAACTCGTTGACTCTGTGATTATGTCTGCTTTTACTCTCATGAATGATCAATCATCTGATCCATCTTCATAAAGTCTACACCTTTGCCTATGTACTCTGTAAATTAGCACCAATTCAGAGGAATTCTGTCAAAAAGTGGGAATTTTTATTCACTTTGGAGATTATGTATAGTAAATTTGAAGTGTATCTGAGTTTTTCAATGGCTGGTTATGTAGGGACTGAATCAAGGATCCAAGGAGAAAGTTCGTAGCTTTGGGAAGGCAGAACTGAACATTGCAGAGTTCTTTTCATTGATGAAAGAAGATGATGTTCAGGTCAAAGTGCCTCTAAAGATGTCTGGCTCTTCATCATCATCTTCGTTGAGTCCATGTCTACATGTGCGTCAATGATTTCCTCATTAGATAATTATCTGAATTTACAGCTGTTTCGTTTCTCTAATCGTAAGTTTTCAACTTATGTTACAGATATCTCTTCAGTTTTCCCCTAAAGAATCATTGCCTGAAAGACAAAGATCTGCTCTTCCTGTTCTGTGGTCTCCTCTCTCCGCAGAGGCTGAGAAAGCCGAGTCTGTTGTCAAAGTAGGCCTGAGAAAGATGAAAACATTCAACCATTGCATGTCAAATCGCCAGGCGTCGGAAAAGGAGAGTAGTAGAAAAGATGAAAGCAGCGGCAGCGGAAGTGGAAGTGAGAGCAAAAGCCCTGAGAGAAATCTTGATTCTGAGTCTTCTTATCCTTTTGATACAGATTCTCAGGATGAAGGAGATGCTGCGGATGAATCCGAAGAGAACAAAGACAATGTCGGCGGTGTCGCTGATCCGGTTAACTACAAAACACTTCGATACGCTAATTGGGCAAGAGGCTCTTTTCAGGCTGATACAAACCCGGAAGATGACTATTTGATTTATTACAGCCACCGCAGAACAATAGCAGAGACCGGGGATTGTCGTGACGAGGTTTCTAATGATGCAGTAAGTTCGGAGCAGGCAAATGGACAAATGGCAAAGAAGAGAATGTTATCTTGGAAGAAGAGAAAACTCAGTTTTCGATCTTCCAAACAGAAAGGTGAACCTCTTCTTAAAAAGGACTGCCTTGAAGAAGGAGGTGATGATATCGATTTTGACCGTAGACAACTAAGTTCATCCGATGAGTCTACCTCTGATGTATGGCATTCTCACTAAAACTGTTTATAGTTCATGGTTTGACAATATCGTTTCTTAACTCTTGATTGATTCTCTTGCAGTGGTATAGGTCTGATGATTCAGTCAAGAAGCCAGTATCTGAGTTTGGAGACGATGACTTTGTTGTTGGAAGTTGGGAGACCAGAGAAATTATAAGCCGTGATGGGCTGATGAAACTCACGGCTCGTGTATTTCTCGCTTCAATCGATCAAAGAAGCGAGAGAGCTGCTGGAGAAAGCGCCTGCACAGCCTTGGTTGCAGTGATGGCACATTGGTTAGGGTCAAACAGAGACATAATCCCAACAAGGTCAGAATTTGACAGTCTTATAAGAGAAGGATCATCCGAGTGGAGAAAACTGTGCGAAAACGACGAGTACCGGGAACGGTTTCCTGACAAACATTTCGACCTTGAGACGGTTCTTCAGGCTAAAATCAGACCCATCTGTGTAGTCCCCGAGAAATCGTTTATCGGGTTTTTCCATCCAGAGAAATCAGAGGAAGAAGAAGAAGCAAAAGAAGACGTGAGTCTAGACTTTCTGAAAGATGTGATGTCCTTTGATAGTATCTGGGAAGAGATCATGAAACACGAACCAGAAGAGTCAGCAAGCGAACCCGTGATCTACATTGTGAGCTGGAATGATCATTTCTTCGTCCTCCTCGTGGACCACGATGCTTATTACATCATAGACACGCTTGGAGAGAGGCTCTACGAGGGTTGCAACCAAGCTTATGTCCTGAAATTTGACAAAGATGCAGAGATCCAGAGATTGAAACCCGTTAAGGAGAAGAATGCCGACCAAGAAAACCAGAAATCAGGTGGTAAGAACAAGTTAGAGCAATCCGAGAGATCAACAGAAGCAGCTGAACAAGAAGAAGGAGAAGAGGTAGTAGTGTGTAGAGGTAAAGAGTCATGCAGAGAGTATATAAAGAGCTTTCTCGCAGCGATTCCAATACAGCAAGTTAAAGCTGATATGAAGAAAGGATTGGTTTCGTCTTTGCATCACCGTCTTCAAATCGAGCTTCACTTCACAAGACACCTCCAGCATCAACCCAATCTGCTGCTTGAACACTCTGCAAGTGAAGCGACTGTGTCTGAAGCTGCTGTGTCTGTAACTGTGGCTTGGTCGTTGGCGAGCCAGTTCAGCAATAGTGGTGGGTTTGGTTGCGAAATGGCTGAGCTTTTGGGGGTTGAAGGTTGAGACAAGTGTACAGAGAAAAGGAGTCTCGAGTTTGTGTGAAATTTTGGTGTTTATATAACTAAATAACCTTTCTTCTTTCTTTTTTTTTTTTTTCTGCGTAAGCTTGGTGTTTATAATGTCTTCGTTGGAGAGTCAAAGAGAGACTTTTCTGATCCTCTCCTACAATAATGTATCGAGGAAATTTACTAGAAGATATTATTCAATAAAATCAGTAATTTAATTTATATTGCATTGAATATCAACGGATTGGTATTTCAATACCGTGTTTCAATATATGCGAAAAATACTAAAACGACTTTATGATTTGGTGATTTTGACTAACATTTTAGAGTTATTTATTTTTAAATCACAGTAAAGTATTATTAAAATATAGTAATTTTTTGTTGTCAGTCAAAAAAGAAAAAGAAAAGACAAGTGCATAGCAATGGCCATATAATTATGGGTCAATTAGCTATTATAACCATATTGGATTCACAAATAAAGCTTATAACCATCAATCATTTAGTTAGCTAATAAACTGAGAAACAAAAAATGGACAATTTTACCCTTTTCGATAATAACAAAAATATTAATTGTTATACTATTTCATGTTGAATACTACTAAATATATATAAGAAATGGGCTTCGGTTGATTAAAAAGAAAAAACGGAATTTTTTGCAAGACTTGTTTAAAAAATATCGAGCTACATCTGTTGTCTGGGAGAAGTCTTTCTTGTTGTGTCTGCTGTATCATCTAGGGGATTTTGGAAGATGAAGAGAATATTCGGTGCGAAGAACAACAAAGAGCCTCCACCGTCCATCCAGGATGCTTCTGATCGGGTTTCTACTACTTTTGTCTCTTTTTGTTTTTTTAATTCGTTCGTCTCGGAATGTAGAGCAATTAGGGATTCGTAATAGAGTTTTGGGCTTCTTCGAGAACCGTCGATTTCTGATTAGTTAGATAATCGATCGAGATTTAGATGGATGAAGTGATGCCAACTAAGTTGATCGATCTAATTTTCCATGTTCTTGTCAGATCAATAAAAGAGGAGAATCAGTTGAAGATAAGGTTAAGAGGCTTGATGCTGAGCTCTGCAAATACAAAGACCAGATCAAAAGGACTAGACCTGGTCCAGCTCAGGAAGCTATCAAAGCTCGAGCTATGAGAGTTTTAAAGCAAAAGAAAATGTATGAGCTTTCTTCATCGTCCTTCATTTCAATCATATCTTGTTTACTATATAACATTTGTGTGTGTTTTCGCTTTAGGTACGAAGGACAACGTGACATGCTCTACAATCAGACTTTCAACCTTGATCAAGTTTCATTTGCTGCTGAAGGCCTCAAAGATGCTCAACAAACTGTATGTAATAATTTAATAGTAACCATTTATTCTCATCTGGCTTTTTTGAGTGTTGGATAAGGGCGTAAGATAGAAGTAGAACCCGGAATGACTGCATCTTTTGAATACCTTGATTCACTGCAGATGACAGCGTTGAAATCTGCCAACAAGGAGTTGAAAGGAATGATGAAAACCGTCAAGATTCAAGATATAGATGTACTTCTTGTTTTTGAGTTCTTATTTTTTTGTGTTATTCAAGCTCTCTCTTATTATTACTCGCTTCCTAGATACTATCCATTTATTTACTATGGATTATTATTATCACACAGAATTTACAAGATGAGATGATGGACTTAATGGATGTTAGTTCTGAAATTCAAGAGACATTGGGTAGGAGCTACAATGTTCCTGATGACATTGACGAAGATGACCTCATGGGCGGTATGTCATTAACCCATTTTTCTCAGACATTCACTTTCTGCTGCTGCTTTGGGGTATCGGTTGAAACTCATTGCCATGTCATGTGTATGTGAATGCAGAGCTTGATGCTCTTGAGGCTGACATGGGAAACGAGACTGAAGCAGACGGAGTGCCTTCCTATCTCCAACCCGATTTGGAGCCGGAGCTTGATGACGGACTAGACTTGCCTCCACCACCAATAGGAACAACAACAGGAGCTCAACCTGGACGAGCTCAGGTGAGTTTCCTCTCAACTTTTTTTTCTCTCTTTATCTGTTTTTTTCAATTTATTCGCTACTACCGCTTACAATCTGTTTCTACTGTATGTGGAATTATGATGAAAACCATTTTTAAAACAAACATTTATTTTGGCTGATAAGAGATTTATGATGAAACAGGCTGCTGATGAATGGGGATTACCGGCTGTACCACGTGCATCACTTCGGGGATAAATTCCTTTTTCACACTTTTGTTTAGTGTGCGTAAAAAAAATTCATCATCTCCAAGCGATTTCACTTGTGAAAGCTACTAAGATATTTAAAAATCCCTTACTCATGTAACAAATACGTTTTGTGCATAACAGTATCATAAACCTTGGATCCTCGATTTGGTCTCTTAGAACTTGTGATAAGGAAATTTCGGAATATCACATTCATCAAATTAAAAAATATGAGAGCTACAATTTCCATCTGTGGTTTGTTCAGCGCCTCTATTTCCTGGTATACTTAACTGTGTTTCGACAACAAAATCTCTCTGCTTTGTAATTAATCATCTTTTTCACCGTGCATGGCTTCACAGATCGATCACGGTCTTCCTTTACTACTTTGGTCACAGCTTTGTAAAAAAAAAAGAGCGACTCGATAAATCAAAAACTAAAATAATTTTGTAACATATAAAAAATTTATCCACGGCTTTATGATGAGAATGAATAGATTTGTATGAATGCTATTAATAGATTTAAAAAATAATAAGTATTATCATATAAATCTATAATTTAAAAACAATAATTAATTATGCGCTAATGCCCGGCTACTATGCTAATGAAACATGAAATCCAATTTAATTATTAGAATAATACGGAACTTTTATAATATTAGATTCTTGTTATATTATTAGATTCCACATGAATTTCCTCCAGGTCCACCATAAGTAAATAAAACTGATTTTTTCCCAGCTTTTAAACCATAACATTTATCACTGTCTAACAATTTTATTAATTTACGTTTGTTGCTTTCTTTAGTCTTAAAATTATAATCTATAATTTCAACTCTTCTAACACGTGCAGATGCATTGTCATCTTGAGTTGGTAAATGACCATTACCCATTGGTGGACTTATACCAGAAGAAGAAGCTTGAACTACTCCTCCAACTCCAACAATATTCACACCATTACTTATAAGATCAAATAGTTCTTTTGGCCAATAACCAATATCTTCATCTCGCACATCAGAATTTATATTTGTTATCCACCAATTTTTAGAATATTGATCCTAAAGTAAAACGAACACATTATGTTAGATTAGGTAAAGTACAAATACAATATTTGTTACTAGACAAGTATATTACCTGTGCAATACGAATATAGATACCCTTTGTTCCTTTGGGGTTATAAGGTAAGGGTCCACTTAAAGTATCGGTTTTTGATACTTGAATAAAACCAGGACACATAATATTATAACAACCTGTTCCATTAATACCCTGCCATTTATTGGATCATTATATATTAAAATAATCCATATGATAATTAAAATATATTTAAAATTAATGCCACTACAGGACATAAAACACAAACAACATACAAAAACTAAATAATTAAGTATTAAAATATATCCCAATAAACATATTTATAATTACATAAGATGTTAAACACATTTCTATTATTTTAGGCTTTTTTAAAAAATATTATTTTATATTTTTGATACCATTATTTGAAATAAAATTTTATTTGATCTTTTGAAATGAAGATCAATAAATTTTCACTTTACAAAGTATAAAATCTAATAATCATCTATTATTTTTCTAGTGTAAGTAAAAAATCCTTGACAAGTTTTATTAATAATAAGAGCTATTTAGCTCATTAATACATATTAGCAAAGGGTAGAAACATAAAAAGAAAAAGAAAAATATGTTTCACTGTATGTGTTGTAAGTGTAGGTAAAGACAATTTAACATTTCTCTTCAAATATATTACTATTAAAAACCAGAAATATTATTAAATCATTTTTCTTTTTTCTTTTTCTTTTCTTTCTTTCTTTCATACCAAAAATCAAAAAAATAAATCTAAAAAATGTAATGAAAATCGAAAAAAATTCATGAAAATTTTGTAAAGATCTATTAAAGAATCCACTAAGATCTAATGAACTTTGTTATGTATATATATAGAAGATGAATCCAACTAATTGATTAACTGAGTCAACTCACTGAATGAACTCACTGAATCAAGTACGGTTAACATTTTCTTTAATACAGTAACTTAATTGTTCTATAGGTGAGTTAAAAGTTTTTTATGGTGATCAGTTTATATGAGAAATATTTCTAAATCAAGTTTGCATATAACATTTTGTTTAACGCCATAACAAATTGATATTTATTAACTTAATTATTAATTAGTTTACCCTAGAGATGGTTGTTCAAATAGTTAAATATATTTTTTATAAATTTATCTATAACATTGTTTTTAACACGATAATAAAATTGATATATGTGAACTTTCATATTATTTTTTAGTTAATAGATTTTGTATCAAATTAAAAATCATCAATCTGCCCAAGTGAATCCAATCTGGTGATGGCGTTGGATTGGGAACCCCCAAAAAATCAATTACTAACTCTTGAGAATAGTTTGAGAAAGAAAAAAAAAAAAGATGAAAAAAAAAAATCAAAAGAAAGAAAAGACAGAGATAAACAAATTTATGAAAATATAAACAATTTAGGGGGTAAATTGCGAATATCAGTTATAACTGAATATATAGAATGCAAATATTCTAATGATAATGTGAAGAAATTTTTATGAATACACTTAGCCATAGCTTACCACAAGTTTTGATATTAAAGATGAGAAAACTGTATATATGTTATAGATAAATATACCTTCCAAAATCCAAATCTCCATGTGTGTCCGTCATCGAATAATTTTGGATTTACCTATAATTAAAACGAATAATTTCTAATTTTATAAAGTTAAATTTTCAAAATTAAATTAAAATAAAGCTAATATTAAATTTACCATTCAACCGGCTTGGATAACATTAATTTTGTTTTTAGCTTCAGTGCCTACATATATGCTACCATATGAAGCTTGATCTTTGCTAATATTCAAATCATGTGTACTAAGCCAAGCTGACAAACTACGGTAAGGGCCTTCATCTCGTGTTCTAACTACAGCAACCTCCAAATTCCAAATATATAATAAATTTATTATACCATACTAAGTTTGTAATCTAAAAAATATAACTGAATTTTCTAACATGTGTTCCCGGATTTTTGATTGTAAGCGGATTAAAATGCTTTTCTGCCCAATATTGAGCATTTTTGACATCTTTATTTGAATTCCTTAATATAGGAACTGTTCCACTAGGACATTTTATAATTTTCCCACTTTCATCTCTGCTTCTGATTTGATTTATTGGTTTGGAGATTGAAAAAGTTGGTTTTAGCTGCCCAAAAGTGTATGATAAAATGATAAATATATGAGATAAGAATCAAACCAAATTAGATATTATCTTTTCTCTTTTTTTTTTTTTGCACATAACTAAAATTAAATTTAATATGGATAATAATAAAAATATATAATATAATATTCTATATAATAGAAAAGATCAATAACCTATAAAAATGTTTTGTTGTTTTAAGAGATCGTGATTTCTGTATATATTAAATCTAAAAAAATACAAAATTTTTTACATATTTTAATTTTATATTCTAAATATTATCAAAAATAAATGAAATAATTCCAATTAAATAATTAATTTATAAATATTTATTTAATATATATTTAATTTTATATTTAATATATATATATATATTAAATTTGGTTTGAACTAATAAAAACTACCAAACATTTTAAATAGTTAAAACTTAAAAGACTAGGAAAAATGTTGTTCTTATCTATATTTTTTGGTAATCTATAATTAAGTCAATAAGACATATAAAGAAAACATGCAGTGAAACAAAAAAAGTAGAAACTGGTTGTATAAGGTTCTGAAAAACTATACAAACAAAAACATACTAAATACTTAAAATATAATATATCCAACTATAAATAAAATTTAAAAATCAATCAAATGCAAAAAAAAAAAAAACATAAATAAACAGATAATTTGATGAAAAATACCTGAATTTTATGGTTTCTAAGTAATGGATGATTTAAAGAAGGTTGATTATATATATCCACACAATCGTATATGATATTTTCATTTAACTATAAAAAAATTAGAGATCAATATCATAAATCAATATAGAACTATTAGCTAAAGTCTTATATATGTTCATATATATATATATATAAGATTTCTCTTTTAATTTACCTTAAAAGATTTTAAGTCTCTTACAATTTTTTTAGATTGAACTACATAAATTAAAAATATGAAAGCAACAAATCTGAGAATGAAACTCATGAATTGCCAATCAATGTTTTAGATAGTTTCTAATAGTTTTGTTTTGTTAGACTATATTTACATCCAAATATTTAGGTATTTATAATAGTTATGTTGTTTTATTTTTTATTATTTTTTATTTATGGTTTTTAAAATAAAAATAAAATATATATATATAAAATTTTTACTTTTCCATAGAAATATCTATATATATTAATCAAACACTTCAATGTTTTTTTCAGTGTTTATCTCCTCTATTAATATACAGATTCAATAAATAATTAAATATACTCTCCTTTATTGTTCCCTATTACTTAGAAAGAAAAAAAATTAGACTAAACTTTATTATCTGTTTACTGGCCAACTAGACAGCTTTTAGTAAACCATATTAATGTAGTAAGATTTTTAATATAGGAAATGAAACACATTAATATTTTTAATGTGTAGTTGCTGACAAACAAAAATTACTGTCTATTTATTGGTTCTTAATTTTCTAATAAAATAGAATTAATCTACTGAGATTTTTTAAAGTTAATTGAGATTTTTAGTTATAAAAGTTTAATATTCTCGTTGAAGATTAATTACACATTAATTTGCATATATGAGATTTTTTTTGAGTTTTTGAAATTTTTCTTTAAATATTTTTGTATTGACATAAACGATAATAAATTTTTCAAAAATACCAAAATTTTCAAAGAAATATCTCCAAAAACTTAAAGATTCTTAAAAAATCAAGAAAAATCTAAAAATATATTAAAAATCAATTTAAAATTTAATATCAGAGATATAGTTATGTTTTTGGTTACATGCATATACATAATTTCTTTTTAGCAATATTGGTTAAATAAACAACTCATAAAATATTTTTATACTTTAAATAATACAGTTAAATATAAAATTACATAACATATATTTATATAAAAAAAAACTGAAAATGCTAAAAAAACATAAGTAATATCTATAAAAAAAATTATTAATTATTATACATAATTTTAACAAAATATGAAAATATTTTATTTACAAATTTTAGAGTTTTTAATATTTTATTATTATATTAACGCATTACTAGTTTAATATTACTGTATGAACTTTAACTATTATCAGTTAAAAATAAGATTAATATGTAATTTAAACTCATACATAATGGAGTTTGATAGATAAATAATTTTATTTTTGACTTACAAATAAATATGAACATAGAAACTATCTATTCAATATTCTAAATTATTAGGTATTTGATTTAGCACAAAAATTCTGAACCACTCAAGATATGTGTTCCTTGTAGAGTCTCATGGCTTTTATGTCTCTCAAATGAGAAGAGATTCTAATCATTTTTTCATCAAAAACGATTTTTTCTTTATTTTTTTATTTTTAATGTGAGACTCCATGAGAAACTCGGATGATGCTTATTCTACTTGTGATGGGTTCTTGTCCATAGTTGAGATTGAGTTTGGTCAGATCCAGCAACTTCCAGTCCAAGTGTGACGAAGCTGTCCTTGGACTATATTTGAACCGGCAGAATAAGACCTGACCAGCCTGTTATTGTTGTTATTGCTCCCAAGTTTCCCTTCCCAATCCGGATTTCAATCTCTGAGCTTCTTTGTTTAGTAACTGGTATTCACCTAAGGGACATCACAGAGCCAATTTTGGTTATCTAAGGGACATAATGCAGTTAATGTAATATTCCCTCCTTAAAGCTACTCATTCAAATCCAGCATAATAAGCTACACTATGATTACAACATTAGAATCTCAATATTATAACATTTTTTTTTGTTAAAGCAAACCCATACTTCGACCCAGAAAGTTGGATACTTTTATACAAATCGTAAAAAGATTTGTCCTTGTCTCAAACATAGAACTGTCATCAACTCCAGAAATCTTTAAGCTACTTATTTTTCTTGTGAGGGGTTCTTGTCTTTAGTTGAGATTGAGTTTGGTCAGATCCAGCAACTTCCAGTCCAAGTGTGACGAAGCTGTCCTTGGACCTATATTTGAACCGGCAGAATAAGACCTGACCAGCCTGTTATTGTTGTTATTGCTCCCAAAGTTTCCCAATCCAGATTTCAATCTCTGAGCTTCCTTCTTTAGTAACTGGTATTCACCTATATAGAGAACATTCGGTAGAAGAAGAATCAGTAAATCGATCTTAAGCTCTGATTCAGACCACTTTTTGAATGTTTGGTTTATGTCCTGTTTTTTTATATTTACCTTCCCTTATGAGCTTGTCCTGCTTTAGTATCGCCATCTGCTGCTTCATTTGGCTATTCTCCAAGGACAGTGTTGCACGTGTCTGAAGAAGTGAAGCCACTCTCACGGATAAATCCGCTTCCACCGCCTGCAGAACGATATTCGTATTGGTTGTTACTATCAGATTTTTATTAGATAATGTGTAAGGTGTTTTATATTAAGTTCTATGGATGTGCATTCTAACTAAGTTGTAACACCAATCGCTCGCTCATCCAACCACAGAGATCTAACATACAGCATCTAATTTTGCATATAGAAATGTATGATCACGAGACAGCCAACACGGTTGGGACCAGATCGATTGGGTTTTAGAAAGCACAAACTTGAATAGAAACTCTACCTGCAGCATCGATACCCTCCTCTCAAGTTCGGCTATGTACTGGAGCTTACGAACTCTTGAACGCTGTCCTGGGTTCCTGGCAAAGTAAAGACAGAGGAATCAAGAAAGAATGAACGCGTGACGCAACAAGACAATGTACAAGCACCGGTCCCCCGTGTTTGAACATTCTAAGAGCACCCTTGTGGACATACACACATACAAAGGGTAAACCTACTGTCATCTACATATTTGCCAATGTAGCCAGAAAAAAATTCCATCTTTAACTACAAATCCAAGGGTAAACCAAAGATATATAAGTTCTTGCTCCTATCTTCCTTTTTCACTTACAAACTTGAAACCAAAATACCGCTTCCGTTATATCACTATTTTGATCTAGAACTAGATGCAGATGTAGCAAATTAGAGCTCAGGGACTAAAGCTAGATTCACCCATACGAAACATGTTTATTAGGAACATTAGCCGATAAAGGATTACTCCTAAGGGACTAAATCTTGTCAATTTCTCTACAATAAAGTAATGATGGTTAATGTTCTCTCACCTTTTTGCATTTGGTACCCCCACTGAACCGCAAGCATCTTCTGCCAAAGGTGGACAATGGATCCCTTTCACAGTATCATCTGAGTTCTGAGGAGGTTTCTGAGGAGCACAATCCGAAAAGGCAGAAACAATAGGGTTGTTAGAGAAGCTCGAATTGTTCCTTGCTCTTGGCGAGTTGGGACCATATACACAAGCTGACTCCAACTCCCCACAAGCTTCAGAAGTCAAACTTTCTTCATCTTCGCTTTGATTAAAACCAGAAAAGTTTTCTGAGATGTCTCCCAAAAGCACAACTGAGTCGCTAGCTGAGCGGCGCAGAGGAGGACCTCCACCAGTGAGCATCCCATCAGTTTTCTCACACAGCAGCTCATCAAGCCAAGCTGGTTGATCGTCGAGCGTAGAAGACTTGTATTGGCCAATGTATGATTCAATGGGGGAAGAAGAAGAGTAATACGTATCTGCAACCGGATTCAAAGACAGCTTCCTTGGAATCGGGCAACGAGGAGGAAGCTGACCAGGCCTTGACATGATTTAAAACAAGTAGATTCGCTTCTCAGATGTTCCTAAGAAATCAACAAATTCAAAAGCTTTCTTAGTAGAGAGAATAGTAAACAAGCTGCTGCTTTTATTTGAACATCAACCGAAGCTCTATGCAAAAGAATTCCCACACTAAACCCAATTTAGAGCTTTAAAACCCTAAAGTTTTCTTCTCAGCTATCAAACAGAGACCTCAATCCAAGAAAAATCATTATTTAGTAAAAACAAAAGAAAAGTTTGAGAGAGATAAACTAAGATCCCGACAAGCATTCTTGTATTAACCCCACAAGACAAAGAAAACAAACAAAAACAAAAAAAAACCTTAAAGACGAACAACATCGAAGCAATGAAACAGTTACCAGCAGAGTCATTACAGCCTTAAACAAAAACCGCATTGAAATGAAACCCATAAACCTTAAACCGAGAAAACAAACAACTTTGAATCGAATCATCAAACAGAGTGAGTCATAGCAATAGCAAAGTGATAACTCTTCAATCATCGGAAAGTTTGTTCCTTTTACCTTCCGGCGGAGAAGATAGTGACAGAGGAGGAACAATGTCGGAGTAAAAAAGCGAAACGGCGAGTGTATGCGAAGAAAAGAGATTATAGCGTGCTGCACCAATCGTCTCTCTCTCTAGTTTTCAAGTTGCGAAAAAGAGAGAGAATTTATTCTTTTAGCTTTATCAAACAGCTGCGTGTGCGTATAAATGTATAAAATGTGTTGTAAATACGCAGAGAGGATTGAGAGGAGGAAGACCAGGCCAAATCCACAAAACCCCAATTGGCTGGAGACGGAGGCGTACGGACTGCNGGCCCTTTTTTTTTTTTTTTTTTTTTTTTTTTTTTTGGGTCAAGGGTCAGTGACCTGAACCCATCCGTACTTATTTTATATAATTATAAAGTTTTTGGGTTTGCGTTTTCACATTGATTATGATATTTGATCAGTTTTTGGCATTTACATTACATGGTCCCGTTTTTTTGTTTACAAAAACATATATTCTGATTTCTGAAATCAGTCTAGAACGTTCGGGAAGAAACAGCTGTAAAGAGAAGAAGATCCAAGAAGCATTGTGTTTTTTTATAAAGTCGATTGTGATTTATATATAAACTGCATATGGTATACTTTAATCAAGAACGTTGAGTTTGTGTTCTCAAAGTAGTGAATATTATTAGCTAGATGATTAACTTAATTTCGCTTGCCATATCAGAAAACTTCTCTTAGTATTTTGTACCAGTTAGTATTAATGATTTTATCTTTCAAGAGTAAATTTTTTATGTTAGAAACTAAATCATATATATACTCGACGTTCTTAGTTTTCGTAGATAAAAGGCTACCATTAATTAAAGTAATTTTGGTTCCCTTTTTATACAGTTTTGGGGTAATAGTTGTGAGCCTAGTTCAGTTGGTAACATTTAACTACAAAATCTTTCATATAGACTTGAGGTGTTGTGCTCGATTTCATTCCCTTTCCAGATTAGATCCTCTCAACTAAAATACACAAATGTTTTTCTTATGGTACATTCGCAACAATGGTTTTTAACTGCGGATGTGTGGAACATTCATTTCTCATCAATCTATATACACATGCCATTGTGAATATAGAGCGAGTGGCTGTTTTCATCCACCAAACCATTATATATGTAACCTGCAAAATAAGGGAAAATAACTACATAACGTATTGTTTTGCCTACTATTAGGAAAGTGACAAAGCATGTAGCTTATAATGGGTGTGTTAAACAGAGAATTAAATTCATCTAGGTCTTCTTTATGCCCTTTTCAATATTGGCTCAAAGGTTTAAAGTGTATCAAACAGACTTGACCAATAAAACAGCTTCGATTTAAAACTAATAAAGAAAAAAACAGCTGTGCTTCAAACTTTTAAATATTATAATATTGAGTACCTGTTTCGTTTACGCAAAGTTGAGATTTTTTGTGTTTTCATGTGTATTAGATTTATAGTAATCATGGTGGGATTTAAAGCATGAAAATGAAAATATTATTATAACAGATAGTCATCAGATTAGCATTTAAATGTTAAGATAAGGACATGTCTCAAAAAAAAAAAAAAAAAGCTAAAGAAGCTATATTTTTCTTAAAATTAAAGTAATTAATGGTGCGGAAAAGAACCCACCTCCATTTCACGTGTACTTTTTTCTAGATATGGAAATCCAATTATTCTTGATTTTTGCTTGAAATCTATAAAATTGCACATTCACCGCATGTGGTATATATATGAGGTCTATATACATACATACATACATACATATGTACAGTATATATAAATCTATCACATATTATGTAGCTTGAGAATAATACATACTAGTAGAGAAAGTACGCTAAGAATTAAAATCACTGCATGAGATAATAAAACATTTCAACTATCCGTTCTACCCGATAGACAAAGATTTGTAAATCAGTATCCATATTCACCAGCTTGGTTCACCTTGGAAACATCTTGTTGTAAACCATAATTTTTTAAGATACGATATCTAGAATAGTCTGGAAGAATCAATCAAAGGCCATTAGACGTTGATACCGTTTTCTAGCCTTCAATATATGCTAAAAGTATCCATGGACAAACTTGGAATAATTTTTGGTTTTCACTTCACAATGTGATTATTCCACATGAATAATCCATATTCTCATGCATATTATGAGATGGAACAACATTCCGCATGGCTAGAAAGCTGAAAGATATATATATATATATAAGGGTCTGTTAATCATTTCCTCGTGCGCTCCAAATCGAATGCATATTCTCCCATGCTTTCCAAAATGATTAGCATCGAATATCAAATGGCCAATCTTCTTTGAAGTCATAACATTTCAAATCTTATTTTTTCAACGGATGGTCGATAGATGAAATATGTATGTGTGTGTCGAACCATAAACTACTTTTCAATTTGCAAAGCAAGCTCACTTCTTCTCGGATGAAATATGTAGTTTTTAAAAAGGGACTCGAAAAAAGAAAATGAGAGACATATTTCTCGGTTGGAATAATCAACGGTCAAAACAAAGCACATGTGGAGAAAATTGTGGCACGTGGAGGCTAATAGACCACGATCCATATTCATCAACTCGGCAAATATCACTCCTTCCCTCGCTTCAATTTCGTAATCCGTCAACATTGTTGTATTTGTCTTTCCAGGAAAATCTCTGCAGCATCCATGGGGAAACACAATAACCCGAGTACAGGTTCGTTTTACGTTTTCGATCTGATTATTGATAATCGTTGTGGATGAGTGAGGCTCTTCATCTTCTTCGATCTGATTATTGATTATTGATGAATGATCCGTGTGTGTTTGCGGTTTTCGGTAGATAAAACCGAAGCGGCGACGGATCCGGCGTGGGAATGCGAGGGAAAAGGAGCTTGTGAATTGAAACAGAGGCGATTTGCTGATACAATCATGCCTCATATTCTCAACTTGTGAGCCCGAATCTCTTTTTTTGTTTTCACTGACTTTGTGACCAATCCCGCGTTATTCCTGAATTTTGTTAGGAGGAAAATTAGGTTTAGATTCAGTTTTGGTTTTTTGTTTGATTCAGGTTAGGAGGATTGTTTGAACCGAATTTGATTCAATAGGTTTGGTTTGGTTATTTGCTCCTAGACTTAGATCACGGTGAAATCCCATACACAGAGTTGTTTCATCCATGTTATTGATTGTAATTTTCTAGCTCACTTACTTACTCCTACTTTGTTCCTTGCATCCCAAGTTCCATATTTGACAAATTGCAGATCACAAGTTTGTTTTCCATATAGCACTGTATGGATTCGAGTTTGTAGATTGCAATGATGATAGACTTTCATCGCATTTCTTGAGCAATTACGTTTATTTATTTCACCTCATCGGCTTCCTCTTACATGACCTCGATATACCCCGGTTTTGGGCTTTAGTGTAACCTTTTTGAGCTTTGTCTTGGGTTGAGTTCTGGTTTTTTTATAATGCGAGCTGTGGGTTTTTTTTTTTTAGGTACGGGGCTTGCGCTAAAGCCAACGATTTTGACATGTATGCACCAAATGCTTCGTTTGAGGACCCTTTAACACATGCTCAAGGGTATGTCGTCCTTCCATATTCTTTGTTTACAGTTGCAGATTATTTCCTCACTTTGGAATTTCAATTTTCTACCCTTTTGCTTTTCAGGGTGAAGCAAATCAAATCAGCATTTTATTCCCTCTCTAAGGTATATAATCTCACTTCTCGTTCCCTTGCTTCCTTTTTTACTACTACGATGATGGAATTATCTCCATGCAAAGACTCAATCACACATCTTACAGGTGTTTGGTGAGTCGAAAATAGTTGAATATCATATTCAGGAAAGTGATATCGCACCGGGGAAGAAAGAGGTTTGTGAATCCGCGTTTTTTTACCCTCGTTACCACTATATTATCATCTTTTGGTTACCTTTTCATTATATAAATAAGATAAACAACTTATGGACCAACAGATATTAATTGACAACAAACAACACTACAAGATCCTGGGAAAGAACATTGATATGATCTCTCTCATTAAACTCTATGTTGAGAACGGGAAGATTGTCCGACACGAAGACTGGTAATAATTCCATCCTTTTTCTCAAACCCGCTAATTTCACAGATTCTATATTTGCATCATTTCATTTAAATGCTGCTTGTTGGTGAACAATGTATAAGGTGGGACAAGAAACCTCTGAGGAACAGAGACACGGTTAGCTTCCCGTTAGTCGGGCGGGTAATGGAGATGGGTCGAAGAGGCTTGATGCTAGCGACTCATGCCATGATGGGTTTTGGTAAAGATCCTGACTCGCGTTGAATAAAGGAGATTCTTCAGGAAAAAGAAAAAGAACACATATATTGTAGTAGTATCTACGGTTCTTCAGAACACTCATTGAGTTTGAACTCCTTGAATCGGTTTTAGTTTTATGATTGTAATATGGTTAACTATTGTTTGTTTTTAGTCGGGTACGATCAGTTACTTTTTTCTACTTCTCGTTTTTCCATGTACCTCAAGTTTTAAGAATCATGTATTGCAAGCTAATAATGAAGGCGTGAATCGATTTACTTTTCTTTTTTCTTTTCACATGAGTACGAACCTTCTTCTATATGAAATCTGAATTTCGAGCAATAACGAATTTTAGATGGAAAGCTTATGTAATTGAACCAACCTGAACCATACTGATTTTGGTTTGTTTTTTCTCCTAAATCCGAATAAACCGATGTGTGGCCGGATCAAAGAACCTTCCTCAAATGGGCCTTCACTGTCAAATCTAAGTGTCCATTAACTTTTGTCTCCTTCTTGACGTAATATATTTAGATGATAGATTTGTGACTGTACACCCGTTTTTATCAAACAAGTTGGGCCCCTGTTTTATATTTTATTTTAAAAAATAGTGACAGGATAGTGATTTTGTAAGTAGAAACAAAAAATGTGTTCTCTGAAAGAAACTGTTGTTGGTTGTAGGATGTTACATTTTTTTAAAAAAAGTTATAACTTCTAATGACAAATTTGTGTTAATATTTTACAGGTGTTTGATATATAGGTTTCTCTAGTTGACAAAAAAAAAAGATATATAGGTTTCTATACTATTTAAAAATCCCTTTTTCCTATATCTTATGTAGGTTTATATACTCCAAAATTCCCAATTTTTCCTACTTCCTATAGGATACATGTATCTGAGGACCACACCCCTGTGTATATATATATTTTTTTTTTAACTTCGATTTTATGAAATTGAGGAGGAAGAAATGATACAGTTAAATATAATTCTAAAATAATGAATGAAGAGAAAAAACAAGGAACATTAAACGTCGTCGTCTAGGTTGGTCCCCTAATTAAATGTCGAGCAATAAATGGAAAGAGATAAGAGAGAAGTAGGTCTATGATGTTGGGGAATTCACAGGGTGTGTGTGTGTTTGTATATGTGACCACACCACCATTGCTCATCTCATGTTACTCTTCTTTCATTTCACAATACAAAATACAAATCACAACTCTCGTTTGTTTCATTTCAAATTCATTGTAGACCAACATTCTCTTTTAATGCACCCTCGTAAATACAGTATCCTTTTGTATATTTAAATAAAAATGAAATTATCATAAAATTGAGTTCGTTTATACATATATTTTGAATATTTCTATTATACTTTTTTTTTTGTAACCGCGAGATCCGTATAGTTCAGAGTCGAAATCAATACGTCTCAGTGGATGGTCATAGTTTAAACTACCTCTTCCCAAACCTCCTCATCCGAATCCAAGGGAGCAAGACTTCTCACTCTTTTGGAGGGATCCTATCCCTATCGATGCTAGCCACTTTGTAATTCTATTATAATTAGTTTAGATGTTTGACTCACTCATGAAGTCATGATTAACCCAAAGTAAACAGAATTAGTATATAGGACTATATGAGTGCTGCTACTTTTTAAGCGTCAAATCATATGTAGATAGCACGTCAAATTTGATAAATAAAATTTTCTATATAGATACACTTTTTCAAAATAACTCATAACTTTCGAAAAGTTAATTGAAGACGTGTATTTGGTTTACAAATTTACTCACTGAAAAATATAGAATTAACTATGACTTTCAAAATACTATATTTGATATTTGCACAATTTTGTTTACCACTCATCTTTTTCTCTGTGCTTATCTAATAAAAGTTTACTTGTAGTTTCGTATGTAGTAACATTTATATAGGGTTAATGAATATGCGATTGATATTTCTACTATTTTGCTATGAATATATTATGCGTTATAGTGCTACTAAAGAGAGATTACCGTATGAAACAAAATGATGCATTGGGTAGTTTTGTACAGAATAAAATTTACTACGTCGTAATAAAACATAAATTTCAAATAGACTATAGAAATGACTAAATTAGTAATTTGACGACATAGGAAAACTCACAAATGAATTATAAGTAACGCAGCGGCGAAACAAGTACTATGATTGGGTAGTTTTCAATTCATGCTATCTTTTTGGGAAGTGTTTGACAAAATTTACTGAATCAGTTGGTACTATGATTTTAGCTGAGTTTGATGCGGTTACTAAAAAATTTCGGGAGAAAGTGTTGTTACTGAAAGGTTAATGACAAAACAAAAGGGCAGACGACACAATTATACGGGAACTGAAGTTAACAAAAGGCTCTCTAAATATATAGTTTACCCTCTAACGACTAATTACTTTTTACAGAGTCCAAAAAGTTAATCTGATAAAAATAAAAATAAAAACAAAAAGAGAGATTTTAACAGCTCCGTCTCTCTTCTTCTTCGATCTCCGTCTGAGCTCGAGATGATGAATATAACGGCGACGACGGCAAAGACGATACGGCGGTGGAGTAACGAGCGGAGTCCGAAACAGAGGAAGTTCCGGCGGCGGAATCGGAGAGACCGCAGAGGAGATCGACGAAGGCGCTAACGATGACGCCGTGGCTCCTTTTGGGGTTCATCCTCAAGTACCATGCAAGCATGGACTCCAAGCTCTGCCAGTCTTTAGCCAGCTCACCGTGACTCCTCACCATCTCCTCCATGGAACGCCGGAAATCTCCGTAGGGATCCTCCGACTCCATGGCGACGGGGACGCTGATCTCCTCAATGGGCGGCGTGTAGATAGAATGAAGATCCTCCTGTCGCTTGGGGTTGGAACGAGAGTCCGCTTTCGATTTGGATTTGAGGTGAGTCTCATCATCGAGGAAGGAGCTGGTGACTCCAGGGTCGAAGAACAAGCGCTCCGATCTAACGACTCCTCTGACCACCATCTCCAACGACTCCGCGTCGAGGTCTTGATCCGACTCGGTCGAGTGACTCGCCGTCTCGGACGAGTTGGTGAACCATGACTCGGGGGTTTCGGCTTCCAGTACGTCTCCGCCATCGTGGTTGTGGTGGTCGAAGAAGACAGAGTTAACGGTCTTGATCATGTCGTCGTCTCCGACTCGGAATGAAAGCGTTTTGGCATTGTGGCAGAGAGGAACCGCAAGTAATCCTCCGCCTCGGAACAGAGATGAGAGCTTCACCATCTTCCTCTTCCCTCCCATTGAACGAACCAACCAACGAACTCTCTGCCTTTTTCTTTTTTTTTGAGTTTAGCAATTAATGGCAAAGGGGGAAGAGTTTGGAGGGAATGATATAAGAAGAGGCCTTCAGACAGAGCTGGTGGGTCAGCTCATGTGTCTCCATTTACTTTTTCTTTTTTTCTTTCTGTGGTAGTTGTTTTTAATACTATATGTTTTATTTTTATTTTTAAACGAAAACTGTCTTAAGTCTAACTTAACTACAAAAAATTACGAGTGTTTTTGTTTTGTGGTTAGGTTTTTTTTTTTTTTTTAGATTCGTTTCTGCACAACCGGGATTTCAATAGTTCTTTCCAAATTATGATTTGCTACAATCCAAATCTAACTTGCCTTTCTGCACTATGCCCTCTAAATTATTGATCTAAATGATCTTATATATTTATCATTTTCTCAAGTAACCTAATATGAAATCATTTTTTTTTTTTAAGTATACACTCTTTTACTAGTTTTGGAAAATTCAGTAACGTGTGGCAGAACAACTTTTTCACAATATAATTCATCTAACACACATTATTTGCTCCGTTGGTTGTTAGAGAGGTGAAATTGAAGTAACAAACCCAAAAAACAAATTATACAAACACGGTAAAATGGCTTTATCTCAATTTGAGTACTATCTATACTTCTGAGCACGTCTTTATAAGTTAGTAACACTACTAAAAGACACATCAGTAGCATTCCATTTAGTTGAAGACAAGAAAAATACTACTTATATAATTAGTAGAGTAAGCAAAGAAAAAAAAAAGAACGAAAGATGTTAGTCCCGAGCCAATGACAAAGCACTGTGCAGAACGCAAAGCATTAAAAACGATTGCTTACAAGAAAATGTTGCAGAATAACAAATCCCAATATAAAATATACTAATAGTATTTTTATATACTGTATAAAAGGTTGATTGACGGTACTTCATTCTTGTCCATTGGGCTCGTCATGTCAAATCTTCTTCTCATTTATAATCTCTCTCCATTTACGACTCTATGATGATATTAATACTTCAGTTTGTAGGTTTTCTTTTACATCTGAATTTAATTCTAGACTATCTTCCTTTAATTGTCTTCAAATTTAAAATGTTTTCTTAAACCACTTATACACAATGCAAATTTAAACATTTCACGTCTATAAAACGGACTCGTACGAAACTGTAAAAACTTGCAGTCAGTCAGTTTTGACTTTTTCCATGAGCTATAATGACCGGCCCTAATTCCTATTCTACGAATATTTTCGGTCAACATGTTCTTTGTAACTTACGATATAAAAACAAATATAAGCATAAAAGATCAAGATTTGATGAATTGATGTTCATTAATATATGAATTTAGAAACAAATAATAATTTATAAGTAAATACACTGATTAGATCAAATGACAAGTCGCAGACTCGCAGCACATATCTCTCTTAAACTTATTTTTTAAGAATTAATTATTTTTTGTAAAAGTATGATTCATCAATATTGTACAAGAATGTAAGGGAGACAGTGTCCTTCGAGAATCAATATTCTAGAGTTTCAGAGATATAAACAGAAAGTAGAAAAAGATTTATACAGAGCCAATCTGATGTTCAAACCCATTTTTATGAAATAAAGACATCATTTTTACGTACATTTTAACTTTATTTACCCGCACCATCATCGTTTTGTCTTTTGCATTTTTTTCTTCTGTTTTCCATAATTTCCGTAAGATATTGGATAAACTTTTTTGGGATAAATATGGGAAAATAGAAGAAAAAAAACAAAANGGAAAAAAATGGAAAAAAAAAAAAAAAAAAAAAAAACGAGTGAAAAAAAAAAAAAAAAGAAAAAAAACAAAACGAGAGAGAGAGGGTGCAAAACTCATGTGAGGAATTAAAGACGGCACCGTTGAATCACGCAAATATTAATTGTGGATTTTGAATAATTTAGAAAATATATTCTCCCTTGCTTCAAGTTCATTTGAGTATAATTTACATTTTCGAAAGTGAAGTTCTGTAAAATGCGATAAGTGGAATACTCTACAGTGTTCCCACCTTTTTTTGTGAAAAGGCTTCTAATTTCATGTTCAAATTTTCAGAAATGTTTCGCCATAGCGATATGTTAAATTTTCTCTCCCTATTTATACTGTTGAGAAAGAAAAAAACACTTATTTGAATGCTTTTACTCGATTTTATGAAACTGCTCACTGCTCAGTCTCTATAATTTGATGAAAAATAGAAAATCGAAAAAAAAAAAAACAAACAAACAAATGAGCATCTTGGACATGCCTCTTTATCCGTTTGCTAAAGACCGATATTTTATATTATTATATTCGATATTTTTTAACAGTGTTAAAAAGTAATAATAAATGCCAAGCACAGGTGTAGGAAAATCTTAGAAGTAACTTCTCAACAACTTCAACGGTGATTGAATCTGTATATGTATGTTTTCTTTTATCCATCAGCATCTAAAGTAATTTTAAGAAATTCACCGCAAATATTGTTGATGTTGATATTTGCTAACGATCGATTACTTATTAATTTATAAGCCGATTGATTTGATAAATGTTCAATATTTTTCTAAGTCTTGTATTTACATTTTTAAACTCTCCGTTAATTATTAAGCTCTCAATTAACGCACATTATCATTTTTAGGTCTTAGGCGCAGTAATTGGTAACTCTCTGTTGTAGTACAACCACAGTTGTGCCTAATGTATAGAAAGAGAACAAGCCAATTTTCATCCTTCATATTGTGTTATTATAAACTTCATATTGCCATATAATAAATTACCCAATTCTATATAGAGCTATCATTTCAAATAACAATAACAAACTTGAAAAAATCATCTTGGTCAAAAAAATATCATTCTCCTTGGCAAAATAAAACCTACAAAATACGAATAGTGTTGTCTTGTGACCAAGTCATACGTATGTTGGACTTTGTTCAAATTCTTAGAATAGAAAGACTAATCATGGAGGATACGTATATATATATATATATATAATTCTGCTTTAAAATATGGAAACACATATATACGTATTTCTTCTATATAATTTTTCTCTCGAGCAAAATATCTTGAATTAGACAAATATATATAGAAGTTGGTTCAAGATTACAGAAACTGATGATAAAACTAAGAGGTAGATACAAAACCAACAACAAAAACGATTAATAATATTGTTGTTTTGAAAATTGGTTTTACTCTGTCCATCTCAAGTAACCGATTAGACACAGCGGAAGGATAATGAAGTAAACCAGTTAACGGAATTATTAGTTTGGTTGGTTAAATGTGGTTATAATTTTTTTTTTTTTGACAATTCGGATACTATAGTTGCACTTGCACCAGAGACCTCTTGCTTATACCTATTATCAAACAACTCATATGATCCTGCGAGAGTTACTAATTAAAAAACTAAAGTTTGGGTGAATAATTCATCATCAAGCTTAGTATTTTAAAATATAAGACTATTATAATAGAACAAGAGAGAGTACAATTAAGTGCGACTTGATTTAAAATATGATTATCAAGATTGCATGAAAAGAGCATTACTTGAAATCATCGAGCAACAGGCAAAGCCAGCAATGCATGGAACAACATGTACCCCGTTGACCCTCGTGATTAGTTATTTAATTTTGTAGAACTTAGCAAACTTATCTATCATAATTCGACCCTACTATATATGTGGTTTATAATGCTTAATTAAAAATTGTAACTAACTAGAACTAATAACATACAATTATCATGTCACATACCTAAAACCTATGGGTTTGTTTAGTACAACTATTGATTATATGCTTTCTATATATGATAAATACACAGGAAAACACTCGTATACACTCCACAAGTTGTATGCACGAGCGCAAAGTGGAAACCTACTTTATAATAGGTTCATCTCTAGAATGCCCTAGTATGAACATATTTGTTGCAAGGGATGTCATTTTGTCTGTTCCAATTTGATTGTTCTTATGTACAGTAACAATAAAGGGCTAGTTTTAGCCACACAAAAAAAAAAACAATAAAGGCTAGTTTTGTTGTCAACAGTAAAGATGGGTTTGAAAATCTCGTCTAAAAAGGGTTCATATTTATGAATGAAATAGTTATGGACGTTAGGAAAGTCTGAGATAATTATAATGGGAATAATTATGTAACGTTAACTTTAAGGTCATGTATGTGTGTACCTAGGACTTAAATGTTAGGAGGGCAAATGGGCACCGGCTCACTACTTCTCTTCGTCTCAACTAGATTTTGACTTGTTACTTTTCTATTTCAATTTTCAAACGATTTAATGAATAAAAATACAAAACATTTTCTTTCTTGACCCCGCACTGGCGCACTTCATTAAACTCTGCATTAAAATCAATTGTCGAAAAGATTTTGCCTGCACAAGTGCGACGAAAAATGGGTTAGCCGGCAGTTCGCTTTTAGTAGTGTAAATTAAGATTTACGAGGTTTCATGAAATGTTCTGATATTGGATATGCGAGTTTCACTTTTTATTTTATGACTGATTTGTTATTTAAAGAAGTTAATAAGATTTGTCATATCTAAATATTACTTCTGCTTCCAATATATAATATAGTACATATCTAAAATATTTTAGATTAATCAATACCATCCGAACTCCATTTATCTTTATTATTTAGGTGAAACTCAAAGTGGAAGAAGAGAAGAAGGTACGAATGAAAGTGGGAGATCCACTGTATCTTGTTCCATGTCATATTGTTCTTTCTGTCGAGGCCTTCCTACTCCTAAAGATTTTTAACATAATATAAACTACATGATTGGTTAATTATTTAATGAATGCATTTTTTTTTTGTTCTTATCCTAACCTTAACAATGATGGATGGCAATTATACGTCTTTCGACATTATGATTAATTTGGTGTATGAATGTTTATTTGCTATACAAGCATTATAACATGTGACTTGTGAAACGTACGTTTACGAACCACATGTTTATATTTAATATGATTTACTTAACGTATCATGCAACGTATTGGCCAAATTTTTATATTCAGTATCTACATAATTAAATACGTTTTAAGGCATGGATGGGTTCATGATGAGGTTTGAGAGTTCTGACTGCTGTTTTATTAAGAATCGTCCATACTTCAAATTATTTTGCTGTCTTCTTCGTCAGATTTGCATATCTTCAAAACTATAGTAGTATATAAAACAAACTTTATATAAAGTATTTTTTTGTTAATGCGTATATATACACAATGTTTACATTTAAATATAATAAACTATACGCAAACAAACTGTCAAAACATGTGTTGTTAAGATAATGTAGTTTGTTCTATTAGGTGTTATAAGACTCAGTGAGATATAGTACAGTTTTGTTTACATCCTGAAATTTATATGATATATATATATATATATATATATGAATTTACATACATTTTCAGTTAGTTTTTGGATATGCACAAGATCGATATCTTAGATCAGAGTGATTTATATATTGGTACAATAACCTTAATTTTTGGACGTACTTTAGTAGTCCACTAGTTAATCGGATTGTTTTTTATTATGAGTTTCTATCAGTTATGCTTATGCATATTTTCAAACAATGTTTTCGTTATAGGTTGAAGCGTTCTTTTTTTTTTGTGATCTCCACTCAATAATGCTTATCTAGTCAGCTATCTTGATTTTATCTACTATAATTTGTTTGTCTATATTGTGGATAGTTTAATCCGTTAATTTGTTAGTTGTTAATTAGTGATAAACCAATTTTTGTTTTTCTTTTCAATTTCAAATCAATCAGTTTTAAAATCTTTATATTTGAATATATATAAGCTAATATTGAGATGTTTAAGAATGATTTAAATCTATAGCATAAATTGATTGGAAAATTAGGTAACCATGAAGGAGGTTAGAGAGATATTATGAAGATAGTGTAATTAGGGAAAAAAACTAATGTTTCAGTTATTCATGTATATAAGTTGCAAATTGTCAATGTCTAAACGTTTTCCCTCTTTTATTTTATAAAATAATATTTGATATTTAATGTGAATTAGTGTTTAATATAATCTAATTAATCCGAAAAATATTATCATAATTGGATAACAAAAAATCTTTAACATACTACATGCATTTGCTCTTAAAAATTTATGAAGCAAGTTGTCTTACTTACACATGATGAGAAATGAGTCATCGCCAATAGTCTTTTGTGTTGGCGGAGCACGTTCCCCGAACAGATTTAAAGTTTATAATTAGCTATTTTGTAAGTGAGATTTGTTAGATTGATTTCATAAAAATAGCGTAGTTTAAGCAAGTTTTTATTTTTGTTTGCAGAAACAAGAAACAAAATCCATACAAAAACAACAACAAAAATGCGATATTGCTCTACACTAAAGTTGTTTTAACTTACAGGACTGTTTTTCTTTACTTGAAAGATAAGATACCAGAAACCGAGTTAACATCATCATCATCATCACCATCTACGTCATCATCCTCGGAATCCACATCAGAAACCTGATCCAAGAAGCTATGGTGATGATGATGCGAGCTCCAATCAGGAGGGAACGTCTTCTGCAACGTCTCTGTGAGCTCACCACCAGAACCTTCAATCTTACACAGACATTTAGACCAGTGAACCGCGGTTCCCATATCGACAATCAAGCCTGCTTCCACCATTTCCTTGGAGATTGACATTACTCCCGTGTAAATGTAAGCTTCTGCCATTGAAGCACGCGATAGAAGAGATGTCATAAGGCAATGATACACAGCTTTATCTGGTTCTAGCCCCATCGCTTTCATTTCCTCGTAGCAATTTAAGGCTTTCTCTGGAAGAGAAGCTCGAGCCCATCCTTTTATTAAGGTCGTGTACGTCTTGATGTTTGGTGTCACCCCTAATGCTTCCATTTCTTGGATTGTTTGTGTAGCTCTCTGTCAAACATTTACAACAAGTGGTTCTTTCTTGTTACAAAACCAAGAAACCCGCGAAAAAACACAAGTAAAGATTCTGCTTCTTAAATGGAAACTTACATTCATGTCGCCAGCTTTAGAACAAGCACTAATGAAGGATGTGTAAGTATGAATGTCGGGTTTGACACCTTCTTTTTTCATCTGCTGCATCAAATCCGCGGCTTCCCATACATCGCCTCTTCGAGACCATCTAAAATAAACCAGAGGAAGAAAGAATGAAATTCCAAAAGCAGGCCAAGAAGTGGTTACAAATATTGATGCTTTACCCGTCGATCAATATGTTATAGACGAAGGAATTGCGCGGGATGTTCCGTGCGCTCATCTCCTTCGTGACAGCTAATGCGCTCTGCATTCGTCCTGATTTGCAGCAAGCTTTCAGTAACGCCTCGTAAGTGAAAATGTCAACCTCCAAACCTTCGTTTTGAAGTCTTGTAAAATACTCAAAGGCTTTTCCTGTATCACCAACTGATGCATACCCTTGCATGATCTTTGTGTAAGTGTGTTCATTTGCACTAACACCCGCTAATGTCATCTCATCTAATATCTCCACCGCCTTTTCCATCTACACATATCATGTTAAGAAGAGATTAATCAATCAGATAATCTCTATAGCAGAACCACACATAAGACTCTAGAAACGTAAACGTACCTGACGTTTCTCAACTAAACCATTAATCAGAGCATTGAAAGTGTGAACGGTTGGAACACACCCGCATCTTCTCATCATATCGAAAATCTCTAGAGATTTCCTCATGTCACCGGATTTAGCATATCCGTGTATGATAGGCATAAAAGTCCTTGTCGTTGGTCTATGCCTCAGCTTCTGCATTTCCTTCACAGTCTGGATTGCTCGATCCATGTTACCCATTCCGCAGAATGCTGCGATGATGTTGTTGTACAGTACAACATCTGGTTTCAAACCGTCATTTACCATATCTTCAAATACAGCAAACGCATTGGCCCAATCTTTTAGTTTAACAAATCCATTGATCATCATCGAATAGGTCTTTAAGTTATGCTTTATGCCCTCTTCCTTCATCATTCTGCTAACTTCCAAAGCTTTTGAGATCTTTCCAACCTAATAAGAGGTGAGGCAAGCATTGAGACACAATTCGAAGAAAATCATCCAAGTAACGTTTCGCTCTATACCCACACTATTGCTTTCATTACCTTATTATAAAGATTAATGAGGCACCCATAAGTGACGACTGTTGGAGTAAACCCACATTCCTATAGCAAAACAAATAAAACAATTTTCACTTGCTCAGATACTAAAGAGGCAATAAGAAAGAACCCAAATCTAAAAGCAAACTATATTACCTTAAGTCTTTTGAATACAATTAAGCCTTTCTTCTCATCGGCGACCATTGTATAGCCATCCATCATGGTGTGGTAGATGGCAATAGGAGCGTCAATACCTTCTTCTTCCATCTCCCTAACCAATGCCTCTGCTCGTTCCATGTTGCACGTCTGGCTGAGATATTGTTCAGAACAGATCTTTTAGTTTGAAGACAAAACATACAAACCGCAATACTGGAGTCAGAAATCATATCAGCGCATACCAGTGTGCATATATGATTTTTCCATATATACTGGCATTAAGGGATTTGTGTTTCCTTTTGGCCTCATCAAACCAGTGATCTGCAGCTCTTCCAAAGACAACAAAGCATCAGATCAAATTAGTGAATATAACAAGCATTTGAATGACTAACAACGGCTACCGATGCAGGGAGACACATTAATATTTTACTTACTCGGCATTTCCCGCTCTAGAGAATCCTCCAACGATTACGCTATAAGTCACCAAACTCATCTCAATACCTTCTTCATTCATTTTACGCACACAAGACAGTGCTTCTTCCATGTCTCTACCAACTGCATAAGCGTGAATAAGGCTGCATGAAACAAATCCTCTTTTAACCTCAACGAATCCCAAACTAATCCATAACTACAAAGATACCAATCTTTTTTTTACTTGGAAATTGAGACGAGAGAATGAGCCAAATCATTCTCAACTTGATTCAAATATAGACATGTTGACTCTAGAAATGTTTGTCTACGCAGAAGCTGAACAAGAAATTTCGTAACAAAAGACGATACCTTGTGTAAATACGTGATGTGGGTACGATACCCCTAGCGCGCATCCTCTCAAAAGTTTCACGTGCACGATGCATATCCCCTCTTCTTCCATAGTATTTGACCATCAAACCAAACTCTGTCCTAGAAGGCTGAGTATAAGAAAATTGAATCAGCAAGACTTTCTAACCTTCCTTATAGCATAAAGCCAACTGTAGTGAATATCAAGAAGATCACACATCCATCAATAGAGGAAAGTAACAAATGACAAACCTTGTTGATCTTGTCGAAGGCTGAAACAACAGCTTGCCAGTTATCTGCATTGGTATCTAGAATCCTCTGAAGTGTGTTTCGAGAGCCTTGTCTCTCCTGATGCCACGATGACTTATCCGACATCTTGGCGTCTTCTTCTCCTTGCTGCACCCATCTCACCCTCTGCTCAGCCTTGGTTTTCAGCCTCTTTCCGTCGTCTAGCTTCACAGTCAACACTCTTCCGTGAAACTCCACGCCGTCGAACTCCACAGCCTTGAGTGCAGATTTCTCGGCCGCGTAAATGACGAAGCCAAATCCGGCGTTCTTCTCGACCTCGTGATGCCCTTTGATTAGAATCACATTCTCTATGGGACCGAACTGTCGGAAAAACTCCTCAAACTCTGGTTTCTTAATCCACGTCGGTAGATTGCCCACAAATATCTTCCCCACTTGTCGGAACTCCGGTTCCGGCATCCGAGTTTCTTCTTCCCGTGGTTTCGTGTCGCCCCGCAAGTCATCTCGGAATTGGGTTTCGTCCACTGGAGGTGGAGGAGGAGGAGGAGATAGCTTGCTGGAGAGACGTAGTTTGGATGCTAGAGAAGAGCCAAAGGAAGAAACTTTACTCGCGACTTCCGATTGAACCAGAGGAGACGCAGAAGAGCGATTGGTCAAACCCTTGAGGGGATTCTTAAGAGGGGTTTTAGGCGAAGGGGATGAGGAAGGAGAGGAAGAAGAAGAAGAAGAAGAACCAAGAGATTTATCCGGTCGGCGAAGGTCGGGACTTTCAGGAGGTTCGGGCGGAGGTTGTGGTTTAAGGGAGTATGAGATGGAAGTCACCGCCGAGTGACGTCGGAGAATGGTGGCGGAGTAAGGGAATTGTGGAGCAGAGAGCGACAACACGCTCCCTCCATTATCCATTCTCTATCTCTCCACCCTTTCTTCTTTCTTCTTTTCATAGTAATAACGTTACATAGTCATCTTTCTCTCGGTTCTGTGTTAATTTACTAACTTACCCTTCTCAAATTGTAAAACCAAAGAAAACAATAGGCTGCCATTGTAATACCGAAAAGCTGATAACAATTATTGTGCTTAATAATTACTATAATTATATTTTTAACATCCACAGAAATACACACATCATACAATGCATGGGTGATGATGATCAAGGGCAGATGATAATTATAGAGTTAAGAAAAACAAATGTAAAAACACCAAAGAGGTTCGTGTTTCTGTTCGTTGTTAATTCCCGTCCCCCAGGCCACAATTGATCTTCTCTCGTTTCTGTGTGTTAAATCACTAACTTACTCCTCAAATTGTTGGAAATTGTAAGAGCCAGTGACTCTCTCAAGTGGAGTCAAAATGTAAATATTTTGATCTATCAAAGTTAAACAATCATCAAAACTCAAAAACGCATGGAATATAGAAAAAGAGTCTCAGTTTGAGTTTTCAGACAAATAAAAAGAAATAATAAAAAACAGTCGAACAAGAGCAAGTCTTTCGTCCCTAACTGTGAAAAGAAGAGCCAATCTTTGACATCTCTCTTGATTGACTGATAAGAAGAACAAACTCCTCAGAACCTTCTCTGACCCCTGCCCATAGCAACAGGAGCCATAGCCTGAGGCTCGACTTGAGAGAAGCCGGGAATGTCAGACATTCCAAGGGAAGCAAGCATCTCAAGAGTCTCTTTGTCGACCTTGATCTCATCGGTCTTGATAGCAGACTCGTCAGGAACAAAGTCCATGCGGCGTTCACGCTCTTCTTCTTGAAGCTTGAGTGAGATACCACGGACTGGTCCCTTCTGGATACGTTTCATCAAATGGGTGGAGAATCCGGCAATCTTGTTGCGGAGCCTCTTGGAAGGGATGATGGCGACTTCTTCAAGGATCTTCTTGTTAGTGTGAAAATCCAGGGTCATGCGAGAGTAGTACTTCTCGATGACTTGACGAGAAGATTTCTTCACGGTCTTGGTACGGACACGCCCCATCTTTCAGTTTACCTGCGACTTACTTACCTGCTAACCCACAAAAAAAAACAAAAAAATCATGTCTAATTATTAGCAACCACACACATTGAAAGGAGACACAACTATTTTATGAACACTGATTTCTGTCTTAATTGGAACACAGACATAAATTGGAGAGCCTACAGAATTGCAAATGAATCAAGAGACATTGTTGTGAAGTATGATTTATACTATCTTCCATTTGTTCAATTAACAATCGATTTATATGCTTCTTTTTAAGTATTAATCTATTTCAGAAGCGAATCTAGGTTCAATTATATCTAACAGACAGAGCAGAATCATGGCAAGCACAATCTACCCGAAAAATCTTAAAGAGGTTCCAACCAATACAAGATGAAAAACAGAAGATTGTATATACGATGAAGAAACCTGTAGACGACTGAGAGAGCTTAGCGGCGATAACCAGAGAAAGAGGCAAAAACCCTAAGTTCCAGACAAAATGTTGTTTATCTCCAGCTTTTATAGGGCCTCTTAATTCTGCGACTCAGGTTTCACAAGTCTCCACTCGGTTTCCGCCCTAACCGAATCGGTTCATTAATTTTAGCCGGTTCTTTGAACGAATTTTTCTAAGCGTGGGCTGGATGTTACATAGGGCCCAATTTTGTTTCGAGTGTTGAGGTATCAATGAAGGACAGACCAAACTTGCAAACTCGTATGTACTTATAGAGAAAGAAATCAAAGCCCATACTTCTGCTTTTTTATGCCGTTGTGCTCATTGGAATTAAGACATCAGTAAAGCTGGCCTTTAACAATGACTGCAAACTGTTTCGAAACCAAATTTAGCCATAAGAAAAGAGTTTGTATAAAATATAGGACACAGAAGTACAACATAGCAGACCGGATGATATTTCAAGAGATTGTTGATGATTGTTAACCGAATTTGCTCCAACGAGTCAGGACCAGTGTCTCTGGTGTCAAATAAAATCAATTGAGGCATCTGTGACCAACTGACAGAAGATGACGATAGAAAGCGAAATTGGAAAACACCAAAGTAATAAAAAGAAAACAAAGGCTGGCATTGTAATAGCGAAAAGCAGATACCAAATATTGAGCTTAATTACTATATTTATTTTTAACATCCAGAGAAAGACATAATATCATACATGCATGGGTGATGATGAAGGCAGATGATAATTATTGAGCTTGCTTACTTTTTAACAAAACCAGAGGCAGTACATTTAAGAACACCAAATTTTGTTCGTTAATTCTCCATATCCCTCCTCCTCTACATCTTCTCCTCAGTCTCCATCTTCTTCTTAATCTGCTCCTCAATCCACATCAGCTGGGTCTTCATCTTCTTCTTCTTCTTCTTATCCATCTCCAACTCAATCTCCATCTTCCGCTTCTCAGCCCCCCTGAGTAATGAACCTAATATATAAAGTATAAACAAAGAAACGGATGAGAGGTATCAATTTGTTACCAAAAATCAAGAAGCAAGAGCAAATTTCTGTACTTAGAGGCGTATAGCCAACAGCAGTAGAGCGGGAGGGCGGCAGCCGCCTTCTTCTTGAATGAGGTGGACTTGGAGAGCGGGAGGGCGGCTGGATTGCTGGTGGATGAGGTTCAACTACAAGATTCATTTCTCCCATGTTACATCCACTTAGTTCAAGCGCCTTGCCTACAGATTTTTCTCCTCCAAAAAGATAAATGTAAGCAGAGCTGTAAAATTCAAAGACAAAAGTCGTTAGTTAGAATTCAATAACTTGAGAGCTGGGGGAAAAAAAAAATCACAAATTGGAGAAAGAAAGGAGCGACAAACCCAAGGATAACATTAACTTTATTGACCTCTCCACATGAAGAGAAATGGTCACACAGCGCCAGCTGAAGATCAATCTCAGGAAGCGAAGTGTCATATCCGGTAACGCAGACCCTAAAACATAATTTTGATTGCAGGAGATAGATATTATTAAAGCTAGAACACCAGTTAAAAGATAAACAAGAACTGACATCCTAAATAATACAGAATGATAATATTATCAAAATTTACGTGAGGGGTTTCTCGATGGGTCTATGAGCACGATCCTGAAATTCTTGCTGCGGCGGTGCAGCCTTAACGGTTACAATCCATCCTCCCACGTCAGTTCCACTAAGTTCCAAAGCCTTGTCAAGACAATCTTCTCCGGTGATCCACATGAAGGCAACACTGTAGAACGAACGAACGATACAAAAAGTAAAGTTTAATATTTTGAGTTAGCAGCATTGAACACGAGAGAGGTGGAGGGAACAAGTCACAA